>ML781251.1:1074689-1114391 GCA_009831015.1 Picea engelmannii | reverse complement strand
GATGATCCACAGTGGGAGCATGATAATGGTCCACAAGTTTGATGATTTTGGCACAATTTTGGCACTGGTGAAGTTGATCCAAGACATCAAGTCACATGACAAGAAATAATTCTTAATAATCTCTACATAAGCCATAAGAAAAAGATTTAAAATCTATGCTAAAAATGATTGGATCCATTAGCATGATGGGTTGACATGAGAAGTAACTGAAGGACCTGATCTGATGTAAGCATGGAGTTGCAAGCATGAAGGCCGATGGAGATATAGAACCCAAGGGTTTGAAGGCAACACATGGTGGAAGACGAGAGGATTGTGGCATAAATGATAGAAGAGAAACAATGAAAAAAAAATGGAGTTGAAATTTTTTATTGGATCTAAATGGGAATACATTTGTAAGACTTGGTTAGGCATGCATATCCCTAGTAACTTAATAGTAAAGCATAGATATAGACCTAGGTGATAGGGGGGGGGCATGTAGAATTCTTGGATACCCTAGATATACATTTTGAGGACGTTAGGGCCTAAAGGTGAGTGGTGTGCAGACTCATGTTGATGTTTGAATTGGTTAAGATTGAAATGACAAGCTCATGAGAATATGAACCCCCCTATGTTTTTATAGAGGTGGTACTCCTCTGTATATTTAAAAGAAATACACACACACACACACACACACACACACACACACACACACACACACACACACACACACACACATATATATATATATATATATCTTTGAATATCTTGGGACAAGGATATTAAAATAGGAGAGTGCTAAATAGCAAACTCTAAATCTTTATCATTCAAATAAATGAAAATACTAAAAAAATATACCTACACCAAGAATTCCTGAGAAATGGACCAAGAACCTTCACTGGTAAAATAATATATTTGCAGAAATATCATACAAATATAATAACTACAAAAAATATAACATGAGTCTCACACCCATCACAATATTATATATTTTTTATCACATTCAATAAAAGAAAGATGAATGGCCCACATATCAGAGAACATTAAAAGAGTATTTTCATTGACAACAAAAGGGAATATGATAGGACAAACTTCAAATATCCAATGCTCAAAATCAAAGTTTCAAAAGATATAATTAAAGTTTATCCCCAAAGTCGTTCTATGGGATTTCTCAAAAAGAAAAAAAAAATCTTTAATAGTCTTAGAAATAAAATGCATTTGTCCAAATTTGAACAAATGCTCAAAATATATTGGATATGATAGGATAAAATTCAAATATCCAATGCTCAAAATCAAAGTTTCAAAATATATAATTAAAGTTTATCCCCAAAGTCGTTCTATGGGATTTCTCAAAAAGAAAAAAATTCTTTAATAGTCTTAGAAATACAATGAATTTGTCCAAATTTGGACTGGGATCATGCTCCCGTGGACCTTAAAATAAAGAAAAGTAACAGGGACAAGGATGGACCCGAAAAGAAGACAAAAGAGAAGGATCATAAAATTGGTTATGCTTTTCTTGAGACGGATAAAACACAACTAGATGATTTTCTGAACAGGGAGAGAAATGAATTGGGAAAAATGTCATCTATGTTACTCATTGTGATGAAATATATCTCCTTTCATTTTATTTCTGATGTCCCTTTTGTATCATCCTTTTTTGTGGTTTCTCGACCAGTCCAAATGCCTCTAATTGATCTTATTTGGTTATCTTGATGAGGGATTATTTTAACCACTTTTCAATATATTATTTCATTGGTGCAAGATTTATTTCTTGTCTAACTTTGATATCAAATATTGTGCATTCTAATTCTTTTAATTCAAACGAAATTATATGGAGTGTATATTCAATATCCTCATTTTTATTTACATAATTTACCAACCAAATTTAAATTTCATACTCAGTATACTCGGTCATATTATTACATTTTTCAACTGATATAATTTTTAATCTTTCCACGTGTTCCACAAATTATTTCCTAGTAATAAATACATAATTTAAAATTAATTTCGGGTCTTGCACCTTCCGTGTCGTTCTTTCCATATCTATTTCAGTCAGTTTGTGATATAATGATTCCTTTTTGACGACTAGGGAATCACAATCATTCAATATTTATTTCGAAACTTTTATCCTTTTTATCCAACAAGCTTTCAACTATTTTATTCGGGTGGGAGAAGGAAGGTCCTCTTATTTTTTTTTCAACTCAATCATACTAGAAACTTTTAAAATAAATGTGATTACAACATCTTTGTAGAAACCTTCTTCATTATCAAATTTATCTTGGAGATATTCTCTTAAATGTTTTTAACTTGGAACCAAAACAAATGATATTATTCCCTACATCTCATGCCTCTAAAACAAGGGATATTCTTTTCTTAATATTTTCTCCAACAAATTACATGACTGCAGCCAACAAACTTGATGTTCCTTCAAATTTGACTTGGGTGTTCCATTGGGATTTCTCCCAGATTGAATAGAAGCAATTGGACTTACAAAAATAGGATGTGGCATCAAAGCACATTCCAATTCTTAAATTCTTTATTTTAGTCTTCTATTTTTGGTTTCCAATCCATCAACTGATTTTTCCAAAGTGTCCCTGGTAGCTTTATGCATCAGACAATTTTGGATGCTAGGACTCTATTTAAATCCATCTATGTATATTTCCATTGGACTCTTTTTCCTTTTGAATTTATTCGTTCAAAAACTATCTTGTTTAAATCTTTATCAAATAATGAACTATGGAGGGTCAAGGTATTTTTTTTTAATTTAAAAAAAAAATTGTATTAATTTTTTTTGTTTTAAGTTTTTAAGGATATATATATATATATATATATATATATATATATATATATATTATTTTTTTAAATTTTTTGGCCATAAATTTGTTTTTTTACCCCTTTTTTTAAATTTCGGGTTAGAGTTTTTGTTTTTAAAATTGATGTTTTTTTAATTTTTTTTTAAAATGAACTTGTGAAGTTTTGTTTTGGTTCAATTTTTTTACTTTTTAAATGTAAATTAAAAATAAATAAATCTAAGCAATGATTTATGAGTCGATTTTGAGTTGTTTATCGATGATGATGTTAGTTGTCGAGGGCACGGTTTCAATTAAGTTATAATTTCAACTCAAAAAAAAATGATGTTGCTGGTAGAACCACTTTTTTATTCGAGGGTAAATTTTAAAGTCTTTGTCCACAATGACATCAGTTTTCAATGCGATGAGTATGATTTTAACCACTATAAAAAAAAAGGGTGCTATCGGTAGCACCATTTTTTATTTAGGGGTAAAAATTGCCACTCTGAAAAAATGAGAACGTTGGAGAGTTCTTGTTAAGTTGGTAACCACGTTTTTGCCAATTTTAGATTATACTGGTCAAATTGGGTTGTAAATTCATCAATATTTGAAGCACTTTTCAGTGAATTCTCATCAAATTTCCACGACAATAGAATGAATTTCCTTTTCTTTCTTTGATAAAAAAAATTATCCCAAAATATGTATTGTCTACATACTTCTGCCATGAATATCTTAGATCAGATACATAAAATGGAATATAAATTGGGGCTTCTTTAGAGCAATAAACTTTGATTATGTTGTATTGTTCATTTGACTCAAAATTCCCCCTTTTATCTAAAAATGGTGCTACCTCCAACGACAATTTTGAAGTACTATTTCTGAACATGTGTTTTTTGAAAGAGGATAGAAAGGAATCATAAACTTCATAAAAGTGATACATTCCTTTTTGCTTCTAGAGAATAGGATACCATGTGTGAACTGGGTCTATTTTGGAATCAACTTTCCTTGAAAAATGTAGTCCTTGAAATACATGAAAATATACAATAGTGAAAACCAAATACGTAGACATGTAAAATTTCTTATCTTTGTTGAAATTTGATGGCTGAAATGATATCTCAAAAGATATAATTTTAGACCAGTATAAAATTATCTTTCCTTGAGTAGAATAATATAATATGTAGAGAGATAAATGAGAGATAATAGCAATTCACTCATGTCCATGTACTCTAGCAAGAAACCAAGCCATTTCTTTATAAGGTTTCTTCAATTGACTAACATGTATCACTGATAAATCCTCCAGAATTATGGCCGTCACTTTGAGACATTGTGGCAATAAATCCCTACCGCCATTTTAAGCCTTGATGAAGTTTTTGGCTTCGTCAACCTTGAAGGTTATTTTTGGCTTCGTTAACCTGAACATTTGGATGAAATTTGATGGCGCTAGAGATATTGGAGATTGTCCATTCAATTTAATAATTCTTTGTTCCTTTTCATAATTCTCTGTGCACCATATTACCAATTCTTTTGCATCAAAAACTTCTGGAACACACTCAGACTTAGCGATCCCTGATATACAAAAATCATCAATATCCCTTTCTTCAGGCGGTAATGTATAATAGTATATGTATGCTCTCGACCAATGGTATTTTAGGTCCTCTTGTGAAAATGTATTTATTGTATATACACATCTAATATTTCTCTTCTTCTTTCCATCTTTCTTAAGATTTAACCAAGCATCCACAATCTTTCTGGAATAGTAAATTTGTTTTTTTTCATATTAACCACTGGAGATCTTATTCAGAAAGAAAGATTTAATTTGAATTTATGAGAAAGGTATTGAGAAAAATTCCATTAATAATGATGATTTAGTATTTAATTATCTGTCGTTTCACATACTATGTGGATTAAATGTTTCTTGGTGAATGTGACAAGGAACGAAGATTCGTGGAAGAGAATAAAAAAGGAAAGTATACAAAGAATTCAAAGAAATATTTTCACTTCCACGGTTTCATGGAATGATTCGAAATATGAATAAGTGTAGGATGGCAGAAGGATGGACAGATGAAAGATAATTTTTCAAAGTAGTGAGACCAACTCCGCTTCTGCGGTTGAACTTAAGAGACTAAGTATGGGAGCATCAAAGAGATAGGTGAAGTCTTGAGAAAATGGCTAAGTACCAAAGAGAGGACAGATGGATGAGCTTAGGAATAAGATAAAATTTACACATCCACAATCCCACCATTCCAAAAAGAGTATGATAAAATGACTAAGTGTTGGTGCAAATTGTGTGCAATGGAACATAAGGTGCATTTTGGTGATGGCAGAGAAGCAGACTTGAGTAAATATGATGAGACCAACCCGTGAACCTACCATATATCAATAATTTTTCTAAGAAAACAAAATAAAGAGAGGGTATTAACCTATATACAAGTCAACAAATCACTCCAACTGTGTGACGATAACCCCCTATGGGTCTCCGAGAATCCATAATCTCAACTATTGGGCATGGAGTCAATGTACTAAAAATTAGGAAGTAATTACAAGGAAAATTAAAGTATGTACAACTAAGAAAGAGATTAATCAAGAGAATTTTTTTTTTAGATGCTTTCCATTAACTAGAAAGATGTGAACTGTGTATTTCATATCCCTGAGCAAATAAGAATTATAGCCCATTATTTTTTCGATAGTATAAGAGACAATCCATAATGCTTCAAATTTTATATGTAAAGAAGGATTTTCCTTCACCTTATTCCATAATAATACCAGCGTCCCCTTTTGAAAATATTTTGTTGTTGTACCCTAATCAAAATATTTCTTGATGGTCTGATGTCTCTGATTCATTTTCTCTAATGCTTCTACTCATTGTTCCTCCAATTTCATCAATTGTTTGTATCTTCTATGTAAAGGAAAAACTTCCTCTGCATATTCAATATTTACAACATATGTCAAAGCATTCAATTCCATATTAATATGAGCTCTTGTTTATTTTCCATACACCAATGTATATGGATATAACCCATGCTATTATTTTGGGTCAATCTACTTTCCCATAATGCATCTATTTATTTCAAATGTCAATTTATCTGATTGAGATCAATTGTTTTCTTGAGGATTTGGATTAAAGTCTTATTTGTAGATTCAACCAAATCATTTCCTTGATGATGATAGTTTGATGACTATCCAATTTTAATACCAAATTCCCCACAAAATTTGGTAAACTTTGACCCAATGAATATTGATCCATTGTTTGTGATAAACTTTTCTGAAACTTTAAACCTTGATAAAATATTTTCTTTGAGGAACTTTATAAGCTCGTCTAATTCAACATTTTTCAATGTTTTTTTTCTTTCCATTTTGTAAAGTAATCTGTAGCTATGAGAATATATGAATGGCCTTTACTTTATTTCAGATTAATTGGCCCAATTATATCCAATCCCTATTGTGTGAATGGTTCTTCTATTGATATGAGTTGCAAAGGAATTGCTTCCCTCTTAATTTTTCCAGAGAATCTTTGACAAAAAATGCATTTTCTTATCATTGGATATGAATCTTTGAAAATAGTTGGCCAATAATAACATTACCTCATTATTCTATGTGAAATAGTTTTAGGTGAAAAGTGTCGACCACAAATTCCTTCAGCTTTCGAGATCTTGTTGCATCAACACATTTGAACAACATTCCATAAAAAATTCTACAAAACAAAATTTCAGAAACTAACGCATGCTGATTTTTTTTCATCATTAGTGCCCTTCTTTCTTTTGGAGACATTGGGATCTGGCTAGATTTTAAATAGAATATGATATCCTTACACGATTCGAGAGTATATGAATATTATCATGTTGAAATTTATGTGACCCCATTTAATGAATCAGTCCCTGCAATGAGCTTGCACAACCCTTGTCCTCTGATTACTTTTAATGGTTTAATCTCAATGTCATATTCTTGAATTTTTCTCATCCAATTTGTTCATTTCCCTTCTCTCAATTATTGACTAAGGAACATTTTTACTAGAGAAGTAGGAACATATGCTATGACATGAGATGACAAAATGTAAGTTCTAAAATGAGCCACTTCCCTAACTAGGGAAAGAGATTGTTTCTCTATGTTTGAATACTTGAAGTCATAATAATGGGGAGTTTTTCTCATAAATCTTGTTAGAAGTTCTTATCCTTTAATATTTCTTTATGTTATAATAGAAGCAATGGTATCCTCCAAAGAAAAACACTATATGATGAAATATTTATTAAAATATGGGCTTATTAATACAGGTGTAGTGGTGATTGCATTCTTGATATTAGTGAATGATATTTGAATCTCTTGGGTCCATTCAAATAATTTATATTTTTTTAATAATGCATTTATTGGCTTAACAATTGTTGCATAATCTGAGACAAATCTTCTTACAAAATTTGTTTTTCCAAAAAATGATTGTACTCCATTTTTTGAGGTTGGAGGATTTAATTAATTTATAGAATTGATTCTATCAAGATAAATATTTAGTCCTTATTTTCTGACTATATGTCCCAAAATTTTCCCTTTTGAAACTACAAATAAACATTTCTTTGGATTAAGGGATATTCCATATAATTTGCATCATTCAAAAAATTGTCTTAGATGATGAGTGTGCTTTTCTCTTATCTTAGAATGAAAGGTAAGATCATATTGGTAATCAACCATGAATCTCCCAATAAAATCCTTGAAGGAATGGTCCATAGATGATCTGAATTTTAGGGGGTATTGTTGGGCCCCAACAACCCCCTTCTTTTTCTTTAATCAAAATCTAGGGTGCCTCAAAATTTTACTTGGATTCTTCATTTGTTTCCATTGATTTGATTGGATTGGTATTGGTTTTCTTTGTTTCGAGGTTGGTTTGATTTTATATTCTTTTCTTTTATTTGGTTTGAATTTCATGAAATTTAAATGCCATTTCGTTTTACTTTCTACAAAGTTTTAATGTTGATGGACGAGCTTCATAATTTGGGAGTTTTTATTACAACACATATTTTCTATGACAATTGTTCACATTTGATCAAATTTGAATGAGGGAGAGGTGAACATAGAAATCTTAATTTAAACGAAAACCTTAATTTTTATCAACTTTTACTTTCGTTTAAATTATGATTATGTTTTCATCTTTTGCTCATTAACAATCATTTTTACAAAATCATTTGGTAGGTTTAATTAATTAAATTATTTTGTTAGTTTCCATCTCATTTCAAAATAAAAATAAAATAATAATAACAAAAGAATTATCTATCATTTGTTTGATTTTGTGAAAACCTAAAATTAATATTTTTCTCCTCTCCATCAACTTGAAACTTCTAGAATTTTTAGATCATATTTGAAAGTAAAATATAAACAATGTTTCTTTAGAACTTATAGTTAGTTTAAATTCATTTTAATTTTATTGTTCTAGATTTTCTTTTATTCACAATTTTTAGGTTATTAATTTAGGTTTCTTTTTGTTTCATGGGTTTATATTATTAGTTATTTGGTACAGGTATGATCATGGCTTGATTTTATTATCTAAATACGTTCAATATGATTGATCCAAAAATACTATTGGGTTGCTGCAAATAAATTTATGAGCAACAACAGATAAAATTTGGAAATGCGTCAAGAACAAACATACGATTTTGTGAGACTAATTGTAGCCAAACCGTGAGGAATCTGAAGAAACAATTGAAAACCCATCTCTAAAATGGACCCATTTAGATTACACACCAGAATTTTTCCTAACAAATGCACGATTTGAGAGATATGTGTGTCTCTTTACGAGGAAAAATTCAGGTGGCGAAAATTATTAGTGACGCCCAAACTATTCATTCATGGTATAAATATAGGAGAAAGTTCAGAGCCAATGGATCCAAGAAATTGAGAGAAGGATTTTTATCCTTTCTCTTTTGTATATTATTTATTTTGTAATTTTTTGTTTCTTTTCAAATGGAGTAACAGATGGTTGGAATCTTTGGGAGAATGGACAAGTATTTTCAAAAAAGAATATGGAATTCCAGGTTACTTAATGGCTTTTGTCCTGTGATTAAAATGTATTTATTTTCATTATAATATATTCATATTCTTTGAATAATTGATTATGCATTTATTTAAATTAGCTTTAGTCTATTTTATCAATACATGGTTAATTGCTATCATTTATATATTAAATTTTTCAATCTTTAAGAGTCTATTATCCCAAAAGTTCTTCCTGGACCATATGATTAACATATTTTGTTGAAACTATATGAGAAAACAGTTTACTCTTTGGATTTTGTGATTTTGTAGATTGTGCAATGTTAATATTGTTTCTCATATAATTTCTTAATATGAAACTTTATTTGTATTGAACTAGCTTTAGATTGTTCTACATATAATTTTTCATGTTATGTTTTCATTTATCTTTTGGTTTAGTTTATATCTATGACTGATCATCTATTCAAGTATTTTGAGTTTACATATGATTCTAGATAGTTGGTAAAACCATTTCTGAGAATTGGAATTTCTTTCATTTTCAGATATTGGACATTTCAAGGTTACAAGATATATAATTATTTGTCTTTCTGTAGTTATAAAATCGCTCCAGAATATGAAACACTTCCTTGAATTTCATCAGGAAGTATTATGCTTGTTTTTTTTATAGGTTTACACTTGACATAGGTTAAGAGGAGCTCATACATATATAGAGAGATGAATTTAGCATAGTATTGTTGATCAGTGAGAGGTTAGTAGGTGCATTGCTTTCTTTTATTTAGATTTGTTTATATATGAATGAGATGATGATTGCATTACTTATCTTTGATTGTTTCTATGTCATTGTTTCAATTGTATTTTTTTATTATTTATTAGTTTAAAATATTTAAACAATAAAAAAAAAAGATTTATTTTCTTACTTTATCTTATTTTGAAACATTATTATGAACATTCATTTTCACAAGATTTCATGTAAACCTTGTAAACTGTATATAAATTGTTTATAATCATTTGTATATTCATGTTTCTTTTTAATCAAAATTAGTAAGTAATATATCATTTGTTAGAATAATAGCTTTAGATTAGTTTATTTCTTTTATTGTTTTTAGGACTTTAGTTGGCTAACAGAGCCATTAAACTCGTCGGGTCAGATCATACCAAATGGCTTGGGTTATTTAGACAACCCCAATTCTGATTTGACCTTCCAGTTGACAGTGTGTCATTTATGCCCATCAACAAATGGTGCGAGAAGGAGGGTCGAGGTAAATTTATTTATTAAATGTTTTACTCCTCAGCCTGTCATAATTCCATATTTATAAAATCTTCTTCTATGTCATCTTGAAATGCATTAGAAGGTAGGGCAGACTGACAAGATGTCCTTGCTGGAGTATTCATTTCGAATGTATTTAATTCCCCATGGCTCCCTAAATCATTGTATTCGAACATTCTTTCCACTTCTCATTTCCCAATATTCCCAACGATACAGTCTCTCGCTTGTCCAAACTCACCTTTGATGGTAGGGGGAATGTGTCTGCAAAAGACCATCTTAACAAGTTTTGGTGTAAATGCATCAAGCATGATATTTCTAATTTAAAGGTTTTATGCAGATTGTTTTCTTTTACTTTTAGGGGTCGGATTAAACATTGCTTTGAGTCTTTTCCAACATATAACATTATTGATTGGTTTCAATTTGTAGATAAATTTTTAGATGCTTTTGAAAACTACGATTACAATCAATTATGTGAATAATTTCAGACTTTCCTAATCAATGACAATTCATCTCCAGAAGGATTTTCAATAAAAATACATCACATTCTCTATAAATTTAATCTTGATGACATGTCATTTGTACTAAATCTCCTCTGTGATGCTTGCATCTCTTTCATCCAGTCATATTCAATCGCTAATGATGAATTGGTTACAATTCCTATCACTCAATTGTGAGAATAATTTTGTTCGCAGGATGAGAGGAATCCATCCAAAAATTTTGAACAAGCAACGGAGGTAGAACCTATTGAAAAGGTTATTACTGACAATCAAATTGGTTTTTCCTTTGAATCATTGTAAACTCAATTCTCGACCATCGTGGAAGAAGATTTGATGTTGGGTCAAGGTGAATGTCCATATTCTTCTAACTCTTTCTCTAATTAGTACATAAATTTAGTTATTGAAGAACACTTAGGTGATGAAAATGATCTTAAGCATTCTAACATTCCTATGAAACTGATGAGAGATGTAAATATGGAATTTAAAGAAGAAACCTTAAACCTTCATCCACAAATCATACCTTATCCACATGAAATATTAGATGTCTATCATGAAAGTTTCGAATTGTCTATCATACATGAGGTAAATTTAGATGATCATATTATGTTGAAGGATTTGTCACCAAAAAAGAGTGAAAGTCCTAAGGAAAGTGAAGAGGAATGTCTTGAGAATACCATTGTTAAATATCATAGCTCAAGCGATTCTTTTCATGTGCTCATTTATGATTCCTTTTAATCTTTATATCCCGATCTCTTCTTAGATTCTGGTGGACTTGATACTTTACCCACAATATCTTACTCTTTTCCATCACAATCAAATCTTTTCAATATGCCAAAATTTGGTGAAATTAATTCCAAAGATAACATTTATGAAGTTGTATTTGACGCTCTTTCACTTTCATCACTCGCATGGAAAAATGACATGTTGCAAGATGATTTTACACGATTTATTGTTGAAAAAGACAATGCACTCATTCTTATGGAGATCAAATATTCTACATTGCATATTTGTTCTTTGATTAGTTCAAATTTTAATGTTTATGCTTCACATTTTGAAACAATCAATCTCATCAAAGGAAGCGTTCAAACCAATAATCTAATTGATGTCATGAATCCTCTTATGATGTGTTCACCATTGATATATCCATTTCATCAAATTCATAGTTTGCATCGTAATTTTTATGTCAAGATCTTAGAATGGCTTGAAGATTCGTATCTAAAAAATATCCATAATAAATATAAAGTTGTGCTTGCTTTGTTTCTACCTAAATATCTAGGAAGTAAGCATGACATGATTTCTTTAGATCCTCCATGTGAAGAAATGGATGAACACTTGGAGAATTGTCAAGAGGATGGGGCACTTCGCCCTTGGTTGATGGTTATGTCAGGTCCCCATAATATTGACGAGTTTTCCAAACTTACTTACACTCTTCCATGCCATTATCACCCATATCACGACAAGATTGCAGAATGGTTGGAGGATTCATACATCAAGAAGTTTCAAAAAAATGGTAAGGTCGTGCTTGTTTTGTTTTTAAAAGAATATATAGGAGGTAAGCATCACATATTTATTTTGTATCTGCAAATGCTACATTCATTTATTCTGATTTTCGATTTTCTATCCCTTGCAAGATTGAAGATGCTCTTGTGGATGCACTGGAAATACGATTTTACTTAGCATTTTGATCTATTTAGTACTTTAAAGTAGGTTTAGGAGTAGGTTTCCTTTAGTTTTATTTCTCATTGTTTCTCTTTGTAATAATACAGTTATGGACACAAGTGGGCACACAAAGAGAACCATAATATGAATGTTGTCATGGAAGTCCACTTTAAATTTTTTTCTCTCTTCTTTTTGTTGAATATTTCTTTTCAAAAATGAAGTATCATCATGAAAATTTTAAATGGAAAGTAAAGAGCTAAGTAAATTTGAACTATCGATTCAACCCTGACCCAAGGTGCTACCAGTAGGATTACACTCATATTAGTAAGTATTTTTCTATTTTATTTGTCTCTTTTATTTTTAATAATAATGCTTGGTCAAAGTAACATCTTATGCATCATTATCCTAAGAAAATAACTTGTTCGTACATGAGATTTTATATGATTTAGTTCTTCCTTTATTTTACAGTGGGATGTTAGTAGATCCCAAAGCTTGGGTTTATCTTTGGCCAAAATTGTTTCTAAAAGTTTGTTTTTGCTATTTCGATTTTGTTTGTTTTGATATACTTCTGATTTTGAATCCCATTAATAAAATTTGATTCAGTTTGTTGTGTGTTTGTTTTGTTTTTCTTTCTTTGATTAAAATTTCTTCTTGTCTGTCCTTTTCAATAATTATATTTCTGATCAAAGAGAGATTGTTGAAGGAAGCATTTATTTCAAGAATTGTTTTTTTGAAAGCAATTTGAAATAGTTCAAATAGTTTCTGATGTTATGGTTCAGCTCAGATAATTGATTTGTAAGTCAGTTGAGTACTATGAAATCCTAAATGGTCTCTATCAAAGTATTACCACTGAAATGTGTCAAGATCTTTGGGAATTACGATTATCCTTAGAATTTTTACGCCGTCCATATTCTTAAGGAATCACTTTTAAGTGCTTCCCCATTCTCTAGATGATTTCTTAAATGAAATCTAAAATCTCTAAACCATGATAAAACTTCTAGTTTTGAAAGAAAAAAAAATAAAAAAATGATCAATTCTTCACCTATATTGCAATTAACCTCTAGTATCACCCCGCTCTCTTTGTCATCAATAAATCTATAATTGTATTATTATTTAAAAGTGGCATAAGAGGGTTGGAAGAACATAAGTGTGGGATGTGTGTGTAAACCTGTTGAGGTACTGAATAGGCTCGTTGGCAGCACGTAAATGCACACATGATAGCAAGACAACTTTGTCGAGGTACTGAACAGGCCTGCTGGTAGAAAAGAAATGTCGGGTCGAGAGGTAGCAGGTATATTATTTTAAGTTAACTTTTATAGAAGTATACATCACGTGAATACAACTATTGGATGGGATTAAAGAATTTGAGTGGGTTAAATGAAATTCGTCTCGAGGCTATGGATGTCTGCTGGTAGTAGTGACTCTGTCAATGGTATTGAATTATTTTTATAAACATCTTGACTCTTTGATTAAAACACAACTTCAGGTTATTATCCTCTGTAAAAGCATTATTTTCTTCTTTTTTGATATTTTTCTATAAATCTGAGCTAGTCTTAACAATGTGTAATATTAAAGTGGATTTGTTTCAAAGCAGCTTAAAATTATATCCAAGTCTTATTCTTCTTCCTTGCGATAAAAGATTAATAGGTCAGAGATAATTTCTTCACCCAGTAAGTCGCCATTTGTTGGGCCCTAACAAACCCCTTCTTTTTCTTTAATCAAAATCTAGGGTCCCTCGAAAGTTTACTTGGATTCTTCATTTGTTTCCCTTTGACTTGATTGGATTGGTATTGGTTTTCTTTGTTTCTAGGTTGGTTTGGTTTTATATTCTTTTCTTTTATTTGGTTTGAATTTCATGAAATTTAAATGTCATTTCGTTTTTCTTTCTACAAAATTTTAATGTTCATGGACGACCTTCAAATTTTGGGATTTTTTATTAAAACACATTTTTTCTATGACATTTGTTCACATTTGATCAAATTTGAATGAGGGAGAGACGAACATAGAAATCTTAATTTAAACGAAAACCTTATTTTTTATCAACTTTTACTTTCATTTAAATTATTATTATGTTTTCGTCTTTTTCTCATTAACAATCATTTTCAAAAATTCATTTGTTAGGTTTAATTAATTAAATCATTTTGTTAGTTTGCATCTCGTTTCAGAATAAAAATAAAATAATAATAAAAAAATAATTATCTATCATTTGTTTGATTTTGTGAAAACCCAAAATTAATATTTTTCTCTTCTCCATCAACTTGAAGCTTCTAGAATTTTTAGATCATATTTGAAAGGAAAATATAAACAATGTTTGTTTAGAACTTATAGTTAGTTTAAATTCATTTTAATTTTATTGTTTTAGATTTTGTTTTATTCACAATTTTTAGGTATTCATTTAGGTTTATTTTTGTTTCACATGTTTCTATTATTAGTTATTTGGTACAAATCTGATCATGGCTTGATTTTATTATCTAAATACGTTCAATATGATTGATCCAAAAATAATATTGGATTGTTGCAAATAAATTTATGAGCAACAACAAATAAAATTTGGAAATGCGTAAAAAACAAGAAATGATTTTGCGGGACTGATTGCAGCCAAACCGTGAAGAAGCTGAAGAAACAGCTGAAAACCCATCTCCAAAATGGACCCATTTAGCTTACTAATGGGAGTTTCCCCAAACAAATGCATGGGTTGAGAGATATTTGTGTCTCTTTACGAGGAAAATTTCAGGTGGCAGAAATTATTAGTGACGCCCAAACTGTTCATTCATGGTATAAATATATGAGAAAGTTCAAAGCCAATGGATCCAAGAAATTGAGAGGAGGATTTATATCCTTTCTCTTTTGTATATTATTTATTTTGTAATTTTTTTTTCTTTTCAAATGGATTAACGGATGGTCTGAATCTTTGGGAGAATGGACAAGTATTTTCAAAGAAGAATATGGAATTCCAGGTTGCTTAATGGCTTTTGTCCTGTGAGTAAAATGGATTTATTTTCATTATAATATCCTCATATTCTTTGAATAATTGATTATGCATTGATTTAAAATAGCTTTAGTCTGTTTTATCAATACATGGTTAATTGCTATCATTTATATATTATTTTTTTCAATCTTTAAGAGTTTATTGTCCCAAAAGTTCTTCATGGACCATATGATTAACATATTTTGTTGAAACTATATGAGAAAACAATTTACTCTTTGGATTTTGTTCTTTTGTAGATTGTGCAATGTTAATATTGTTTCTCATATAATTTATGAATATGAAACTTTATTTGTATTGAACTAGCTTTAGACTGTTCTGCATATAATTTTTCATGTTATGTTTTCATTTATATGGTTTAGTATCTTTTGGTTTAGTTTATATCTGTGATTGATCATCTATTCAAGTATTTTGAGTTTACATCTGATGCTAGATAGTTGGTAACACCATTCATGAGAATTGGAATTTCTTTCATTTTCAGTTATTGGAAATTTCGAAGTCGCAAGATATATAATTATTTCTCTTTTTGTAGCTATAAACTCACTCCAGAATATAAAACGCTTCCTTGAATTTCTTCAGGAAGTATTATGCTTCTTTTTTCATAGGTTTACACTTGACATAGGTTAAGAGGATCTCATACAAATATAGAGAGATGAATTTATCTTAGTACTATTGATCAGTGACAGGTTAGTAGGTGCATTACTTTCTTTTATTTAGATTTGCTTATATATGAATGAGATGATGATTGTGTTAATTAGCTTTGACTGTTTATGTGTCATTGTTTCAATTTTATTTGCTTACTATTTAATAGTTTAAAATATTTAAACATTAAAAAAACAAAAGATTTGTGTTCTTACTTTACCTTATTTTGAAACATTATTATGAATATTCATTTTCGCAAGATTTCAAGTAAACCTTGTAAATTGTATATAGATTGTTTATAATCATTTGTTTATTCACGTTTCTTTTTAATAAAAATTAGTAAGTAATATATCATTTGTTAGAATCATAGCTTTATATTAGTTTATTTCTTTTACTATTTTTAGGATTTTTGTTGGCTAATAGAGCCATTAAACCCGTTGGGTCAGATCATACCAAATGGCTTGGTTTATTTATACAACCCCAATCCAGATTTGACCTTCCAGTTGACGGTGTGTCATTTACGCCCGTCAACAGGTATATGGTCTAAATTCTGATGCAAAAGTCATAAAGCTATAAAGCTAATAGATTGTCCATGTGGATCAAGGATATGCCCAACTCCTCATTAATTAATTAGGATAACAAGTTGCCCATATGGGTCAAAGAGAGTCCCACCTCTCCATTTTTGTATTGGGTTTTATTTTCCACAGTTTAGTTATTTGGATAGTTAGATCTATTATTATAATAATATATCTAACTACCCAGCTAACTAAGTAGTGGAAAATAAAACCCAATACTCTAATGGAGAGGTGGGACTCTCTTTGACCCATATGGGCAACCTGTTAGCCCAATTAATTAATGAGGATGTGGGAATCTCCTTGATCCACATGGAAAATATATTAGCTTTATAGCTTTATGACTTTTGCATCTGAATTTAGACCATATACCCCCTAAAATTCAGATCAATAGTTATCTGAAAGGCCACTCCTGCATTTTTCAAACCAAAGGGCATTGGGGCATAAGAATATGTCTTCCAAGGTGTAATGAAAGAAGTTGTTGTCCTGTCTTCTTTTGTAATCAAGACCTAATTATATCCCAAAAATATTGTTGGATAGTTGGTTGTAATTGATGTTGTTGGATAGTTAGTTGTCATTGATGTCAAAAAAAGTGGTTGTCAATGATATCAATACATGTGATGGGTGTATTTGAAAAAATATCCAAAGTAGTCCCCTTATGGTGTAGATTTAATCATGGCCCTCATAGGAAGACGCTTTGAAGAAGTCTACAATAAATCCAAAGGTGTGGTCATGAGGCATGAAGTTGACTAAGGAAAATGGGGTTGAATAATACTTCAAGTGTATGAAAAACCCTCATATATGGATAGTCCTCGTCGTTCCATTTCCAACGGTAGGTAGTACGTCATGTGGTTCCTCACGGTTGAGGAGGTATGAGTTCATGAAGTTGGAAGCCTCGATGAATGGTTAAGAATCCCCTAAACTATTGCAACAAGAAGTAACAAGTCATTAATTGAAGGGTAAAATGGTTATAACAAGAAAGTATAGGTCATCCCTAAAGTTAAGAAAAGAAGTCACATGAAGAAGTATAAATACACTTCAAGAAACCTCTCATTATTACACACACAAGTTCAATGATTATCTATCTTTCAAGTGATCTTTTGGATTATATTTTCGTAGCATATATAAGGTAGCAAAGTCTAAGCTAGAGAAGGGAAGTGAAGAAAAATTCTGCAAACTAGATTTCAAAGGTTATTTGCAGGTTGTCATGGAGCAGGGCATGGACATTTGTGGGTCATAGTGGAGCAAAGAATGAACATTTGCAGCTTGACAGTGTATAGGTCACAGATATGTGAAAAGGTCATGAAGACGAAGCTATATTTGGTTTTTTGAAGGTGATATGCAACATGTTGGTCTATTGGTATGATATGATATGCACCATGCCTTCTTTATAAGTATAGGTATGTCTTTTAGTTGTTAGTTTGAAGCTTGCATCTTGGATGGTATGGAAAATTCTTAAGGCGTTTCTTAGAGGTCCTTGGTTGAGGTTCATATATTGGTGATATTGATACATGCTTGATTCATATCCTTGGTACATTCTATATGTTTTTTATAGTTCATTTTTAGAGGAACATCTTTGTGATATTGGACTATACTTCAGGCATATCTTATGGAACATGGTATGTGTAACGTTCCCGACCATCAACCCACTTGTCGAGAAATGGTACTATGTGGAAACATTCTCATACTTATGTAGTATGCACTTAAATGAAGTTAAAGGACTTAACAAAGTAAACATAGATTTATTGATAACATACATAATTAATGGAATTAATAGTAAATTCATTCATGCAACGGAATACATGATAATATTGAAAGCATCACAAACATGCATTTTAATTGAAATTAAACACATGCATATACTTATCTTTGAAAATGTTGTCACTCCACCAACTACATGAAGACCTTCCATGAACCCCCAGCCTTAGACCTTGCTGCTCATCACGCTCAGTAGTGGGTCACCCTCGAGATGGGATGAAGCTCCACCCAAGGCAAGGGAATCCTAGACTAGGATGAGGTAACGAGAAAATGACACAGAGCAACAAGAAGGATTCTCTCCAAGAGACTTCTTACGCCCACTACTCACGGACTCTCATTCCCCACATGCCTTTTCCTCCCGGGAGTATACACCTTCACAAGCACAGTCCATCGGTGCTTCACCTCCCCCTATGGATCTCGAAAACAAGGTCATGAACTCTCAGAGCTCTATAGTTGGTGTTGGAATCTCTCTGGGAGAAAATCACTTCCCAGCACACTCTCTCACCTAGAGATAGTTTCTCATAGGCCTAACAACCTGCCTCTTCTACCATGGGCCTGACAACCCGGTTCTTTGACCAGTTTCCAAATCAATTCCTACAAGTTCAAGATAAAAACAATGACATCGGCATTTGGTAAACTCACAGGTGATATCAGCAACAACAACTTTCAGCTAACTCATGGGTGACAACAACATTAGGAAAACAGGGAGTGTAAACAGGAAAGGACAACATGCCACTAAAACATAACACGGTTCTGGTAACACTCGTTTACAAGATGCATGACAAGCAATTCATGCAGAGGTCGAACAAAGACTCAATAGTTCGGATAAAGGTGTATTGGTTCCTCAAGAAAAGATCATAGGCTTTAGTTTTTAGAGTTGCGTGAGGCTTACGAAACTCAGATGCAGAGGTCCCTCGGTTCAAACAGTGGATGGAAGAATGGAGGACGAGCCCCTATGTCGGATCAATAATTTATTTAAATTGCATGTGCCTGGGATGACACATGTCACCCATGAGGCTGTATGCACTTCATCAACATGCATTCCCTTTTGCACACGTTCCCCCTTCCAGGAACTTAGGATAAAAAAAAAACAAAAAACAAACATTTTGCATAGATTTTGGAATAGTAATAAATTATTATTCCTAAGGACTTAATCCCCTAATATTATCCCCTCTTTGTAACCTTTCATCCCCTTTTCCTTACCCACCTTTTGGAAGATTAGTCCCCCATCACTCTTTCTTCGTGGTCGTTCTGCACAGAATAATGTTTATATTTTATTAATGATCTACATAATTACATGTACAAAAATAGGCTCCTAGCCTTAACACTTAGGCTCTCGACCTAATAAAGACATAATCCTACCATCTTATCAATACTCGTCTCACCAGCCTACATTACATTCTTTACAATTCATAATCATGATTACAATAGGGCTCATCCTTGGGGATATTACAATCCCCTCCCCTTATGTTTTCACTGTCCTCGATGCAATTTTCACAGAACATCAACAATATTTTCAAAATATTCAAAAAGATGTGGGTATTCTGCCTGCATATCATCTTCATGTTCCCAAGTCATGTCCTCAGGACCGTACCAGGTCCACTGGACCTTTACAAGCCCTATAGCTCAATTCTAGAGTTGTTTTCTTTTTTGGTCCAATATGCGCATAGGATGCACTTGCAAGACACCTTCTTGCTCCATTTAAATCACATTCCAATCAATTGCATGATTAGCATCATGTATATATTTCTTAATAAATGAAACATGAAACACATTATGTACAGTCATGGATGTAGGTAATGCAAGCATACATGCAACTGGCCCAATCCTTTCTAGGATTTCAAATGGCCCACCAAATCTGGCTGCCAACTTGGCGCAGTTTCCCATCTTCAGAGAAATTATATTGACTTTTAATTTCAGGAAAACATGATCGCCCACTTTAAATTCTCAGTGGGTTTTGTTCTTATCAGCATAACTCTTCTGCCTGTCTTGGGAAGCTTTCAAATTCTACTTAATTTTTGGCATTTGATATTCCATTTCCTTGAGCAACTCTGGCCCAACTACTAACCTATCAACTGGATTATCCTAGCTTACTGGAGTGTTGCACTTTCTACCATAAAGTGCTTCAAATGGGCTCATCTTCAATGATTCTTGATACCCATTGTTGTAGGTGAATTCTACCAAGTGCAAGTAGTCTTCCCATTTCGATGGTTTGTCCATCACATACATCCTTAGCGTGTCTTCTATTACTATTTTCACCCTCTCTGTCTATCCATCATACTCGAGATGATAAGTTGTACTAAAGTTCAAATTCATTTTGAATCCTTTGAACAACCCCTTCCATAAATTTGAGGTAAATTTTGGGTCTCTGTCAGACACAACTGTCTTAGGGATTTCGTGAAATTGTGCCACTTCCCTCATAAAAATATCAGCAACATCTGTTTCCTTGTGAGTAGTCTTTAATGGAATGAAATGAGCGGCTTTCGTAAGCTTGTCCACCACCACCATAATTGAATCGTGTTTCTTTCCTTTTCTGGGAAATCCTGTGATGAAATCCATTTTCACTACTTCCCACTTCCACTCAGGAATGGGTAAAGGTTGCAGAAACCTTGTTGGTTGCCTATACTCAACTTTAACCTTCTAGCAATCCATACATTTGGTGATGGATTCAATAATATCTTTCTTCATACCTGGCCAAAAATAATGGCTCTTGACTACTGCCATGGTTTTCTGATATCCAGGGTGCCCTACATAAGGCACATTATGCATTTCATGCAAAATCATAAGTTTCATGTCCTGGACTTTAGGTATATAAATTTTGTTCTTGTACATAAGTGTTCCATCTGTTTCCAATTTATAACTCTCCACTTTCTGGGGCATCTTACCTTGTTTTAGCTTTGCTACCAAATCCCTGTACTGCAAATTTGGATTTGCAGCTTCTAAAATTATGCCCTTTATATCGGTTCGGTACATGCTAATGGTTGTATCATGTAACTCATGTACTCTCCTATTGATTGCATCAACCACTTTATTCTCCTTCCCTTTAATATGCTGGATATCAAAATCGTACTCACACAGAAACTCCAACCACTTACTTTGCCTAGCATTCAAGGTTGGTTGGTCAAACAAATACTTCAGACTGTTATGATCTATTCTCAGTTCAAACCTCCTTCCCATGAGGTAATGCCTCCATTTCTTTAGAGAATGTACTATGGATACCAACTCCAAATCATGAGTTTCATAGTTCCTTTCATGCTCTTTCAACTTTTTGGATTCATAACAGACTATGAATCCATTCTCACTAAGGAATCCTCCCAGTCCTTCTTTGCATGCATCTGTGCACACCACATAGTCTTCATTTGGATCTGCAATCCTTAGAATTGGAGCACTAGTTAATAGTTGCTTCAATCTTTGAAAGCTTTTCTCACAATCTGTTGTCCACTAAAACTTCTTCTCCTTCCTTTGCAAGGAAGTGATAGGGTGAGCTATCCTCGAGAACCCTGAGATAAACCTTATGTAATAAACAGCTAGACCCATAAAGGATATAAATTCTATTAGATTCCTTGGAGCTAACCATTCTTTGATGGACTCAATATTCTTAGGGTATACAACTATCCCATCCTTTGAAATAATATTCCCCAGGTAATGGATCTGTTTTTGATAAAAAGAGCACTTGTTCAGCTTGGCATACAATTGGTTCTCTCTTAGCACCTACAACACCATCCTTGGATTTTTTTCATGCTCTTCCTTCGACTTGGAATACACCAAGATTTCATCCAAGAATACTATGACAAACTTGTCTAGATATTCCCTGAATACACCATTCATTAAACACATAAAAACAACAAGTGCGTTCGACAACCCAAATGGAACCACTGTGAATTCATAGTGACCATACCTTGTTCTAAAGGGGGTCATTTTGATGTCTTCATCCTTTATCCTTACCTGGTGATATCTCGACATGAGGTCTATATTCAAAAATATCTTCGCATCCTTCAACTGATCGAAGAGGTCATCAATCCTCGGCAGAGGATATTTATTCTTTACAGTCACTTTGTTCAATTGTCTAAAATTGATAGACAATATCAACGTCCCATCCTTCTTCTTCACGAATAGGACCGGGGCTCCCCAAGGTGACAAACTTGGTCATATATACCCCTTCTTTAGAATCTCTTCAAGATACAATTGTAGTTCTTTCAACTCTAGTGTACTCATTCTGTAAGGAGCTTTTGACACTGGAGTTCCTCCAAGAATCAAGTTTACAGAAAAATCAATATGTCTTTTCAGAGGTAGTCTAGGAACCTCCTAAAGCACATATTCAAACTCCTTTAGTACCACGTGATATCCAATTATTGACACCTTATCCTTAGGTGTTTCCTCCACATGGGTTGCAAATAATTGGTATCCTTTCCTGAAGCACTTCTTCAGTTGCATTGCTGAGATTTCTCTAACAACAACAACTCTAGGAATTCCTTGGACTATCTTCTAATTTCCTTCCTCATCCAGGAAAGTGAATTCCTTGTTACGACAGTCCAGGATGGTGTGGTGTTGGTCCAACCAATCCATCCAAACCAAATAGTCGTAAGAACCTAAAGGAAGAATGTTCAATTCAACCTTTGTGCATATTCCATTCATGTCCACTGGACATGACTTAACCAACTTAGTGACTTTCCTCTTGGTTCCAGTATCTAGCTGCACTAACCAAGATTTTTCATGTTTTCTTCTCGACAATTGCAAACTTTTCTCCACTCTAGGATCTATATAACTATGAATAGCCCCTGAATCAATTAAAATAGTAAAGGCATGATTGTTGATCATACCTTCTACTTCAATCATGTGCGACTGATATTCATCTTGCTTGTTGTCCATGGTTGCGTATATCCTTGGCATTCTACTTCCCATGTCCTCCACTCTTTCATCTTGCTGAACATTATGGACAAATCTCACTTTGCCATTTATGTGGGGACAATATTTGTACTTGTGGTTTCCCTAACAGCCCCAACATTGAATGGGCGTCTATATTGGCCTTTGTTCCCCCACTTCAGCCATTCTCAGCTCTCTAAACGATGGTTGTCCTTGAGGAATGTTTTTGAAAAAGGGAGGTTTGTTTCCCTTCTGCCTATGTTCTTTCTTGAACTTCATCTAGTCATCCCAAGCCTTCCGAAAAGTGGGATCTCCTCTTTTTTCCTCATATAAGAATTTCTCTCTTCTTATTGCTTCTTCCATAGTCTTAGGGTCATCATACTAGATATTGTCACTAATGGAAGGTGGAAATACACTTAGATACCTCTGAATATTGACAGCCTCATCTTTGATGAATGAGACATACTTCATCAATTCCAAAAATCTTTGCTCGTATTCATCAATGGTCATGATGCCTAGCTTGAGTTCAAAGAACTCCTTCATCTTTTTGTCACAATATCTCTTAGTCAAATACTTCTTCTCAAAATACCTCTTGAATTCCTTCCAAGTGATATATTTCTCTCTAATGTGTTGCACCTGCACCAGTTGATCCCACCACATGGATGTTTTTTCTTTCAGTTGATACATCACAATTATTCCTTCAGCATGAGAGGAATAATTTTGTAGTTGGAAGTATTTCCTCATAACGATCAACCATGTTTCGGCCTCTTCCTCCTTCTTATGTTATCCATCAAACGTAGGAGGCTTAATCTTGTTCATCTCCCCCTTCAATTCATCTACTCCAGAAATCCTATGCTTTCTGATAGGAGATGGTCTTGAACTACTATGTGTTTCCTTACTGGAATGCTTTGGGGAGAGACGACGATGTCTGCTAACACTCCTTGATCTGGTTTTCCTCTCAGGGGTCCTGGGAATCCCTATTTTTATTGAGTCACTCTCCTTATCCAACTTATTTTATATCCTATCCAGGCTTCATATCAACTTCAAGTTGAACTCTCCCTATTGATCCCTAGCCTTAATGATATTTCTTCTATTATCTCGGCGATCTTGGGCATCCTTCTGTAATCTTTCAATAATTTTCATCATGTGCCCTTCTTTATCCATCTCTTCTCCATGGCCATTGGAGTTTGATCCTTCAACTCCCAAATGAACATCCATTCCCTTTGCTTCATCCTTGGAACTAGAAGCATTCAGTGCCCTTTCCATTTCTTTTTCACTCAGTGGCAATTCTATTTGGTTTTGGTGCTCGTTAAAATTCTGCAAACACAACATGTAGACAACTGGAATTATCAGGTCATTATTCCTTAGAAAATCCCACAACATTCATCAGCAACTTGATTCAAGAAAACGTTTAGTTTCCATTAATTTTTATGAGATCTACTTGGCTTTGTAGTGCACTTAGGCCTTATCCCTTTTCTCTCAGTTCCCAAACCCACTCGACTATGGTTCATGACCAAGCTCTAGATCTCTAGATCTCTACTACGTGTCCTTTTTGATGGACAGTCCTGATGATGTCGGGGCTTCGCGTATCGCGATTTCCACACTCCTATGCAACTCCAAAGGTTTTTAAACCTTTGCACGTTCCCTGGATCCAGATATGATCTCTTCTCTGTGCTCTCCTAAGTGTTTGGACGTGGATTCAACAGTCCAAATATTCTCCTTTACAACTGATCTATGGTTGCAGGTTTATTCTACCCCTACTCCTCCTAAGCTTCGTAACATGGCCAATGTAACCCCTTGGCACTCAAAAACAATCAAAGGTTCGAAATCAGTTCCTTCGAACACCATTTCCACTCGAAACCTTGGGTCCAAATACCACTTATCCATTCCATCCAGGATCAACATTGAAACCTTGGGCTCTAATACCATAATGTAACATCCCCAACATGGATGCTTTTAGGGGCTAAATTTCGCTAATGGGTTAATTTTCCATGGTTTTTCCAAAAACGAGATTCTTTGTTTTAAAAATGATTCACCCAAATTCTATAGGATAAAATTATTTTACCTTAAAAATCGCCGAAATTTTATAAAAACTATATAAAATCCTTAGAAATTTGAATATTTTTACAAAAATATCGCCAAACATTTATAGTTGGCATATGAAGTATAAGTAAGATTCGCCAAGGTTTCGACATTTTAAAATAAATTTCCATCCTTAAAATCATCCCTGGTCCCCAGCCATCAACCCACTTGTCGCGCAATGCTACTACGCGGAAACATTCTTATACTTAGTAGTATGCACTTAAATGAAGTTAAAGGACTGAACAGAGTAAACATAGATTTACTGATAACATACAGAATTAATGGAATTAACAGTAAATCCATTCATGCAATGGAATACATGATAATATTGCTAGCATCACATACATGCATTTTAATTGAAATTAAACACATGCATATACTTATCTTTGAAACAATTGTAACTCCACCAACTACATGCAAACCTTCCCTAAACCTCCTAGCCTTAGACCTTCCTGCTCATCACGCTCAGCAGTGGGTCACCCATGAGTTGGGACCAAGCTACACCCAGGGCAAGGGAATCATAGACTACGTTGAGGTGACAGGAAAATTGCACAGAGAAATCAGAAGGATTCTCTCCAGGAGCCTTCTTACGCCCACTACTCACAGACTCTCATTCCTGACGCAGCCTCACCCACAGGCACGTCCGCTCACAAGATCTTCTCTTCCTTTCGGCCCGAAGAACTGAAATGTTCTTCTATTTCCCTATTGGGAAATCTACACCCACATAACTCTCGCACGATCCCCTTCCTTTACTTATCGAGGAATCGGACTTCGTGACTTAGCGAGGTCAGTGGTCGAATGTTGTGCTCTCAGATCGCCAAGACCCGACACCTCAGTCAACGCTGACCTTTCCCTTACCTATCAGAACTTCTCCTATCGTGATTTTTCTACTCATGATGTTGAACCACTCGGTTCTCTGACTCCCGATGCCCGATATGTCGAAAATCTGATATACTTCGTGGGTTGACTTTTCAACGGTCCCGTCACCTCGTCAGGATTTTGGACTTCGCGGGATCGCGAATCCTGATGTCCAATGTTCGGGACTTCTCGCCGCGAAACCCCGATGAAACGTACCATCTGTCCACGTCACCAACTCCTATGGCCCCACACTATTTACATAGCTGTCGGGATATAGCGTGTCACAATATCGTGATTCCCGTTGCAAGAATTTGGAGTTTCAATCCACGAAACCCCGATCCACGATGTACATGTAGATCCAATGATCCTCGTGGTTCTGATCAATGGCTCTGCCCCTCCTGAGCTTCGAACCTCCTGATGCCTTCACGGTATCTCCCCTGCGCCTTCTCCAAGATCTAATAGCTCACAGAGATTCACGGATTCTCCTCGGAGAATACCGACCATCCATTCCTTCTTTGAGAAATCTACAAAATGACTAAGTATTCCTCTGCGAAACTCGTCTACCTGCAGCATGAACTTACGACGCTTGTTTAAACCTTCACGCACCAACTTCCTATGCTATCCTTCAACGAATTCGAAGGCTCTACCCTTCCTGAGCTTTTCCCCATGACTTTAAGTATTCAGAAAGAAACCACTTGCACGCACTCCCTGTGACAACCTTCAAACACGTCTAAGTGTTTAAACCCTTGACTCTGTGCACACCTACAACAACACTCCTTCGATACTCTGCTCAGGTTCGCAACCCTGAGACTTCTACCTGGCCTGCGCACTCCTTGCACGACTCCTATGCCCAACTGCACCTTTGGGATGAATGAGAACAAAAGTTATATCTATTTGAACTCTCTGTCAACGCACTCCTTGCGGACGCTTCGACTGCACTCCTTGCAGGAATTCTCTGGTTCAAATAGAGAAACAATTGAAACTCATTCCTTCTTCCTCTCAGACTTCAATTCAAACATGAAATCATATACACAGCATATAAAAGAAAATGTATAACTGGAAGCAAACATTCATGAGCATATCATTCAGCATCAATACACAGAGAACAGACACAAAACCATGAATTTGAATCAAAGATTTCTTCTATTAATTCAAATATCTGTACATGGGTGTTCTTACACAGCTCTCTACTTTCTCCTGCTCTTCCTGAATTCAATAATGTTACAATGGACAATGAGGGTGTCTATATCCCATTTCCCTCTTGAGCTCTAAAGCTATCAAATCTAGAATTAAAATTCTATCTATTTTTCATTAACTATCTTAGATGTCGTCTACCTACTAAGGACGAGAGAAATCCGCTCAAGGTCCATTTACAATATACAAGTGCACCTTTTCTTAATGGCTCATTTAAGAACGTGCAACAACTTTAAGGTTATTTCAAAAATTGTGTCGGCTTGTCCAACTGTCCTTCGCTTCCGCTCTGGCTCGCTTGATGTGTTGGTGATGCTCCTGCATCATACTCCCTCGCTTGAAAACTTTCATGGGCTCCTGTCCATGAGCTCCTGCACGGTCTATCTATGTTTCTGGATCTCTTCCTTGCTTTCCCAGCTGGCATCTTCAACTGGATGATTCTTCCACTTGACCAGATACTCGAAGTATTTCTTTCGCCTGGTCCTTTTGCTCACTTTCTTGTCTAGTATGCTCTCCATCTACGGCTTATCTGCAACTGGCATATGTTTCGTCCACTGGATCACTGAATGTTCAGTTCCAGTCTCTGCTTCTCTATCTCTATATGGGTACAAATCTGAGATATTGAATATCGAAGATATTCCGATCCCATCGGGTAATTCAATCTCATAAGAATTTGTCCCAATTTTCTTCAAGACCTTACATGACCCGATTTTCTTCATTTTCATCTTGTTTTATGTTCCTCTTGGGAACCTTTCTTTCCTCAAATGTGCCAGAACCAGATCACCAACTTCAAACTGGAGTTGTCTTCTGTGCTAATCTGCTCTGCATTTATATTGTTGGCTTGATTTCAGCAGTCACTCCTTCACATGGTTGTGAAGTTCTTTCATCGCCTCTGTGAAATCTTCTGCACTAGCACTCCTAGTCGCAGTCTATTCTGAATCTCTCAGTTCAGAAATTCCTCTCAGCTGCATGCCATAAACAATCTGAAATGGACTATGGCCCGTGCTTTGATTCACTGATTCGTTGTACGCAAACTCTGCCTGTGGCAATATATGGTCCCACTGGCTATGGTGCTCTGTCACCAAGCTTCTCAGCAAGTCTCCCAGACTTCTGTTGACCACTTCTGTCTGCCCATCCGTCTATGGATGATAAGCTGAACTAAATGCCAAGTTAGTTCCCAGATTCTTCCATAAGGTCCTCCAAAAATGCCCTATGAATTTAGTATCTCTGTCCGAAACAATACTCCTTGGCAACCCATGAAGTTGAATGACCTCTCTGAAAAATATGTTCGCAATGTGAATTGCATCACTGGTTTTCTGACATGGAATGAAGTGTGCCATATTGGAAAATCTATCCACCACCACGAAGATTGAATCAACACCCCTTTGTGTTCTTGGCAACCCCAATACAAAATCCATGCTAATCGCATCCCATGACCTTTCTGGTATGGGAAATGGTTGATAGAATCCCGCATTCTTCTTCCTTCCCTTTGAATGCTGGCAAATTCTTCATCTGTCCACAAATATCTTGACATCTGCTCGCATTCCCGGCCAAAATTATGACTCATTCAGCTTCGCGAATGTTTTGTCATGACCAAAATGTCCTGCCAATCCTCCATTGTGTTTCTCCTTCAATAGATTTTCCCTCATGGAGCATTTCGGAATACACAGTTGATTGCCTCTAAAAAAAAATCCCTCCTGGATCATATAGTCTATCCAAGGGCTTCTATCTCCGAGAAATGGATTCTCAGCTGCTTCATACGCCTCTCTGAAATCTTGATCATCTGCGTACATGTCCCTGAGATCATCAAAACCCAACGTTTTGATTCGGAACTCCTACAACAGTAAACACTTCCTGCTCAAAGCATCAACAACTTTGTTAGCAGTACCAGAAATATGTTTAATCACAAATGTGAAATTTTGCATATATTCAACCCATTTAACATGTTTCTGATTCAACTTCTCCTATTGAGTCACAAAATGCAGTGCATGATTATCACTGTAAGAGACAAATTCTTTCGGGATCAAGTAATGCCTCCATTTCTTCAATGCCTGTATGATGGCATAAAACTTCTTATCATACGTGGAGTATTTCAATTTCACTTCATTCAGCTTCTCACTGAAATATGCTATCGGCCTGTCTTCCTGACTCAAGACTGCCCTGACTGCAAATCCGCTTGCATCATATTTCACCTGAAATATCTTCAGGAAATCCGGCAACACCAAAATTGGTTGCTCTGTAATCTTCCTCTTCAGCAGGTTAAAACTCTTCTCAGCCTCTATTGTCCAGTGAAAATATTTATGCTGCTTCTTCACTGTATCCATCATTGCTGCGTTAATTCCACTGAAATTCCTAATGAACTTTTGGTAGAAACTAGCCAATCCATGGAAACTTCTCACCTCAAATATATTCCTCGGTGGTGGCCAATTCTTGATCACTTCCACCTTATCTGGATTCATTCTCAACTCATTTGTTGAAACAACAAAACCCAAGTAAATGAGCTCTATCTTCATGAATGAGGACTTCTTCATATTTATCAACAGCTTCTCCTGTTGTAGTCTCTACATCACCGTAGCCAAATACTTCAAGTGTTCGACCACTGATTTACTGAAAACCAGTATGTCATCCAAGTACACAATGACAAATTTTCCGATGAACTCCTTTAGGACTTCGTTCATCAACCTCATGAAGGTACTCGATGCATTTGTTAAGCCAAACAGCATAACAAGCCATTCATACAACCCTTCATTGGTTTTGAATGTTGTCTTCCATTCATCACCTTCTCTCATGCGAATCTGGTGATATCCGCTTTTCAAATCAATCTTTGAAAAGTAATTTTCTCCGCTCAAGCAATCCATCAGATCATGCATCCTCAACAATGGAAATCTGTACCTGATGGTTATCTTATTAATCACCCTCGAGTCAGTACACATCCTCCAGCCTCTGTCTTTCTTCAGACTGAGTACTGTTGGAACAACACATGGACTCAAGATTTCCCTGACCAAACCTTTGTCCAAAAACTCCTGGACTTGCCTTTTAACTTCCTCATTCTCCTGTGGCGTCAATCTGTACGCGGATTTGTTTGGCAAAGTGGCTCCTGGTATGAGATCGATATGATGACTCACACTCCTGATCGGTGGCAACGAAAGAGGTAATTCATCCACTATGATGTCAGCGAACTCTTCCAGTAGTTCCTAAACTTCTTTTGGCAAATCATCCACTCTTGTGCTAGTCAGAACAATCCTCGGTTTTTTGACCACAAAGAATTGTGGATCCTCCTTCTTCTTAACCTCTGTAAGAAGTTCCTTCCCACTCATGAGAAGTATAGTGTTGCTTACTTCAGGCTTCACCTCCTTATCTTTAATTGGAAGCAACATGTGTGTCCTCCCATTCTTCTCCAGGGTGTATGTGTTCATTCGCCCATCATGAATCACATTCCTATCATATTGCCATGGTCTACCCAGCAATAGATGACAAACATCCATATGAATGACATCACATAATATCTTATCATTATATCCACCTATCTTGAATTCAACCAAGCATTGTTTAGTGACAGTTACCTGGTGTCCTTTCTGTAGCCACGAAACTTTATAAGGGCTTGGATGATTAGTCATCTCCATCTCTAGCTTCTCTACCATCTTCGTAGATAGGATATTATCTGTGCTACCACTGTCTATAATGACCTTGCATACCCTATCCTTGGTCTTGCAAGCAGTCCTAAAAAGTCTAGTCCTTTGGACCGAACTCTCCACCTCCTTCTCAGGTGTCAAAAGGACTTTTCACATCATGAGCGATCTTTCACCTTCAGCGTCTTTTGCTTCAACATCCCACCTCTATGCTTCGGTGATGTGAGCTTCTCCAATGTCCTTCTTTTTCTATGGACACTTGAATGACTTGTGCCCATTCCTCCCACATGTGAAGCATGTGATGACTCCACCTCTTCCTCATCCTTTACCTCTAGTACGAGGAAAAGCGTTGTTGTCAGCATAATCTCCTCTCTGCTCGTTATGCTGCCCTCTCTGTGAACTTCCACCTCTCTCTGTTCAATTCTGAGGTTTCTTCCAGTCGTCCCTAGGCTTCTGGGTTCTTTCCTAGGCAATTGATTTTCCCCTGGGCTGACTTCTGCCTCTGCCCCTCTGACTCTGCTTTCGGCTCAGCTTCTCTTCAGCTTTTAGAGCCATCTGATAAGCATCTTCCACCGTCTGGATGGTTACCATGCTCATCTCATCCTGGATATCATATCTCAGGCCATTCATATATCTGGCAACCTTCTCATCATCGCTCTCATGATGACCTGCCCTAATGTTTAGTCTGTAAAATTCCTCAGTGTATTCTTTCACAGTCATCAGCTTCTGTCTCAGGTTTTGCATTCTCCTAAACAAAGAAATTTGATAATCCTTGGGAATGAATTTCACTTTCATCTTCGCGATCATTCGATCCCAGCTCTTAATATTCTGCTTACCCTTGCAGCGCCTATCAGCTTGTAGCTCATCCCACCACAATGTTGCATGTCCTTTCAAGCATGTGACAACATGCTTGACCTTCTTGTCTTCTTCGACATCTTCATAGTCGAAGTATGTGTCTAGAGCTCTAATCTAGTTTAGAAGCTCCTCTGCATCCAAGTTTCCCTCGTAAATTGGAATGTCCATCTTTGCTCTTGCACCCATCCTGGAAATATCTTTAATCAAATGCTCGTTTGATGCATCTTCGACTGTAGCTTCCTCTTCACGTTCAACCTCTATCTCGCTCTCGAAATCACTCAGATCCCCTGCACTGGTTGTGCATCTTTGCGCTGTCTCCATGTCTTCGTGTCTTGCTCGGAGATCATGCATTTGTCTCTCCATGACTGGATCTGCCATCTGCCTACCTCTTCTCCTCTGCACCTCCCTATCCTCTGGATCGGGTGACTGTCTATCTCTTCTTGGCAACATAGTGAAATCCTCTTCTCTGCTATAGAAAGCAAAGAACCTTTCTGTGCTCTGATACCAAACTGACACAGCCACACCCGCAGGCACGTCCGCTCACAGGATCTTCTCTTCCTTTCAGCCCAAAGAACTAAAACATTCTTCTATTTCCCAATCGGGAAATCTACATCCACATAACTCTCGCACGATCCCCTTCCTTTGCTTATCGGGCAATCAAACTTCGCGACTTCGCGAGGTCAGTGGTCGAATGCTGTACTCTCGGATCGCCGAGACCCGACACCTCAGTCAACGCTGACCTTTCCCTTACCTGTTGGAACTTCTCCTATCGCGATTTCGCTACTCGTGATGTTGAACCACTCAGTTCTCCAACTCCCGATGCCTGATACACCGAAACTCCAATATACTTCGCAGGTTGACTTTTCAACGGTCCCGTCACCTTGTCTGGATTTCGGACTTCGTGGGATTGCGAATCCTGATGTCCAATGTTCGGGACTTCTCACCACGAAACCCCAATGAAACGTACCACCTGTCCACGTCACCAACTCATGTGGCCCCACACTATTTACGTAGCTATCGGGATATCGCGTGTCACAATATCGCGATTCCGATTGCAAGAATTTGGAGTTTCAATCCACGAAACCCCGATCCATGATGTACGTGTAGATCCAACGATCCTCGTGGTTCTGATCAATGGCTCTGCCCCTCCTGAGCTTCAAACCTCCTGATGCCTTCACTGTATCTCCCCTGCGCATTGTCCAAGATCTAACAGCTCACGGAGATTCACGGATTCTCCTCGGAGAATACCGACCATCCGTTCCTTCTTTGAGAAATCTGCAAAATGACTAAGTATTCCTCTACAGAACTCGTCTACCTGCAGCGTGAACTTACGACGCCTGTTTAAACCTTCCCGCACCAACTTCCTGCGCTGTCCTTCAATGAATTCGAAGGCTCTACCCTTCCTGAGCTTTTCCCCATGACTTTAAGTCTTTAGAAAGAAACCACTTGCACGCACTCCCTGCGGCAACCTTCAAACACGTCTAAGTGTTTAAACCCTTGACTCTGCACACACCTGCAGTAGCAGTCCTTCGATACTCTTCTTAGGCTCGCAACCCTGAGACTTCTACCCGGCATGCGCACTCCTTGCACGGCTCCTGTGCCCAACTGCACCTTTTGGATGAATGAGAACAAAAGTTATCTCTATCTGAACCCTCTGTCAACGCACTCCTTCTGGACGCTTCGACTGCACTCCTCGAAGGAATTCTCTGGTTCAAATAGAGAAACAATTGAAACTCATTCCTTCTTCCTCTCAGACTTAAATTCAAACATGAAATCATATACACAACATATAAAAGAAAATGTATAACTGGAAGCAAACATTCATGAGCATATCATTTAGCATCAATACACAGAGAACAGACACAAAACCATGAATTTGAATCAAATCTTTCTTCTATTAATTCAAATATCTGTACATGGGTGTTCTTACACAACTCTCTACCTGCTCTTTCTCTTCCTGGATTCAATAATGTTACAATGCACAATGAGGGTGTCTATATCCCGTTTCCCTCTTGCGCTCTAAAGCTATCAAATCTAGAATTAAAAATTCTATCTACTTTTCATTAACTATCTTAAATGTCGTCTACCTACTAAGGATGAGAGCAATCTGCTCAAGGTCCATTTACAATATACAAGTGCGCCTTTTCTTAATGGCTCATTTAAGAACGCGCAACAACTTTAAGGTTATTTCAAAAATTGTGTTGGCTTGTCCAGCTGTCCTCCGCTTCTGCGCTGGCTCGCTTGATGTGTTGGTGATGCTCCTGCATCAATTCCTCGCATGCCTATTTGACCCGAGAGTATACACCTTCACAAGAACAATCCAACAATGCTTCACCTCCCTCTCTGGGTCTCGAAAACAGACCGGATTAGGAACTCTCAGAGCTCCGTAGCTGGTGTTGGACTCTCTCTAGGAAAAAACCACTTCCCAGCAGACTCGCTCAACTGGAGAGAGTTTATCATAGGCCTGACAACCTGCCTCTTCTACCACGGGCCTGAGAACTCGATTCTTCCACCAATTTCCAAATCAATTCCCACAATTTCAAGATAACAACAATGGCGTCAGCGTTTGGTCAACTCACAGATGATAGCAACAAAAACATCTTTCATCTAACTCACGTGTGACAACAACAATAGGAAAATGGGGAGTGTAAATAGGAAATGACAATAGGCCACTAAAACACAACACGGTTTAGGTAACGCCTATTTTTAGGATGCGTGACAAGAAATTCACGCAGAGGTCGAACATAGACTCAACAGTTTGGATAAAGGTGTATTGGTTCCTCAAGAAAACATCACAGACTTCAATTTTCAGAGCTGCATAAGTCTTACAGAACTCAGATGTAGAGGTCCCTCGATTCAGATAGTGGAAGGCATAATGGAGGATGAATCCCCATCTCGGCTCAATCCTTTGGTTAAATTTCATGTGCTTGGGCCAACACATGTCTCCCATGAGGCTGCATGCACTCCATCGACATGTGTTCCCTTTTGCACATGTTCCCCCTTCCAGGAACTTAGGATAAAAAAAAAGAAAAAAAAAACATACATTTCACATAGATTTTGGAATAATAATAAATTTTTATTCCTGAGGACTTAAGCCCCTAAGATTAGCCCCTCTTTCCAACCTTTCATCCCCTTTTCCTTACCCACCTTGTGGAATATTAGTACCCCATCACTCTTTCTTCATGGTCGGTCGGCACGCAACGATGTTTATATTTTATTAATGATCTGCATAATTACATGTACAAAAACAGGCTCCTGGCCTTAACACTTAGGCTCTCGACCTAATAAACACATAATCCTACCCGCTTATCAATACTCGGCTCACCATCCTACATTACATGCTTTACAATTCATAATCATGATTACAACAGGGCTCTTCCTTGGGGATATTACAGTATGATACATGCTTGAGGTACATTGTGGCACATGGTTTTGACATTTGGACATATGCTTTGGGGTACACCTTGGTGTTGTTACGGTACATTGGTTTGAAGCACATCTTGGCTATATTGGTAACTAGTTTGGTATATTTCATGGTGATGATATCACATGCTTGAGGCACTTCATTGATTATATCCTATTGTATATGATGGCATGTGTATGAGCTACATTATTTGGTGCTTGGTTGAGGAACATCATTTACCACGTATTTGATGCTCGGTACATGGTACATGGTGTTGGTATTATTGGTCTATTTAATTGTCAATTAAAACATCCAATTCATTTAATTGTCAATTAAAACATTCAATTCATTTAATTGTCAACCTGGGGTAAATATTTTATCGCAAGGTTATTGTGAAATATATATGCAAGCATAACTCCTTAGATAACATTATCTGTGATCAAACTAATCAATACAATCCTCATAAAAGTGAAACAAAAACTATTAACCAGCTCAATCTCAACCCATATTGATTGAAGGGTACCAAACCAATTTTCTTTTATTGAAAGAAAGGAACACAACACCACACCAACTAAATTTCTTACAACAAGGGAAATAATAATGCTAAGGTAAAACAATTCTTATGAAAATACCCTACGGTTAATGAAAATAACTAGAGAGGAATAGGTTGTCCCACAAAAACCCATGACAGAAGAAGCTGCTATAGAATTCATTCCTACAATATTTTGTGGGTTTTTGTGGGACAACCTGTTTCTTTCTAGGTGACGATTTTTCCTCTCCCCCATACTGAATTTTTTTTTGTCAATTGGAAGGCCAAGAAACAATGTTGTTCCAAGTAAATGTGCAACAATCCACCCTCCAAACTGAGGATGTTTCATTTCCTCATGCATCCCAATACCGATTTGAATGTTGGTTTCATTTTTCAATGCATAGTAACCAAAACCACACTTCTTTCCCAACTGATGATGATGTTAAAATGTAACACTTATTTCCCAATAACACCTTGAAATTTTTTCAAACAATGGATTCAAAAGTAGCCCTCACATGATTTTTATAAATTTTGGTGGAGTTGCAGCAGTGATGAGTTACAAAAAAATAAGGATTTGAAAAAAGTGAGGTGTTGCAGCAAATGAGTTGCAACAAATGAAAGAGTTGTAGCAAATGAGGAGTTGCAATGCATGAAGGAGTCACAACAAAATGAGAATGTGGCAATTGATGCAAACAATAATCCAGAATGAGGAGATTTTGTTGGTGAGTGTATTGATCATCAACTAATGTATCTTCCTACCAAAAACCATACAAACCTAATGTACAAATCCCAAGATATGACAAATAAGATGCTATAGGTGAGTAACAACAATTGTTGTAGGAGTAGAAGAAAACGTTTTAAACCATTTTCTCACAAACTACAAACTGGGTTTTGGTGAAATTTTGCAGGAATATTTGAAATATTCCAATGCTTCTTCATACCAAAAATAAGAGATACCCACATCACGGATTTCGAGGAAAAGAAAAATTGGATGTAGGTGATGATGCCTAATTTCTCAAAATTTATGAACTGGGTTGGTGACGATGCCTAATTTCTCAAAATTCCAAATCTTCTCCACACAAAATATCATAAATATCCACATCACATATTTCTAGAAAAATACAAATTGGTTGTAGGTGATGATGGGCATTTTCTTGAAAACCATGCATTGGATTGGGTTGAAACTTGTTGGGTTTTTTCATCATAATATTATGCACTTTCTATCCAAAAATCACAAGAACCAATTCTCGGATCTCAAGATATTCTCAAATCATTTTCTGCACTCTATACAAAAACAAATGTGCATGAGAAAAAAAACATGAATGGAAAAGGAGGAAACAAACCATTGTGCATAGTAACTCTTCCCCCAAACTGAAGAAATAACATGTCTGCATGCATTCGTTATGTTTGAAGTAAAGAAAACAATGTGGTGACCATTGTTTTGTTAGAAAACATAAGTAGAGGTTGAACAAGTAGTTAGTATTCTATATCAATCTTAAGACTATCACCATTTCTGACACATTTTCCCGAACATCAAAAGAACACCAATTGCTTTAGGCATGTTATAAAAAGTCATTTTCTACTATCAATGATCATTCTTCCAATTGTTGTGTATGGGTAGGGCTGCTTCAAAAGGATTTTATCCAAAATCCTTTGTTTTATGACAGCATAACATATGTTGGAATGGCTTCTACAACAATTTATTCCGCTATAGGTTTTTGTGACCAACCTATTCCTTTTTTCTGCAGATTCCTTGGGCTTGAGAATCAACTACTTCTTGTCTTATTACTGTTGGTTCTTGTGTGGAAACAATAAATCATTTTCTCACACTTGGATGTAGGAGATGTTGTAAAGGAATTTGAATATCGATGGAGAGGAAGAAAATGACAATTTGGTTCAAATGGAGTGAGGGATTAGGATTGAATGGTAAAGGATGGGAGTGTATGGATAAGGTATGGTCATGAAAGGTAATGAAAAATGTAACCCCCCCCCCGAAACTGAAATCTTTTTATGTACTTGAAAAATGGTATATGGTAAGGAAGTGAAAATGGAAGTTGAAAATAGAAGTGAATAATGTTTAGTGGTTTTTCATGGCATTCTCCTAAGATTTTAATAAATAAAAAACTCATACTATTTTACCTCAAGTTTTACCTCTGTGAAATCTTATATTGGCATGGATGAACTGATGTTTGTTGAAGTTGAATTAATTCAAACTGATACTTAATGTGGAATTCATGCAAGATGAAGATGAATTATGCCACAACTGAGAGCTGCTGAAAAAACCCTACATAAAGTGCCCTCGAAGAAGATTTAAATTTATAGATTGTTGGTACATGAACCTATAGGTTTCTGTACCAACAATATTGGAACATAAAAAATAAAATCTAAATGAACTAAACCAATACTTTTGTTGTGAGAGAAGAATATAAGCATTGATGTTATGCTAAAGAAATAACCAAAACTTAAACTTTATTCATGCTTATAAATTTGGAAATAAAATTTATTTTAAAATGTTACAAGCATAAAGAAAATTAAAAAATTACTTATTACATATGATTTAATCAATCATTAATATTTTTATGCTCATGAAACCATGTAAATTATGATGGGGGAACTTTCCTCTCATCCTTAAACATGAAAACATGAGGAGATAAGTGGTCTTTAATAAATGAAAATCCTATAGGAAACAATATATCCTTGTCTAATCTCTCAAAGACTTATTGTTATCCAAGTGATAATGATAAATTTTGCAGTTGAGATCATTAGATTCCTAAAACCATGTACCCCACTTCCACGTTAATGATATCTTAGATATAATATGAATTCAATGGTAATATATTAAGATCTCCTAAGGGTCATTCTCCAGTGGAAATTTTTAATGGGGTTCATTTGATTCCAAGCCTTTGGCCACACGTGATTCCTCTCGACACAACATCATAAGTAGTTATGATTTATAAGGAAAAAATATTTGGTTTAGTCATTACATCTGTAATGACCATTGATTATCCTCTCTAGGAAGAATTCCCCATGCCAACAAGTATCCATAGCCCCAATGGGTATATGTAGTGATATCATAGGTCGGTACCCATTGCCAGCAGGAGTCTATAGCCTCAAAAGGTTAACCTCTTAAACTCATTTTACACTGAAGGCTCTAGTCCCATTTGTCCCACCCTTTTGGATTTATATTTGAAATTGTGTTGTCAGAAATGGATGGGTGGGGGAGTATCTTCAGAAAGCCCATTAAAGGCATGGGATGATACCTATTCGAGGGTCAATTTTAGTACCTACATAATGCCCTTATATTTTTTGTATACTCATGAGTTAGACAATTAAAATATTGTTGTTGAGCCATTTAATGTGAAGTGGATGGAGTATCATACAATAACTAAAAGGTGTCTCTAGTCCCTACATCATATTCTTCATGTAAAATTATAGTAGTGTTTACCATGACTAGAAATTTCATTTACTCTTCTTCTACTCTTTAATAAAAATTCTTGGACAACATGCTTTGGTAGTGGACTAGGATTTACAAGTTACCAATGGGTATCATTATAAGTATCATTTACACATTAAATTTTTTGTAAATCCCCATAATATTTCAAAGATTAGGCTTATGAGAAAATGTTATTATTAATTGTCAGAAATCTTTATGTAATAAGAAGAAGAAATATCCTAGGTTGTTTTGGTTTCTGATGTTAGATCGCCAATGTTATCTTCATATCAGTTCATTTATTTGAAAAAGAAACATGAAAAGATGTTGTATTTATCTAGATCTAGGTTAAATAACATGCAAATTTTATTTATTACCCTATCTTATCTAAGAACAAGAAACCATATTTCATGTATAAGAATATTTCCAATGTAACCATGTGCATAAAAAAATTACAAGTATACTCATATTAAAGCTTGAAAAAAATACTGTGAGAGATACCAGAACATGAGGGACCAACTTCTATGATGGAGATGGTGCTAAGAATTTCTAAAGAATGTTGCGGTGAGGCCTGAGGACTTCTTGGAACCATGATTCAGTGTAGTATTTGTATTCCTGGTTCTCTCCTTTGGTTAGCATGCAATGAATTTCTCCAAAAGTGGTCTCATCAAACTTTTGAATGTACAAGGGGTTTGGATCTGGTGATAAGGATGCAAGGAATTATTCAAGTTTTGGCTCTAGTGTCT
>ML781251.1:1049202-1063236 GCA_009831015.1 Picea engelmannii | reverse complement strand
GTACAAATCTTTCTTCAATCTACAGACATGAGAATCCTTCTCATGTACCTTGTGGCTTCTTTTTGTACACTTATTCTGACTACTGGAGCAAGTATCTCATCATAATATTCTCCCCTTTCTAGGAGAATCTTGTGGCCACAAATCAGGATTTGTACATCTCTATGCTACCATAAAAAACATGTTTGATCTTGGAAGTCACCATTGACTTCCCTTCTAGTCTCAGAACTAAGGAAAAAACCATATCCCATTCTTTCTTATTGACTTCCTCCTCTGTTACTGAAACAAGGGAATATTTCCAAGAGGTCTCATATCTCCTTGAATCCTCGAAAGCTTCGATCTAGTCTCCTCAACTCATGGCACCTGTCTGTTAGTCCTGGAAGACATCTCTCTCCCATATTAATCTGAGGAAGAATACTTTCTAAATGAAATTCTCTAAGCCACTGACTCTCTCTGAGATCAAGCTCGCTCTGAGTCTCCATGCTCCTTCTGAAGCTTGACTCCCTCTGAGTCTATATAATCTTCGGAGCCATATTATTCTCCTATGTGTAATAATTTCTTATGAAGTCTCTTATGAATGGTCTTGGGGAGGCTTCACCTTCCTATTGTATCATGAGTGATGATTCCATTTGAAGTATAGCTCCTTCTGAGTTGGTACTTGATGGGTCCACCTGCCTCACCACTGGTGGAGCCATATTCTTGTTACAATCAATCTCCATATGAGATACTTTATATCTCACAAAAGTACCCTTCTTCATCCTCTTTTTTCTTGGTACATGGATGTATGCAGTCATGTAGACAACGTATTGGAGAGTCTTCTCCATGTCTCAAGCTAGATACCATCTTAATATGTTTCCCCCTGCAAGCATCACTATGGTTTCCTTCAGAGTTATCCCCTGTGACCCTCCCAGAACAATACCAACAATGAGGGAAAACAATATACAAGAATGATACTCTTATAATAATAAAAACAATAATGAGAAAAGTTGTCACAATATATCCTTCTCAGAGATATCACTTGTGACCTGCTTGGAACAAGATCCAAAATAAGAATACAATAATAAGAAATAGGAACAACACTCTTCTAGTGTTGTGACCAATCATTTCTCCAAGGTATCTTTCACAGAACAAGAAACAAGCACAAAACGTATAATAGAATTTGCAGAAGAACATATCTATGATAACAAAAAGACAATTTCATGGTAATCATCAAAGCACTATGAAGGCGACCTACCTGGAAGAAAAATAATAAATATCTCCTAGAGGAGATGTTAATTCATCTTGAAAACAAGTACAATAAGAATTTATATCAATAGTACTCACATGCTACCAAGTAATCATTGTATGTAGCATTAATAAAACCTTTCAAATATTTCCATCACAACTATAGTGTTTACTTGTAATGTAGCAATTTTCAAACTTGATATGTGAAATTGGAAACTTATCAATTTAATCAATCAAACCTAGAATCTGGAGTCTTATCTTCAAGAATGAGTGTTTTTTCTTTTCTTTCAAGTTTCCTTCACTTAAGATGACAAGTATTATCTCCAACTTATCCCATGTACTAAGACAATATGTTTTCTTGATAGAAATCTGGGTTAGGGAATATAATGCAAGTAAACTTGAAAATATCAACCTTAATCAATCTAATACTTTGACTAAAGTTAGCTTATAAATTTAACTTTGACCATAGGTTAGTATGATAATCATAACTTCAATAGATCAAAATAAGATCACAATAATGCCATAACAACTAGAGGCATATCAAAACAATCAAACCTGGAGTGTGTTGTTCCTATGAATGTGTTGGATTTGAGATCCATTTGGATCTACATTTTTTTCTTGGAGAAAGTACCCCTTCTCTTGAAAACACCCTCAAAATATTGATATAGTTTAAACATATACAAGTACATACCTTCGGTAGGAGTGACAAACAACGACGAGAAACGACGAATCCTAAAACTTCAAAGTGATCCAACTTGCAATCTGAAGGTAGTTGGAGATGCGCTAGGGTAGGGAACACTAGGAAAACTAAAAGTTAGGCCCAACACTTCATAGAACCTTTCACTGCAATTGGTACTTCAATTGGTACTACAGACCTAGGGTTTTATGAGGGAGCCCTAGTTTTTCAATTTCAGAATTTTGGAGATCTGATCCGAGGGAAAGATGTGCCCTACTTAGGTTACCTTCTTAGTGGGTTTAGTAAGTGATCAATGAGATTGAAAATGGGGAGACTTAGAATCATCCTTCTATAGGTTAGACTGTTACTAGGGAAACTATCTCTAAAAACATGTTAAAAATTTGGTATGGTCATTTAACCATAGACAATGTCACATCATTGTCACCCAATCATAGGAATTCACTATGACACCCCTGAGCACAATAACATTTACTTAGATAGAATGATTCTGGAAAGTTGATGCATGAGCATATTTCCACCTCAACATGCACCAACAAAGCAACACATCATCACACATTCAAGAAGGGAGAGAGGCGCTAGCCCTCTCATTATTCCTTGAATTTTAAATATTCAATGTAATTAATTGATGTAAGTCTTGAGTAGAGCCAAGTTGTGCCTTTGTACAGGCTTAATGTAAATTTCCTTTAATAAGGATTTAGTTGTACAGGTCCTGAGCATCACCTTAGATTTGAATGTACATGTTTATTCAATATAATAATCCTCGATAGATAGGCGTTGTAATGGTGATAGGATAGCACTCAGGTGGCTTGGAGAGAAAGCTCGATGAACCCCCTGTGTATAAATCATTGTAAAGTAAGCCAAGAGAATGATTTTGAAGTTAGATTGAACATATTTGTAAGCCAAGGAGAGGAGAGAAGATATTTGAGACTCAGTTGCAGTCTGAAGCTTTGTACACACTGTATAAACATTGAAAATTTAATGAAAGGAGAAATTTTTCCTACATATGAGGTTATGTGTGTTTTTATGTGAGTTCTATGTTTTCTTTTGAATGTTTTTTATTGTGTTTATGTGTGTATGTTGTGGGTATATGAAATTATATTTCAATTGCAGGATTAGATAAAGTTTACTATCTGTCTATGGGTTTTTTGAGTGTTCTGGGCTCTTAGGCTTATGCAAGGAGTGCACACCAGAGCTAGTGAAAAATCTAGGAAGTGAACGCAAGGAGTGCATTTAGAAATCTATTTCGAGTTCAAAGAAGAGCGTGCCAGGTGGGAACACCAGAATAATCTCAAACTCAAAGGAGCCTTAGACTTGCTGAATACTCTAGAGGAAAGTCTGTGCAGAGAAAGCACATGAGATAGAGTTGTTGAATACTCTGTAATCTCATCAAGGATTCCTTTGAGAGAGTGCAAGGAGTGCACAAGAGAACTCTTCTTTGCGTTCTATGGGCATATTTCCAAGGAGATACTTTAGGGTTACTAAACACCCTGAAAGATAGTGCAGAGGGGGCACATTGTAGATAGTTTTTGAATACTATGAAGGGTAGATCTGCAAGGATTACATTGAGTAGGAGGTTCCAGGAGGGCACAAGGATCCCTTTGGATATAAAAGGGACTGGAACCTTTGAGGTTTAAGTGGTTTGAAAGATCAATATATCTAGAGCTACTCATCACTCTGGAAGAGACAGTCTATAAGGAGTTGCATAATCTAAGAGCATTTTCAGGTTCAGAAGCGCAAGGAGTGTGCCTGGGGTTGGGTGGTTTTAGATCCACCAAGGTCATGAGGAAGAGCATGGGTGCCAGGTGGGAATAATAAATCCTGTAAGGAACAGAGGGTCAAAACCATTAGATATTTGAGCAAGCCAAATCTCAGGAGAGGGAGAGTTACATAGAATGCACACAAAGGCCATAACATTTGAATATTTTAAAATATCCCAAGTTTGGGAGGAATGCACAGTAGCGTGGAGGAGTATCTATATGAACCATTGGATTGGTTGTAGGAACAAATTTGGACTATCGGATCAGATTCCAGAGAGAAGGAGGAGCACACATGAAGAATAACATATCTCAGTTGTTAGATATGAGTGTGAGGATCGACGAGCATCAGATCCAGGTGAGTAGCATGGGTTTTAACCCTTAGTATCCTTCAAACTTTGTATGTTCAAAGGTTTTCAAGTCTGTGTTTTGGAGGAGATGGATTTCCCAAAGTCCTGGGGATACGTAATAAATATGGACCATCCATCAGTAAGGACGCGTGCTGGTGGATTGTTGAGTCTGGAAGACCAACTATTCTGGGGAAAGGATGCATAGTGGAGAAGTATTGTCAGGACTGTCAAAGATCCGAAGAGCAGAGTGAATCTGGGCCATCAATATTTCTAAAAATGTTCAATGGGTCGGAAGGTTTGGTAGGAGGAGGCTTCAGAGGATTGGAGGAGCACAAAGTTCTAGAGCTTTCGAAGACTGAAGTGTCATCAATCGTTAATCAACAAGGAGACACGTAGAGGGCAGAGATCAAATCCTCTAGTCAAAGTTCAAAGGTTGCAAGTTGTGGCAACGAGAATTTACCTGAACTCTCGAAGCCTAAGAGTTGATCTGCTAGAGGAAAAGGAGTTGTTAGATCTCCTTCAGAGTTCAACTCTCTGGGAGGTTTGAATGTTGGTATAGTCAAGATCCACTGAAGCCTGGATATTCGAATAAATCGATGTCATTGATTGTGAATGAGGTTGTGAGTCGTTGACAAGAGATCTGTCAACAAGGTTTTTGAAAGGTTTGGAGTTCCAAATAGTTGGTACTCCTGAAGTGCATAAGCTCCAAAGTCCCAAAATTTTAAAGGATTGAAATATTATCCCCCAATTTTGAGCCCAGGGTGACATGAAGGTGGTGCTTAACCAACAGGAGTCTACCAGAAAGATTTTTTGTCCCAAATAATAAATAAAGTTCCCATGGAACCAAAAGGAGGAGGTCTAGTGGGACCTTGTGAGCTAATACAACTCCTTGAATTTGAACATCCTTAGACCGGGAGGTTAGTGGACCCCAGGTGAGGGTGGGGGTATGCACCAAGTTGTATCAGAGCATGATTCTTTCTGTTGACAATAGGAAAAGGAGAAGAAAGAGTGTGATGCTCTGTGAAGATCTGATTTCAATTGTGCAACAGACATTTGAAAACCAAGTGTGTTGCAGGAGAAATTTGGTGGTGCTCTCAGTTGCAGAGTAGACATAAGACAAATAGGTGGGATGAGATAGAAGAACCAGTTGTGTTCTTGAAGGTAGTGATGAATATGGATATTGAAGGCCAGAGGTGAGGTCGAGGAGAAGACCAAAAGAAATTAAGCAAGGAACATAAGGACAAATATCTCGAGGAGATGAGAGAAGAGCTCAATAGGCTGATGCTGAAGATGCAACAAGAATCCCAAGTATGATGGAGGTATGAGTGGCCCATGAATCATAGATCTAGATGGCCTATCCAACAATTAATTTCCAATAGGCAGAAGCAAGAGTTGAGGAAGTGGTTGAGGCATGATGAAAACCTCAGTGCCACAGAGGAGATGTTTTTCGAACTAGAGGTTGGAGATAACCTTGATGATGAGGAGGAGAGATCAAATGGAGATGCATATTGACATGAGTGAAATGAGATGAGATCAATTGAAGATATCATAGACTGCCAGGAGGGAAGGTTAGAAAACTCTGGCTATTAGGTGGGCAAGGAGAATTATATGAAATTGTCTTAGAGTTTCATTAACTTAGAGAGGAATTCAGATTAGCAAGCACTGATGACAGAGGAGGGGGGTCAGAGATGCATCGTGATCATTGGGGGAATCGATATATTCCTACCAAGCATCCTAGAGGAGACCAGATCACATCTTGAAGGTACAGAGGAAGGACAACCAACAGAGACTATAGAAGAGGATAAGATGGTGCATAAATTGACATATTCCCAAGAGGATATGACATAAGAGGAGAATACTCGTTAGATTCTCACTCCATGGGAGAAAGAACTGAAATTGCTGGAGAATTGGCTAAGCCATACATACACAGAAGTAGACTATCAAGAGGATGAAGTCATGCACAGTGAAGAAGAGTTCTAGCCTGAGGAGAAGTTGGATGGATTTGTACTTGTTCCAGCACAAGAAGAGAAAGAGGAAGTATTATAAAATAATATGTCAGAGGATATAGCTGGGCAACAACTCAGGGGGGAGGCTACAGAGTTTGAGCATGTAGTGGAGTGGAAATCTAATTTCATAGGAGATGAAGATAGCATGGGATATCAAGATGATATTCCCTTTAGCCTGTATGGAGAGGAGGAACTATAGTAGAGCAGACTGCAGGAAAACAGACAACCAACATATCAACTGGACAAGGTGATAGAGGAGATAAGGAGGTTGATTTTGAAGTCAGTAGAGGTGATGGTCAACCACAGATGGAAGCTGACAAGGAGAGAACCTGCAATAGCAGCAGGGAAACATCAACAACAACAAAGAAGAGAAATAGGTGGACAACTCCAAATTCAAGTTTGGGATCCAGAAGGATTTCAACAACAGAGCGGAGGAGATCATGAGCAGGAGTTCATGATTTTCCCCAAAATGGAGTACAATGTAGGAGAATCTTTCCACCTTAGCATGTGCCAGCAAATAATCACATCAACACACATTCAAGAAGGAAGAGAGGTGCCATCCCTCTCATTTTTCCTTGAATTTTAAATATTCAATGTAATTAATTGTAATTAATTGATGTAATTCTTGAGTAGAGATAAGTTGTGCCCTTGTATAGGCTAAGTGTAAATTGCCTTTAATAAGGTTTTAGTTGTACAGGTCCTGATCATCACCTCTGATATGAATGTACATGTTTATTCAATATAATAATCCTTGATAGATAGGCATTGTAATGGTGATAGGATAGCACTCAAGTGGCTTGGAGGGAAATCTCGATGAGCCCCTCGTGTATAAATCATTGTAAAGTAAGCTAAGAGAAGGTTTTTGAAGTTAGATTGAACATATTTGTAAGCCAAGGAGAGGAGAGAAGAGAGATGAGACTCTGTTGTAGTCTGAAGCTTTGGACACACTGTATAGACATTCAAAATTTAATGAAAAGAGAAGGTTTTCCTGCATATGAGGTTCTGTGTGTTTTTATGTGAGTACTTTGTTTGCTTCTGAATTTGTTTTACTGCATTTATGTGTGTATGTTGTGGGTATATGCAATTATGTCTCAATTTCAAGATTAGATAGAGTTTACTATTTGTCTGCGGGTTTGTTGAGTGTTCTCGGCTCTTAGGCTTGGGCAAGGAGTTCACACTAGAGTTAGTGAAAACTCTGTGAAGCCAATGCAAGGAGTGTGTTTATAAATTTATTTCAAGTTCATAGCAGAGCAAGTCAGGTGGACACACCAGAATAATATCAAACTCAAAGGAACCTCAGAGTTGTTGAATACTCTGGAGGAAATTTTATGGAGAGAAGGAACATGAGACAGATTTGTTGAATACTTTGTAAGCTCAGGAAGGAGTTCTTTGAGTGAGTGCAAGGAGTGAAAAAGAGAAATCTTCTTCAATTTATGTGGGTAGATTTCCAGGGAGATACTTCAGGGTTACTGAACACCCTGAAAGATAGTGCAGAGGGGGCACATTGTATAGAATTGTTGAATACTCTGGAGGGTATCTTTGTAAGGAGTGAATTGTGAAGGAGTTGCTAGGAGGGCACAAGAATCCCTTTGGAGATCAAAGGGACTGAAACCTTTGAGGTTTGAGTGGATTGAAAGCTCAAGATATCCAAAGATACTGAAAACTCTAGAAGAGAGAGTATGCAAGGAGTTACAGAAGCCAAGATCCTTTTCAGGATTAGAAGCACAAGGAGTGTGCCCGGGGTTGAGTGGTTTTAGATCCACCAAGATCAGGGGGAAGAGCATGGGTGCCATGTGGGCACAATAAATCCTTTAAGGAATAGAGGGAAAAGACCCTTAGAGATTCAAGAAATTCAAAGCTCAGGAGAGAGATAATTACAGAGAACACAGACAAAGGCTGTGATCTTTGAATATTTTAAAATATCCCAAGTTTGGGAGTAATGCATAGTAGCATGGAGGAGCTATGGGCACCGTTGGATCAGTTGTAGGAATAAATATGGACCATTGGATCAGAGTCTAGAGGGAAGGAGGAGTGCACACAAAGAAGAATAGATCTCAGTCGTCGGATTTGATTGCAAGGATCGACGAGAATCAGATCCAAGTGAGTATCACGAGTTTTAACCCTTGGTATCCTTTAGACTTTGTAAGTTTAAATGTTTTCAAGTATGTGTTTTTAAGGAGATGGATTTCCCAAATTCATAGGGATGAAAAGTAAATATGGACCATCCATCAGTAAGGAAGCGTATCAACGGATCATTGAGTCTAGAATACCAACTATCCAGGGGAAAGGAGGGGTAGTGGAGAAGGTTTTTTAGGACCACTAAATCTCCAAAGAGTGGAGTGCATCTGGGCCATTGATATTTCTGACAACTATCAATATATTAGAAGGTTTGATGGGAGGAGGCTTAGGAGGATTGGAGGAACATAGAGTGCCAGAGATTTTGAAGGCCTGAAGGTTGAAGTGTTGTCAACTGTTGATCATTAAGGAGACACGTGAAGGGTGGAGATCAACTCTGTTAGTTCATAGTTCATAGGTTCCAAGTTGTGGGAATGAGAAGTTCCTTGAATTACCAAATCCTGAATTCACAAAATAGACAATAGTAATTGATCTGCTGGAGGAGCAGGAGTCTTCTGATCTCCTTCAAAGTTTGTCTCTCTAGGAGGTTTGAATATTGGTATAGTCAATATTTATCAAAGCCCAGATCTCTGAATAAATCGCTATAATTGATCATGCAGAAAGATGTGAGTCATCGATTTGAGGCCAATGTTTGACACTCTGTCAAAAAGGAGTCCAGAAGGTTTGGAGTTCCAACTAGTTAGAACTTCCGAAGTGCATAAGCAATAGAGTCCCGAAATTTTTGTGGATTGAAATTTTAGCCCTCGGTTTGATCCCGGGGTCACGTGGAGGTAGCGCTTAACTAGTAGGAGCCTACCAAAAATATTTTTTTTCCCGAATAAGAAAGAAAAGGCCCGTGGAACCAAAACTAGGAGGACCAATGGGACCGTGTGAGTTGATGCATCTCCTGGAATTTGAACATCCTTATACTGGGAGGGTCATTGGACCCTAAGTGATTGTGGGGGTCTGCACCACAAGTGCACACTAGAACCAAAAGATAAACCCTAACCATAAATACCACTGTTGCAACAACAACACAATACCAAGAGAACGTACCTCTAATAATAGAAGCATGCATTTAACAAGAGAATCACACAAGAGAGATACCAGAAATACTGAGATTAGACCACGACAACTGTTGCACCACCCTTTCCATACTTGCACCTCCTTCTGTTGCAACTGCAGTTGCTCCAACTACTACTCCTCATACATACACCATACTTCTGTTGAGTGAGTGTATGAGAGTGTACAAATGAGCTAAGGAATCACCTTATTTATACTTATTCTTCCAGTGAACATTTCCCACAGGGCCAACCTGTCTTTTCTGGAAAATATAATTTACTTTGACTTTTTCTGAGAGTCTCGACTTCTGTTTCTGGGGTGTTCTATTTCTTTATTAGTATTCTTCTTGGGATGACTTCTCTTCTAGGGTTTTCTCACATATGTTTAATGGTTCTCTTACTTATAGCATATTCTATTCTAAGTACAAAGGTTACACTTGGAGGTTAATACCTCCCGCAACTACCAAAACATCAACACTTATTGAGGGGATGATTTTGTCTGTACCTTGAGAAAAATATTGATAGTGCTTCCTCTTATTTAGCTTGTTTCTGATTTTCCTACAAGACATCTAGTTGTGAAGACAAAGAGATAATAATATCATTTTTTAAATTTTCAAACAAATTACCAATTTCATCTCTTGTCACTTCATCATATTGGAAGCGTTCAATGAACTCTTCCAAACTCTCTTCTTCCTCGTCTCCTTCTTGTTGCATGATTAATATTTTTTGGGGCAACACATCCTTCTCCTTTTTTATTCATGCACCCAAAATATCTTTAAATTCATCAAGACAATTTTAGCTATGTTCTTGCACCCTTAATAACATCCCCGACAATGACGCCAAAAATGTTGGTTTGTTTAATTGTCAATTAAAACATCTAATTCATTTAATTGTCAACCTGGGGTAAGTATTTTATTGTAAGGTTATTGTGCAATATATGTATGGGAGCAAATCCTTATATAACACTATCTATGATCAAACTAATCAAGACAATCCTCATAACAGTGAAACAACTACTATTAACGAACTCAATATCAACCTATATTGATTGTAGGGTACCAAACCAACTGTTTTTTATTGAAATAAAGGAATACAACACCACACCAGCTAATTTTCTTACAAGAGAGGAAATATCAATGCTAACGTAAAACACTTCTTATGAAAATACCCTACGGTTAATGAATTACATCTACACACATTGTCTATAATTCAATTCCAATTCCAATGCAAATCCATTTGATTATAAAACCAATCATCTGAATTGAAAACACACTAACTGTAATGAAACCACACTTGCTGAGAAGAAAATCCTTCTCTAAAGACTTGGAATTGTTGGAATGAACTAATCAAAAATCATTGTTGAATATCACGCTTGGCACACAATTGTTGATGTAAAACTCACTTGTTGAAATTGAAATCAACACAACTTTCTTATTGAAAAGAAAAATTAATCATCACAACTCACTGGATGTAAATGAAATCAATCAACAAAACTCACTTGTTGTAAATGAAATCTATCAACACAACTCACATGCTGTAAATGAAATCAAAAATGTAATAAATTACACAAGAACAATAATACCAATGAATTACAACACTCAAATATTTTACAATTAAACACTCACAAAATAAACCATCAACAATATAACTAATCTACCTATAAATACAATGGCAATGACCCTGCTAAAAATGAGGTCCCTTCCTCCTTAGCAGGGGATGATAAAATTACAGAGGCTACAACTTAAACACGCATAATATTGAACCACAAACTTGTCATATTATATCAATCAAAGCTTAAAGAATACAAATCACTGTCTCTACCTCTCTAATCTCTTTCTTGTGACTATTGGCTTCATTTAAATACATAGAGAACTAATGGACAAATCATAAATGATTTTCCCCAACTTGGACTTCCTAATCTATGACCATATTACAAATGATTTTTATTACAATTTTAGATTGTCTTCAATGGATCAATAAATCAAGATCAGGTGTCTAGGATCTCTTCAACTCCAATCAGCTGAGAATAGGTCAAATTTGGTTTTTCAATTGAGAAAAAATTGACAAGCGACTGCAACTGTGAATCTAGGAGGATACTTCTTGGAAAAACCTACAAATCTCTCAAAATATGACTTTATTTGTAAAATGACCCATGTAGAATTCAATTGGGTCCATCCTGCACAAAACCCATGTTCCATATTTTTGAGATTCGCCTCCATTTGTTTGAAAATTCCAACACAATTATACCTCTTCTTATCTTCCATGTGTTTGACTAGGAAAGTTTGACCACAAGATGGAGCTCACACATGCCACTTCGATATGAGATGAAGATCACTAATCCATGTTATCAAGTCTGGGAACAAAACTCGTGTTGTGGATTTTCTCATGGAGGTGTGCTAGTATGTCAACCTTGGCAAGAGATGAGTTTCGACGAGTTGTAGCAAAATGAATTTCAACAAAGGATGATTTTCAATGAGTTGCAACAACTGTTGTATGAGTAACAATTTGTTTTCTAACCATTTTCATGTGGAGGTGTTCCAGTATGCCAACCTTGAAGGTTTCCATCATGAGTGTTGTTACTGCTACTATGGGAAATTTATTCACAAACTGTCATTAGTAAAAATCAAGTATGATATTCTTTAATTTATTAAAAATGAAGGAAAACGAGCATTACATAACCACTAAATCATAAATAAGCATGACATGGTGTTTTACGAGTAATTATGGTAAATTGAGCGATCAATGAGTGGTAAGAGGAAGTAAAAGGGATGAAATGAATGTATGGAAGTGGTAATAAAGATGAAAATCAGCGACCCAACATGTATACGATTGAGGTATATGGTTGATAATTGATGTTATGGTACCTACACTTGGCATATATCATGGTACATGATTCATGATATTGAGACACATCTTGGTGATGTTATGGTTCATGATTTGATGATGTTTTGGTACATTGCTAGAGGCACTTATTGGTGATCTTGGTACATGGTATGGTATATTTTTTGGTACATGGTATGGTACATGGCTTATGCATGGTTTTTTCATGATATGGTACAACTTTTATGCATGGTTGATGCATGATATGGTACAATTTTTATGCATGGTATGGTATAGGTTGATGTGCATGGTATGATACAAGTTCTGGTACATAATTGATGAACATGTTATGGGGATGGTTTTGGTATCCATGTGAGTGGATATGATTATAGTTGTTTGATGAATATATATTAGTGACAGTGACAATAATAGTGACAGTGACAATGACAATAACAATGACAGTGACAGTGACAATGACAATGATAGTGACAATGACAATGACTGTAACAGTGACAGGTTGGATGATAGGTTGATAGGTTCATGTGACTGTGGTAGTCATAGGTTGATGTAACAGTGATATTGATAGGTTGGTTGATGACAATGACAGTTACATGTTGATTAGTGGTAGTGATAGTTTGTTTCTACACTTATATTTTAGGGCGGTAGGACAGGGCAAGGAAAGGGGGGTGTATCCTCCTTCTGGTTGGTTCTGAATAACTCAGGGAGTTGGAGATTCCTTCAAGTTGGTGCCTATAAATCAGGGGGTCGTAGCCTCCTTCTAGTTGGAGCCAAATAATAAATGGAGTTGTAGCTTCCTTCAAGTTGGATAATGTAAACTAGGGGGTTTGAGCCTCTTTCCAATTGCAACTGGAGAATTCATGGAGTTGTAGCTTCCTTGAGGTTGGTTCCTGTAAATCACAGGGTTGGTTCCTCCTTCCAATTGGTGCTAGAGAATTTATAAGTTTGTGCTTCCTATGAATATATTTTGATATATATAAGAAACAATTATGTGGTTTCTCCCATTTCAGTTTGCACATAAATTCTGGTGTACTGTGTATCTGATGTTATATTGTTGAATTGTACTTCTTATGGTTATATGATCATGATATATTGAATGCAATAATAAATGATATACTATTGATAAATTTGAAGTTTATATATTGTGATTGAAAGTGTTAAAAAGTGCTTATACTGATTCACCCCCCCTCTAAGTATTCCAACAAAACCATCTAACATGGAAAATGAAGTTGAACTGGTGAATTGTTGAAGAAACATTTACATGTTAGGAAGGGGATAATTGTCTTGAATACTTGCCTTGTTCAAGTATCAAAAATAAACACACAGATGAATTTCTCCACTTTTCTTTCTTACAATCATAGGGTTCGACAACCATTTTGAATGTCTAATTGGGAATATTATTCCATCTTTGTTCAATTTATCCAGCTTGATTTTCACCAAGGGTTTCAATTTAGGATTTATTGTTCTCATCTTTTGTTTAAATGGATTTTTCCCTTCTTTTAATGGTATTATATGTTGGAATATAGATTTATCATATGCTTTCAAATCATCGTAAGTACATGCAAAAATATCAAAGAATTCTTTGAATGACGAGGTATATTAATCAATCTCTTTTGGCATACAACTAGTTCCAAGATTTTCATATTTTGGAGATTCTTCAGTACCAATATTTTTTTTTTGAGTTTCTTTCACTTTCTTGTTGGATGCTTCATCCTTGAAGTTTGGAATTTTCACTTGGTCAACCCTTGTGAAGATCGCATCAAAATTGATACATTTTTTTAAATTGGTTTAGGATCATCAAGACATTCACTTGTGTTAGAAATAAAATCAACCAGTTGTTCATCATTTTTGGATATTTGCAAATGATCTTGATTATCAGGTACTGATGGCCTGAAATTTTTTTTTGACTTGAAAAGTATTTTGATTTTGAGAATCACCAGGATTAAACAAAGATGCAACAACTACTATCAAGTCATATTTTTTATTTCTTTC
>ML781251.1:1002988-1026195 GCA_009831015.1 Picea engelmannii | reverse complement strand
CTAGGTGTGTTTACTTTCTCCAACGTCTTACTCAGATAAGGAAAATGTCACACTTAGGTTTTATGAAGAACCCCTAATTTTGTAGCAGCTGCAACACTGAAAAATGAACTTTGGAGAAGGTGTGTTGAGGCTAGCCACTTCTTTATAAACTGTGAGTTGGTCTCTTTCAGGCTTGCTCTGATAACATGTTGATGTTTTACTTATACATCTAGAATTTATGGTTCTTCTTTATTATTACAATCATTTATAACATTTGTTTCATAAATAAGATCACTGAAAGAGAGGCAATCACAGAAACAATAGAGACACGCAGATTATCCTGGGAAACCCTCATGGGGAAAAAAACCCAACCAAAACTTCCACAATATAGATAGACCAAAAACAAAGAAGAAGATCCTCCTCTACTCCTTTACTAGGAAAGAGTAGTGCACTACTTAACCAAGAAATACCAAGATATATATCAAGAACCCTCCTTGACGTCACACCTAACTGCAGTAGGTTCTCCTCCAAGACTTGTCCACTACAAAGCTAGTTGGTGTGTGTGTCCAAATGAGGCACCGACCTCCCTTATAAATAGTGGTCCGGCCAGCCTAAAATTAGGTCTGGGTCGACCTGTCACTTTACCCTCTTAATTTACATTTAATTGTCATGGCACAAGAGGGACGACTTTTACAAAGGCACAATAGGGCCTAATTAATAAATATATTATAATAATATTATTCAGCACTCCCTTTTAGGTAGAATATTCTTCGAAGTTACAATATGTCAACATTTTATAGAGGTGGTACTCCTTTATATATTTGAATATCTTGGGACAAGGATATTAAAATAGGAGAGTGCTAAATAGAAAACTCCAAATCTTTATCATTCAAATAAACGAAAATACTAAAAAAGTATACATAGATCAAGAATTCCTGAGAAATGGAATAGGAACCTTCACTCACAAAATAATATATTTGGAGAATGATGATACAAATATATTAATACAAAAAATCTAACACGAGTCTCACATCCATAACAATATTAAATATTTTTTATCACATTCAAGGAAAGAAAGATGAAGGGCCCACATATCGTAGAACTTTAAAAGAGTCTTTTCATTGATAATAAAATAGAATATGATAGGAGAAACTAAAAATATCCAATGCTCAAAATCAGAGTTTCAAAAGATATAATTAAAGTTTATCCCCAAAGTAGTTCTCTAGGATTTCTCAAAAAAAGAAAAAGTCTTTAATAGTATTAGAAATAAAATGTGTTTGTCCAAATTTGGACTGCAATTAGGCTCTCGTGGATCTTCAAATAAAGAAAAGTAACAGAAACAAAGGTGGACCTGAAAACAAGACAAAAGAGAAGCATAACAAATTTTGTTATTCTTTTCTTGAGACAAGTAAAACACAACTAGATGATTTTCTGAACAAGAAGAGAAATGAATTGGGAAAAATGTGATATGTGTTACTCACTATGATGTTATCTCTCTTTTTTCATTTTCTTGTTTATGTCCCTTTTGTATCATCCTTTGTTGTGGTTGCTCGACTAGTTCCAACTACCTCTAACTGATCTTCTTCGACTATTCTCAATGTTGGGACTCCATTCAAATACATATATGTATCTTTCCCTTGGAATCTTTTTCCTTTTGAATTTATTTGTTCAAAGACTAGCTTGTTTAAATATTTATCAAATAATTCACTATGGAGGGTCAATGATTCTTCTTCATAAAAGATAGGCTCTTTAGTCACCAATTCTCCTGCTACTTCTTTATTTTTTTGAATCCTCTGCTCATCATATGTAAACTATATATCCTCGATGTCTGCATCCAGATCCATGTCTTCAAGCAAAATGTCTCTATCAAGAATGATCTCCTCTACTTCCTCTTGGTCAGTATACCTCTTTCTCTTACTAGTTATTTGTAATTTGTGGGGTTTTTCAATATTATTTTAAGGATGATGAGGATCATCTCCATCACCTAAATTATCAATCAAATATTTTTGTTTCTATTTAAAAATAGTTTGGGGATGCTACTTGGGTGTGTTTCTTCTTTGGGAAGAACTTTGAGACTTTGTATTCCTTTCATTGATAACCCATATGTGCTGACAATGTGCTTCAATTGTATTGATTCTAGTCTCAAGATCTGCAACTAATACTTATTTAGATTTGTTGTCATCATTTTATTCTTCTCCATATATACAAGTGTTTATGTATGATCCATTGAACCTACAGAGACCACATGGTTTGTAATGTCCCCACTTTGGGACATCATCACATTGCAGAGGTTTATGATGACCAGAGTAGCTAGATGGATGTTATAGCGAGTACAAGGATTATTGAGAGGCATTTTGGGGTCTGGATTGGATCGCTCATCCCATTTCATCATTATTATCCATTCCACATAGGTTGCCTTGGTTTCATTGCATTCTGACGATTTCCATGATTTTGAGTATTTTGAGCTATAAGTTAATTAAATTCACTAGAGAGGTCATTTTGGGCACATTACTTGGAGGAACCTCTCAATGTAATAGCTCATTGGAATCGAGAGGAGCAACACTACAGGATGGGAAGGTGAGAAGTGACTTTCAGTGGCTAGGGAAGCCACAAGGAGAGATAAGGCGCTTTTTAGAGGTAAAAAGGTTAATTAATTAATTAAAGTGATTTAATTAATTAATTAAATATTAATAAAATGAAATTCACTTTGGAGGAAGAAGGTGAGAAGGAAGTATAAAGGAAAGGCAAGGGCCTCTATTCATTCATTCATGTATTTCTATCATTTTGATATATGGCTTCTAGCTAAAGGGCCCATCTCTTGGGGGATTTGAGGGTTTTGACTTAACAAACCATAGTGGACGATTCAGTGGTGAACGATTCCACCTAGCTTGTCCCAAGCTTGGTCTCGGAGATGCAATACTCTACCACACCATTCTAGTTCAAAATCTACTCAGTTATAGGAGGATTCTACATCAGTTACAGGTGCAAAAAGAGAGAGGGCACACCAGTTGTGGTTTTCTAGCAAGAGGGGTGAACCATCCATTAAGGGAGGATTTGTTGTAGCTAAGGAGAATATATTTTGGGAATTATAGGTATTGGGTTTCCTTTGCAGGTGTCATAACATTATTCTTGGTGGATTCCAGAGGTATTTTGGTGGAGGATTTATTGGTATTGAGAGTGGGACGAATTCCCAAGAGGAGGGTGCACCATTCTTTGGAGGGTGGCTGGATCTAAAGGTCTAGCAGGTATTTTTCCTTTTTGAGCACTTGCGTTTTCATTGTCATGCCCTGATCTATTTTTCTAGTGGATCGATGGAGTTTTTGGAGGTCTCTAGGAGGGAGGCCAAATTATCTAGGGTTTCAGGCATCCAGGGGGGCGCAACATTCCTTGGAGGAGATTAAGATCCATAGGGTTTGAGAGGGATCTTGGAGATTTGAGAACCTAGGTTGTTCTTGCAGTGACCCTATCTACTATTCCCCTTACTTTGGACTCATTTGGAGGCTTCCTTCAGTTGGGCTGAATTATTGAGGAGCTTCAGCATTCCAATAGGGCGTGGCATCTTCCAGCATGAGGATTTATCATTTCTTATGACCCAGATCTACTCTTGCATTGGTCTTCACTGAGTATTCAGCCTTGGGAGGCTTGTGACATCTTCTATTGGAGAATTTTGTAGCAGCTCCTATCTTATTTTGTCTTTATTAGAGCCATCAGATGTGCATTCTAGATTGGCATCTCATTGTATCAGGTTCTTGCTTCTATTTATGAAATAAAGATCAGATCTGCAATGTTTTGGGTTTATCTATCATATTGTTGGTATTGCACATGGTTGAGGTGTGTTCCATGATTTTATTTTCTTTTTTATTAATGCAAACACACATATAAACACATCAGTAAAACCCTAAGTGTAATTGTAAGAAAAGTGTTTGACAAAATACCATAACTAGAAAAAGTTTTAAAAGACACCCAAAATTGTGATGTTCCTGGCATCTTGGCTTGGGAACATTATAGTGGTATCAAAGCTTAGATTCCTACCGGCCAGTGGGAATTAGCACATTCATATAGAGCCATAAGGAAATATGGATTAGATATACTTTGAGATAACATGCTTGGAGATAATATATTTCGGCCTTAGCAAGGAAATTAGGGCCCAAATAACCTTCCCAAAGTATGTATCCCTAAGATATCCTAGTTGGAGAAAAGATGAGGCTCTACATTGGATCATATTAGTAGAGGAAAAGAGAGCCATAAACCGTAGAAGGTGGGAAGAAAACAGAGACCCCATGCCCATTAGGAACACGCAGCTTTGTTATAGTTGCAAGGTGCCTTGGGAACCAGATCATAGGTGCAGGGGTAAGGATCAGAAGCAAATAATTGAGGCACACTATGAAAATGACAACGAGATATGTGAGGATGGAGCGATAGATGATTATTTGGGGCAGTCTGATGATGATAGTGACTCTTGCATAGATGCTAGTGGTAGTGACTCTTACACAGAGGATGATGATACTAACATGCTTGAGGAGGATGGTGACCTTTTTGTAGTGGATAGACAGTAGGAGGAGAAGGATGACAACACCTTCATTGCAGTAAACATATCACATATTGTTGATGACCTTACACCCCAACAGAGTGGTGACACCAGTGAGGACTCACACATGTTAGCACCTACACATGACCAGCTTCCTATGGTGGTTGTGACACATCTGTCATCTTTCCAGACACCTATGAAGCCACATCACATGAGGATACCAGTAGTATGTCAGATATGATGGAGGATACTTGTGTGATGGATGCACAACATGGACACATGGATCCATAGATCCAGGGAGAGACATATGATGTGCAAACAATTGATCTTACATTCACACACCAACATGAGGATATTGAGTCACAGATTTTGGAGACTCTATTAGTTGAGAAGATTGTGGAGACTAGTAGGTTGATGGAGCCCTTACTTCCAGGATTAGCTTGCATTGATGGGGATGCACTCTTTATTGGTCAGGATGACCATAGCAAGTGTCTGGACACATCTATATGGGATCCAAACATAGATTATAGTAGTAGGGTGAGTGCACAGGAGGATACAGATGCTCATACATAATACAATGTGATTCAGAGGGAGATAGCACCTAGTTATGGGATGTAGTGGCATACAGGAGGACCTAGCAGCACAATAGACAGTGGGAAGTTCAACACGTTATCTTATGCAGAGAGTGTTTTTGGGGATTCCAGAGTTGACACGAGAAGGACTGACACTAGCAGTGAAGGATATGAGGTGGCACCTCAACATGACTGTGATCAAGATTCACACCACTTAACAACATAGTTGAGAGTCAGTGAGGATATGATCATGGTAGCCACTAGGTGCAGTGATGACATGCATACATGGGTGACAGATTACTGTTGGAGATCATCAATGGAACATGACAGTTCAGATGGGGGATTTTCCATGGATGATTTTCATACTCTCAGGGAGAGAGTATCTATGATGAGGACCAACTACCAGTAGTTGTTGACTGACAGATACTACCTATTGCATATTAGTGGGATGTATCATGAGGATCTAAGGGATCAAGAGTTAGAGGTGGACAAAATTACTCAGGAATTGGAGAACACTCGAGGATTCTTGAGAGGCACATAGACAACCCTTTAAAAATCAGAGTCTAGATCAGAGGAGCCTCCTAAGGAGATTTGTCAGAGATCCATGTCAGCTGTCTTAGTGGACACTCAGATGTATCACCCAGTCACATTTCTAGAGGATGTTGGTGATCTAGTAGAGGAGCACCAATTGATGGAGGACACTTCCATTTGTGTTATGAGAGTGATTGACCTCCATGTAGAGGTTGATCTAGTAGTACACCCAGGATCTACGATGAAACATGAGTCTATGGGAGAAAACATAAGTATGTTGAAGCATACAGTGAGGAGTGGTAGCTCATAGAGACATGTCGAGATGTACGGTGAGATTCAGAGAGATATACAACCTTGCATGGAGGAGATACACTTAGGGGATTATGCAAATGTCACTCTGTTGCAGTAGCCCATAGTTGTGAGAGATCACCTTCACCATTTCAACAGTTGCAGGGGAGATGAGAGATGGAGGTTGGTTGAGCAACACTTAAAGAAGTTACTTTCGGTTGTACCTAATGATTGGGATTTATTGATGACTACAGGAGAGTAGTTATCATGGGTACTGGTAGACATGATTTTGGTTGAATCCTTGGGATTGGCCAAAGAAGGTGGTATTTTTCAGCCCTACGGTCAGCTACAAATGTCTTTTCCTGACACTTTTTTCATGGACAGTAGCATGAGGAGAGATAGATAGTGGTTGAGGACATGGGGAGTGGCTAGGCCGAGACCACCTGACATGAGTGTTTTTAAGGAATCCAGCCAGATAGAGGTGGATCATCATAGGAAGCCAGTTGATATTTGGTGCGTGATGGGGAACATCATAGGCCAGGTGATAGCAAATGAGTGCAAAGGACTTCTGATAGTGATCAATCTCACATAGGAGCAGTTAGAGGAGATTGGAAGTGATAAACTTCCAAGTTTACCATGGGATCCAGGAGTTCATTGGTTGAGCCAGATGTTTCACTATGTGATGACCCAAGTTGTGCCAAAGAGCCACACACTCCACCAAGGGTCAGTTTGGAGTGGGTCTGCAGGGATTTTTCTGATAGAGCGAGGAAAATTTTCACTATTGATCATCATGATCAGACATGGAGATGGGTGGACAAGTACTTCTTCTATAGATATGTCTTTATAGATACAATTTCTAGAAAGAAGGGCCAATGATCATAGGTATTTCATCTTAAGGATCCAAGAGAGGAGGATCCAGTATGTATGCAGGGGCCAGAAAGTCATGGTCAGAGTAGTGCAGGGCCAGCATGGTGATCTTTGACAGATATTAGCGTGGGATCCATGGATTTCAGGGTTGAGCATTTCTATGACTGACAAGGGTGAGTGGACATTTGCATGAGAAATTTGTTCTGACTTTCCATTGAGATTCAGTGTTGAGGAGAGCTCACCACTTGAGGGTGACTCATAGAGCTCTTGCAGTACCTCATTATGGAATCAACATAGGCAGTTGATGGAGGGCGTGTTGATCTTGGTAGTATCTTGGAGGATGGACTCATTCATAGATAAGGCCATGAGTCATGAGCATGATCTTCACGGTGTTGATACATTTCAATATTATGCTTCCCAAGGGCTTGCAGTTCATGTCTTCATATGGGACCCAGGGGGCAGAGTGTATGATTTTTCATCCCTGGATGGTTTCTATTGTGTATCCCATAGGTGGAGATGGGATCCTGGTATTATACTTGAGGGGATTTGTTTATTTCTTGAGGACAAGAAATTTTCTGGCAGGGAGGACTGTAATGTCCCCACTTTGGGACATCATCACATTGTAGAGGTTTATGATGACTAGAGTAGCCAGATGGATGTTATAGCAAGTACATAGATTATTGAGATTCATTTTGGGGTTTGGCTTGCATCTCTCATCCCATTTCATCATTATGATCCATTCCTCATAGGTTGGAATTAGCTTTGTTTCATTCTAACAATTTCCATTATTTTGAGTATTTTGAGATATAAGTTAATTAAATTCACTGAAGAGGTCATTTTGGGCACATTCCTTGGAGGAACCTCTCAGTGTAATAGCTCACTGGAATCGGGAGGAGAAACACTACAGGATGGGATGGTGAGAAGTGACTTCTAGTGGCCAGGGAAGCCACAAGGAGAGATAAGGCACTTTTCAGAGGTAAAAAGGTTAATTAATTAATTAAAGTGATTTAATTAATTAATTAAATATTAATAAAATGGCAGTCACTTTGGAGGAATAAGGTGAGAAGGAAGTATAAAGGAAAGGCAAGGGCCTCTATTCATTCATTCATGTATGTCTATCATTTTGATATCTGGCTTCTAGCTAGAGGACCCATCTCTTGGGGGTTTTGAGGGTTTTGACTTAACAAACCCTAGACGATGATTCAGTGGTGAAATATTCCACCTATCTTGTCCCAATCTTGTCCCAGTTGCAGGAGGATTCTACATCAGTTACAGGTGCAGAAAGAGAGAGGGCACACTGGTTGTGGTTTTCCAATAAGAGGGGTGCACCGTCCATTGAGGGAGGGTTCATTCTAGATGAGGAGAAGAGATTTTGGGAATTCAAGGTATTGGGTTTCCTTTGCAGGTGTCATAGCACTATTCTTGGTGGATTCTGGAGGTATTTTGGTGGAGGATTTATTGGTATTGAGAGTGGGACAAATTCCCAAGAGGAGGGCGCACCATTCTTTGGAGAGTGGCTAGATCTAAGGGTCTAGCAGGTATTTTTCCTAGTTCATCACTTGGGTTTTCATTTTCGTGCCCCGATATATTATTATAGTGGATTGGTGGAGCTGTTGGAGGTCTCTAGGAGAGAGGCCAAATTATCTAGGGTTTTAGGCATCTAGGGGGGTGCACCATTCCTTGGAGGAGATTAAGATCCATAGGGTTTGAGAGGGATCTTGGATATTTGAGCACCTGGGTTGTTCTTGTAGTGACCTGATCTACTATTCCCCTTACTTTGGACTCATTTGGAGGCTTCCTTCAGTTGGGCCGAATTATTGAGGAGCTTTAGCATTCCAACAGGGCGTGGCATCTTCCAGCTTGAGGTTTTATCATTTCTTACAGCCCAGATCTACTCTTGCATTGGTGTTCAGTGAGTATTCGACCTTGGGAGGCTTGTGGCATATTCTATTGGAGAATTTTCTAGCAGCTCCTATCTTCTATTGTCTTTATTGGAGCCATCTGATATGCATTCCAGATTAGCATCTCATTGTGTCATGTTCTTGCTTCTATTTATGAAATAAAGATCAGATCTACAGTGTTTTGGGTTTATCAATCATATTCTTGGTATTTCACATGGTTTAGGTATGCTCCATGATTGTAACTTCTTGTTTATTACTGCAAACACAGATATAAACACATCAGTGAAACCCTTAGCATAACTGTAAGCAAAGTGTTTGACAAAATACCACAACTAGAAAAAGTTTTAAAAGACACCCAAAACCGTGATGTTCCTCGCATCTTGGCTTGGGAAAATGAAATGGTTCATGAAATATTGTTGGGGGTCAAACCCCTTACTTGATTTTCCAATTTTAGATTATATTGGTCGAATTGGATAGCAAATTCATCAATCTTTGAAGCACTTTTCATTGAAATCTCTCCAACTTTCCATGGAAATGGAATGAATTGCCTTTTCTTCCTTTGATAAAAGAAACTAGCCCAAAATATGTATTGTCTACCATGAATATCTTATCATGTACATAAAATGGAAGATAAATTGGGGCTTCTTTAGAGAAATAAACTCTGATTATGTTGTACTATTCATTTGACTCAAAATTTTCCCTTTTATCTAAAAATCATGTTGCCTCCAATGACAATATTGAAGCACTGTTTCTGAACATTATTTTTTTGAAAGAGGATAGAAAGGAATCATAAAATTAATAAAAGTGATGCATTGCGTTATGCTTCTAAAGAGAAGGATACCATGTGTGAAATGGGTATGTCTTGGAATCATCTTTCCTTGACAAATGTAGTCCTTGAAATACATGACAATATCGAATAGTGGAAACCAAATACACAAACATGTAGAATTTCTTATCTTTCTTGAAATTTGATAGCTGAAATGATATCTTAGAAGATATAATTTTATACCAGTCAAAAATTCTCTTTCCTTGAATAGAATAATATAATATGTAGAGAGCTAAATGAGGGATAGTAGCAGTTGAATCCTATACAAGTACCCCTAGGAAGAATCCAAGCCATTTATTTATAAGGTTTCTTCAATTGACTAGCCTATATCACTGATAAATCCTCCGGCATTGTAGTCGGGTCTTCGAGACATTGTGACAGTAAATCCCTACCACCAATTTTAGTCCCGATGAATTTTTTGGCTTCAAAAACCTTGAAGGTTGTTGTAGGCTTCAGTAACTTGAGAAATTGGATGAAATTTAATGGAGCTAGAGAGATTGGAGATTGTCCATTCAATTTAATAATTCTTTGGTCCTTTTCATAATTGAATGTGCACCATATTACCAGTTCTTTTACATCAAAAAGTTTTGGAACGCACCTTACCTTTGTGATCCATGATATCCAGACATCATAAATATCCCTTTCTTCAGGTGACAATGTAGAATAGTATATGTATGATCTCGACTAGTGGTATTTCAGGTCCTCTCATGCAAATGTATTGACTTTATCTCCACAGAATATTTATCTTCTTCTTGCCATGTTTCTTAAGAGTTATCCAAGCATGCACATTCTTTCTGGAATAATAAAATAATTATTTTTTCATATAACCACTGGATCTCTTATTGTGAAAGAATGATTTAATTTTAATTTATGAGATAGGTTTCGAGAAAAAATCCATTAATAACAATGATTTAGTTTTAATTATCTCCCATTTCACATAAGATGTGCATTAAATGTTTCTTGGTGAATGTGACAAGGGACAAGGATTCGTGGTGGAGTGGAAAAAAGGAAAGTATAAAAATAATTGAAAGAAATATGCTTGTTTTCATGGTTTCATGTAATGCTTTGAAATATGACTAAGTGTAGGATGGAGGATAGACAGATGGACGAAAGATCATTTTTTATTGTAGTGAGACGAACTCTGCTTCTGTGGTTGAACTTAAGAGACTAAGTATGGGAGCATCGAAGAGATAGGTAAAGTCTCGATAAAATGGCTACGCACCAAAGAGCGGATAGACGAACGGGCTTATGAATTTGATAAAAGTTACACACCCGTGATCTATCCATTCTTCGAAGAGTGTGAGACAACGACTAAGTGTTTTTGAAAATTGTGTACAACATAACATAAGGTGCATTTTGGTGATGGAGGAGTCAGTAAAGATGATGAGACAAACCCGCGAACACGCTATAGATCAATATTTTTTCTAAGTAAAGAAAAGAAAGAGAGGGTATTAACATATATACATGTCAATAACTCACTTGGCCACTTTGGCTAGATTTGGTCATGGTAAGCCCCAAGTCAAGTTTAAAGGGGGGGATGTTAGGTTATACTTGACTCAGTAAAAAATTCAAAGTTGTTAGGTCAATAGTGGTGGTTTTAGGCACACAGTTTTGGTAGCCCTATGGTTTCATAGCCCATGGATTGCATGTAATAAATCCTTTAAAAGGTTGGTGAYACTCCATTGTAATTTTTCAAGTTGAAAGGTGAGGTATCACTTGGTCAAGGCCAAGTTGGCCGACTTGGATGGGTTTGGCCAAGGAAAATAATAGATCTATTGTTGGCTAGTTTTTCCCGTAAGGGTTTTCCAGGATAAATCTTGTTTTCTTTATGTCTTCCYGTTTCTATGTTGAATTTTTGTTTGTCTTGATTTTTAAAACAAAYGGATAAGAAAAAATSAAATATGTGCATCTCTCACTCTATGGGTATATATGACTTGAAAAGAAAGTTCAAATATATAAATAAATATTTACTTGTATATCTTCACAAGAAATATTAACTTCTTTTTTAGTGGAGAAGAAATAATCATTATTGCATCTATATCAACAAATATAATTGTAGTTATCTAGTTTGGTTAGAGGGGAAATTCATATACACAGGTGCTAGGCATGGTGGATCCTCACCAATTTCGAAGGAAAAACATAATTATCTCATGCATTGGGACTCATAATATCCTCTAACAATCAGAGTGAGGCATATACATTGTTACAAGGATTGAGATTGACACTATATCATCATATAACTTCCCTTATAGTGGTAGATGATTCAATTTTCATCTTTCATTCGATGAATAAAAACTATCCTTCAACTGACTACGAACTAGCATCAACATTAGCTCGTGTCTCTAAAGATATATCTAGGTTCTACAAAATAATTTTTTCAGGTCCTAAGGGAGAATAACATATCATTGACACTCTTGATAATGAATCCACAAGAATGAAAATCGGGGTTTTAAGGGTTAATGGAACATTATCCTATACAACTATACTCTAAGAACTTTCATGCACTTAATGGAAATTACCTACAAATTAATTAACCACATTCCAATCACACAATAACCTTTCTATGAAAATTTTTCCATAAACATGATGAAACCTGCACCCCCTTTGTACATGCTCAACCTAGTGGATATTTGCAGTTGAATCAATGTTGGTTTTAAACTCTGGTGAAGGTGGGATAATGGCAACTTGCTGCATTGAGAAGGAGAGAGATCACATGACGCCTCCCTTCTACATCACCTATCATTAAGATTATGTTGTAGTGCTATTCAGGTTGGCCATTTCTTCCAGGTTGGTAAAACTGAAAATTTTAATTTGTCTATCTATAACCTTTGGTTTTGGAATTCTATGGGCTCCATTTCCAGGCTTTGATTTTTATGGTTTGATAGAATTCTAGACTTGTGAGAATTATCCCTTTTGGAACATAGACTCCATGTATGAATTTTATATACATGGTTCTCAAAATTTAGTTTAATGGGGTAGGGATTGTGGTCTCTAGTCTCACATCCTTTTGGTCTTTGTTGATTTGACATGGGATGTTTTGGGTACATTTTTACATCTTTGTTCACTAATTTGGCTCAATATCTTGATTTATTAGAGGCTTCTTGAGATTATAACCACATATATGGATTACATAGAGCTTCAAGAAATTAGGATAATTTTAAGGTCTCATGAGGAAATGATTCAAGGCAATGGGACTTCCATATTCATTATCGTAGCTAAGGTGCATAAAAATGAGTAGCAAGTAGTCTCCCAAGTGGCTTCTATTATGCGTACTCTAGTCCAATTAAAAAAACAAATTGCAAAGTTGAGGCAAAATGTGGTATGCTTAGAAATTTGATTGTTCATCTTAGCAAAGATACTTATTCAAGGGGTTCCAATCAGAGGGAGTTAGTTAATTAAGGATAATGAGAACCAAAAGAAAACACAATGCACCAAAAATATGTTTTTTTAAGTTATTTTCATATTATATATTTTTTATAAAATCTATAACAACAACAATTGATGGGAATTTTTTCCAATAGATATATGTAAACTTTGTATTTTGGTTTGGAGTTGTCCATCTTATTTCAATTTTAAAGACATACAATTGGATATATTAATACCGTTTAACTTAACTACAATGTTTATTTGTTAATATAATTTTTTCAATTTCAATAAAAACAAGAAGAGGGGTTCATATAATTTTCTCAATTTCAATAAAAACAAGAAGAGGGGTATGGTGAGAGAAAGCCATATGCATTATAATACAATTTTATAATTTAATTCAATTTAAACAATGATCATTTGTATAAAGTTTAACACAATTTTATGGTTTTTAATAAACATAATGTTTATAAAATAAAAAATAAAACCATCAAATATAAAATTCAAATTGAAAATTAATTTTTTTACAACTAAAGTAGATCCATTTTAAACTCCGAGAGATGTACCAAACAAAGAAATACACGAATTATAATAACTATGAGGTTTTCTAAATACACTTTCACATTAATGCTTCACATTAAAGTTATTTTTCATTTATTTATATTAAATAAAATTAATTAATTAATAAATAAAATTAATTAAAATTGATTCTTTATTCTATTTCCTTAAAAAGTATAATAATAAAAAAAAGTTATATAAATATTATAATATATTATATATGTATAAATATTATTCTATTTCCTTAAAAAAATATAATAATAAAAAAAAGTTATATAAATATTATAGTATATTATATATGTATAAATATTCTATATAATTGTGATTTAAAATTTACAAACACCTTTACCTCAAATATGTAAATGTTATAGCTAACCTTATAATAACAATAAAATAATATCAACAAATATGATTATCAAAAGAATATTATCATATATTCTAACATTTTTAATCTTGATTAAGAAAATGAATATATACTAATGGTAAGATGTCATGATAATACCATTATATGGCAATAAAATATATCAACAAATATGATTATGAAAGAATATTATCATATATTCTTAGTTGATATTGATTAAGAGAATGGATATATACTTAAGAGATTATGCGAAGATGTCATGATATTAACATTTTATAGATTGTAATTTTTTCTTGTGTACTTTTATGGTGCTTAATATGTTAATACCTTGTTAAACTTACATAAACTTAGGGATGTAATTCTTATGTAAATGTGTCTAAATATTTTCTTATTTAAGAAAACAAATTTTAGTAAAATTTAAATATGAATTAATAAAAGAAATATTTTCACCATATTATAAAGGAAATGTGTAATTATTTTTATATATTATAAAGGAAATGTGTAATTATTTTTATGTTTAAGATGGAATTGACATGTAGCATCTAAAAAATATCAATAACAAAAAAGATATTTCAACATTGAATATAAATTAAATATTTTAATGTTCACCTTAAATAAAAAAAAATTATCTCAACTTTATATATGTATATAGAGAGAAAAAAATGGATAAGTGCATTCTATGTCTAGTATGAGGGAGATTAAGTTATTGAAAGTAAAAAAAAAAAAAAACTTATAGAAACATTTCAATAAAGATAACCTAAAGATACACTGTCTTGGATAAACTATTAGGGAATCATGGAATACACCATTTTGAAAAAAGTTACTATTAAAAATATGATCAAATCAAAATTTAAGGAGAAGATGTGGTGTGATAAAGAGTTAGAGGAAAAAAGAAAATTAAGCTATTATAAGGATGTAATCAATCATAATGTAAAAGATCAAAATTATCTATTTGTTTTGACAAGTGTAAAGAAAAAAAAAGTATTGCTAAGATAAGAACAAATTCTCACAAGCTTCATAGTGAAAGTGGGCGTTGGTCAATTAGCCATGGGATGAAAGAGTGTGTCACCTTTGTGACAATAAGAAGGTTGAAGATGAAAAAACATTTTATGTTAGATTTTCCAGCCTATACCAAGATTATATCTCATTTTCAAAATATTTGTTACACTACCAAGTTTCTTACCCTCTTAACTCAACAAAACTATGGTGATCTTGAAAAGCTTCTCTTAATATTTTTTTAGCACAAAAACAAAATTGTAAAGAATTGCAAGTAATAACTTACTCTCTTAAGGTCTAATAGACCAATTGTGTCTTAGTGGACGTTAATCATCATCACACACACACACACACACACACACACACACACACACATATATATGATACAAATATTTTGAAGTGAAAACATTTTTGTTAGTTTGTCTATGATATGTGGGACTAACATGTGGCTAAGAAACCGCGACTCAGGGGCATCTAAGCCATCAAAATCATTCGGGGATCGCACCCGGCCTGAGCCACACCAACCCTTAACATGGATGGAGCCATCAAAATCATTCGGGGATCGCACCCGGCCTGAGCCACACCAACCCTTAACATGGATGGATTTTTTTGTGTTCCTGCATGTTTCGAACAGGTGACTTTAATATCATGGAGCACCCTAACAACACACTCCATCACCAACTGTCCTACACCTCGGGGACATAATGATCAACTTATTAAAATTATAAGTTTTGTAAATAAACTTTATTTTGAATTTAAAAACTTAAAAAAATAAATAAACTAAAAAAATCATAAATATATTCAAAATGTTTAGATAACCATTTTTATTAAAAAATCTTCAAAATACAAAATTCACTACCTCAAAACAATCTTCAACCATGTAAAAATCCAAACAATTTAATGTGATAAATAAAACCTAATCTTAAGGGTAAATTTTATCTTAATTTTAAATTTAATAAATACAAAAAAATCTAAATTTTAAAATATACTGAATAAATTATCCTTTCCTTTTCCTTATCAAATGGATTTATGGTTTTTACACTGTCACTCTATTAGACTTGTAGCTCTGGTTGAGAAGTTAAGGTGACATTTCATAAATTTAAACTTATGTAAATAAATTTATAATTAAAATTAAAATAAATTTATGCTATTTGTAAGTTTTTCTAACTATGTACATGTTACCAAAAAGTAGAACTCTTCCAAGAAAATTGTAAAACATCTAACCTGCTTTCTTGGATTGTAATTTTTTACTAGCTATGTACATGTTACCAAAAAGTAAAGCTCCTCCAAGCAAATAGTAATGGTAATAAAAAATGAAAAATTACCATGGAGTTTTGACCTATGTACACATAGAAATATTCTTATCCAATTGGAATTTGCAGTGATTTTGTCATAGGATATTCTTATCTACTTGATAACTCCATTGTACATGAGGCCATAGAGAAGCATTGATGTACGAGATAAAAATCTTTGATCCCAAGTAATGTGTAAGAGGTGAATCATAGAATGTAAATGGATAAGAAAACTAGATATTTCCAAAAGGACCATTCAATTTGCAATGGCATAATCCCCCAGGGAATGATTTTTGTGTGGGTGGGTCCTTTTCTAGCTGGTAATGGTTAGGCATATGATGGTGATAATAATTGCAGGTTTTACCATGAAATGACATGTCACACATGATTCAGAGGGGGTTTTGCAGGGAGGCCCGACATATAAGTTGAAGGTACACAACTCCTAGTGCGTACAGATGCGAGGAGGAGTCGAGGCGTCCATCAGCCAGAGTGTCATGGCATTGGAATATTTAAGGTCGTCTAATACAAACAAATGGATATTATATGATTTAAGGTAAGGTCATGGCAGACATGGGACCATGTGAAGGCATGGTGGGAGGAGGCCTTGAATGGCATGGGTTCATCATGAAATCACTAATAATTGAAAACACAAAGGCCCCAATTTATTAAAGATATGAGGGGGACATTACACCGAACGGGATTAAACGATGTTTGTTGTTGTGACCATAGTATAGCTGTCAATTAATTAATTAGCAGGCGGTCGGTGGGGCTCAGGCTGTCCGTCCGATGAACGAATGGACGGACTGGATCGTTCGTGTATGGCAGGCTTAACAGCGACGTTGATGAAAAGCGACGAAGAGAAAACCCAGTTTAATATTCGGAGAAGACAAAGGTTCGACCTTAGGAGAAATGTAAATCTGATTTTTTAATAATCGCAGGCCCCACTGCCCACTAGCTCATACAGCGACGTTCGGCGCCACAGGCGGGCGGGCCTGTAGTATAAACCTACATAGATGGTTCTCAGAGACCATCGAGGAGAAGGAGCAGGAGGTCGAGGGGTCGGGTCCTGCGGCCCTGTGTTTTTCAGCGTTCTGAGCTTAAATTTAGCTCCAGGATCCCGGCGTTCTGAGCGTTCTGAGCTTAAATTTAGCGTCTGAGCGTTTCGGCGATGAATCCCGCCATGCTCTTCCACAGCTTTCTTGAACTAAGAGTCGATCGGATCCGGTCAGTTCAGAGCTCAAGAAAGCTGTGGGAAAACATGGGCGGATTCGATGATCTTAGTACCGATCTTCGTCAGCGAGGCTCACCAATGGCGGAGGGGGAAGAATCGAGATCTTACTTTCTTTATTTATAAGTCTGGCTATTATTAGGCAGATTGCATGGCCGGATCATCGTCGATCTCGCTTTATGACACGGCCCGGCCCTGTCAATAGTACGTGCGGACTATCCGGTCGTCGACGGGTGTTAATCCCTGCGCTTCAATAATGGAAGCTTATCAGTACTTGTTGAATCTTCCCCTGTTCATTATTTCGTTTTTCTGGTTTTTATTGTTATTAAGCGTCGCGTTGAAGAATTCATAGATTCCGACTTCCTAAGAATAGCGTAGGGGCATATTCCCTGATTAATTTTAACTTTCCGGCCATTTTTACAGTCTTCTGGAGATTCCCGCGTTGGTTCCTCAGAATCCGTGCGTCTCTGCTCCCGTCGACGGTGAGAATCCGGTTTCCATTACTATCAGAGACGTTGAAATCGCTGCCTCTTCTGTACTGTTAATTCAATGGCGGACGGAGCACCGAATTGCTGTTAATTCGGCTGTTCCGCCCTGTAAAACTCGGGGCGGCTTGGAATTGAAAGGGGAAAATAAGATTGCAGCTTCTGCACTACGATTTTCCTCCGATTTTCTCCGACTCCGGGTGGATTGTATTTCTTATTTTTTATTTCTTCTCATGCCAATCCTTTCACGTGTGGGCCTCTGTGCATAATAGATCTCTGTGAATCATTTGATACTGTCCTTGGAGTCCCTGGATCTACGTCTGTGTTCATCATAGTAGCCATGATTATCTGAAGAAAATTTGTACCGTTTGATAAATTCCAATGATATATATATATATATATATATATATATATATATAAAGTTCCGACATTCTGAATATTACTGGCTGACATTTCAGATAGCGTTGCTCATACGATAGTTATTGCTTGAGTTTGTTATTGTTTCGATCTGATGCTCATGGAAATTATGTAAATAAAGTTATTATTACTTCATTTGTGTGGCTGAATAAAGTGATCGAATCTGTGCACTCAAGTCTCAATTAATAAAAACAACTTATCTACTTTTCGAAAATTTTATTTATTTGTTTATTAAATATATTTCAGTTGCAACATTATTGACTGTTATGTTTCGTATATAAAAATTTATTATTTTTATTGGACACAAAATTAAGTTCATACCAGTATTAAACTTATTGTTTTTGAAGGTATAGTTAAATAGATTAAAATTATAACTTTGAAATTGAAGGTTGTAGGTTGTTATTTAAATTTATACATTGATGATAATGAAGATGATAATTAATGTCTATTGAGATTGAATGTGGTTTATTGGATTCTAAGAAGATAAGTGATTGCTTGGATCTCTTTAGTGTTTTATTTTTGTTCTCTAAAAACATTAAGAAGATAGTTCCAAAGATCTCAATTAGGTCATTGTGGTTGGTAGTTTGACAAATATTTTGAAAATGAGATCTAAACTAGGTATATGCTAGACATTATAAGAAAAAGTGTTTTTCAGCTTCAACCCTTTTAATGTCACAAAGATGACACATTCTCTCATCCCACTTTTTTTGGGGAATAGTCTAAAGCTTAGTTTCTCTATGGAGCTCATGAAAATTTGTTATTATTTTAGCTATGTTGATTTTCTTTTTTACACTACTCAAAATAGAGAGATACTTTTGATCTTCTAGATTAGGTTTATCACCTCCTTATAATATCTTAATTTTATTTTCTCCTCTAACTTGTTATCTCACCACAATTTCTCTATAAATTTAGATGGAATAATATTTTTAATATTATCCATATTCTCATGATCTCTTCCTTTATTCCCCAATGGTTTAACCAAGATCATGCATCATTATGACCAAGGTGGTTTTGGCTAGAGTTTGAAACGATCTTAGGAAGCCTCTTGTCATCCATGTTTTTTTAACATGTTCTTATACCTTAGGTATTTGGTCATAATCATGCTCTCAATGAGGGAATATTTGCTTCTATGAGAAGGATAGGATAGGGTGTGATATTTCCTTTCATTTTGAGATTTTAAGTTATAAAATTCTTTTGGATCTGCTCTACCTTTCTCCATGACTCTCTAGAAATATTACATCCCCGAAATTCATATCCATACAAAATAACATGAGTAACAAGAGTCTCAAAGATAAGTTTTTTCTTATCTCATATCCAAAGATCTGTTGATTTACAATTGTTTTTGAACCCATAATAAAATTTCCACCCTCATTTTAACCCTTTCTCAATGTTATAATTCCAATTCAGTTTTTCTGATGAATATCTATGCCAAGGTGTTTGTATGAATGCACTTCCTACAAGTTGTTGTTGTCATATATGAAAGTATCATAAGTGATATTTTTGGATTTAATTATTAAAGCTTTCATTTTGTGAGTATTAATAGTCATACCTATACTAGAGTAGAAATCCTTGAGTCTGTAGTTGCTTTCCAAGACTATAGGGACTCCTTTTCCATAAGAACAATATATTTAGTATAAAGAAGAAGAATGATGACTATACGAATGAGAATTGGTCCACCATAACCTGATTTTTCCAAACAATCTTCTAACATGTCAATATAAATGTTGAAAAGTGTAGGGGATATTGGCTCCTATATTATAGTTAATTTCCCCCGGAAATCCATGAATGTTCCTGACAATAAATTTCTCATACAACCTTGCCATAACATCCCTCAACTCCAAAAGGAAAATGAACTTTTAGCTCTTTTAACCTATTCCAAAGGTTTGTCCTAGGTAGATTGTAAAAAGATTTATAAGATCAACCAAAACCAAACAACAAAGGAGATTAGATGAAGATTGGATTTGTTATTGTGGTATCCTAAGTGTAATTACTTTTAACCTATAAGTATGTTAAAGAGACATTATAAATTAAATAATTCATTTTAAGAAAAGAAAATCATTTAAATTTGTAAATAATTTATAGGAGGTATTATAAAATAAATATTTTTTATTTAGAAAATTAGAAAGAGTATTTTGATTAAATATAAAATAAATGAGATCTTGGGGGACAAAAAAAATCCAACCATGTTAAGGGTTGGTGTGGTTCGGGCCTTAGTCCCACATGTCACAGATAAACTAATAAACAAAAAATATATATAAAATAAATGAAATTTAATTAATTATAAAAAAAAATTGGTTAAACCCAAAGATACTAAAAAAAGATTAAAAAGAAAAGATATTTTTTCTAATTTATAATTAATTATTTTAAATAATAACACATATCTTTAAAAATGTTAATCATAGCATTTTAGTTTTTTGGGGGGTTAAAATCCTCATATTTTTTACTTTTTTTTTAATGTGCTCCACTAATATCTACAAAATGTAATTTTGTCTCTACGGATAAATAAAAAAACACATATCTTTAAAAATATAAAACAAATTTACTTAAAAATTGATTTAAAATTTTTAAAATAAATAAATTTTTAATTAAAAATTTTCATTAAACAAATAATTATAAAAATGAATTTAAAATATAAATTTGAGAAATACACATTATGTAAGATTTATTTAGTATATGTAATTAAAAATTTTCTTTCAAACAAATGATTATAAAAATGAATTTAAAATCTAAATTTGAGAAATAAACATTAGGTAATATTTTTTTTAGTATATGTATGTTTATAGTTGTAAATATTTTTTTTTTTAGTTTTTAAAAGTATATATTGATGTCATTAAAAACATTATCATGTTTAAATTTAAAAAGAAAATAAATTAAAATTTAAAGAAGAAATTAAAAATAAGAAAAAATATATATTATAAAGTTATCAGTTCTAATTTAAAAGATAAAAAATATATATTTTTATTATATTGGATTTCAAAAGGAAATCAATAGTAAATTAAACCTCCTAACTTATATGGACAACATTGAACAACTCTATCATAATTTTACAATTATCCTTTCCACTTCTATTAACAAGTTCTCTTTCAAGGTGTCCTATAAAAAGAATAATAGAACGACCAACCCTTGGTATGATAAAGAATGTAAAATTGCTAGGAAAGCCATTAGGGATGCTTCTAATGAGCCCTTAAAACTCGATAAGATCAATATATAGAAATCCCTAATTAAAAGGAAAAAAAATATACTATATCAATAAAAGGCAAGAGCAACTTTCACAACTATACAAGTTGGACTCTAAGAGGTTCTGAAGCCAAGTTCTAAAATGAAATACTAAAAAAAAAATAGGATTCCCTTAAGGGACTGGAATTCCTACCTCAAAAGTCTTTACGAGTTCCCTAATACCATGGACACCATTCCTATTGTCCCTACAAAGGAAGATGTTTTTTCTTTAGATGACATAGATTTTGGGGTTAACTGGCTCACAAATGGGAAAGCTAAGGACATTGAAGGTTACCGAGATGAAATTTTTTAAATGGGAGGGCCAACCCTTATCCCTCACATACACAAGCTCTTCAATTTAGCAGTCAAGAAGGGATTCCCTAAACCCTAGACGCAAAGCCTCATTGTTCCTATTTTTAAAAATGGGGATAGAAACATTCCCTCTAATTATAGGACCATTATGATTAGCCCGATTTTAGCCAAGCTTTATGGAATTATTTTGGAAAAGAAGATCAACCTTTGGCTAGAAAGTCACGGTAAAAGAGCTAAAGGCCACGCTGGGTTTAGGAGATATCATTCAACTGTGGACCATCTTGTTACCTTTAGGATCATTGCAGAGGAGTACCGCAATACTAAAACCAATCTTTTTTGTTTTTTTGTTGACTTTAGAAAAGATTTTGATATGGTTCCTAGGAAAAACCTTTGGAATAGGTTGGAAGAGATAAAAATATCTCTCGAGTTGAGGGATGTTTCAATAAGGATGTATGCGAATGTTATTTCTAAGTTTGAAAACACCAAGGGCTGGTCAAAAGAGATTAAATGCAATATCAGATTCAAACAAGGTTGTCCTTTGTCCCCTACCCTTTTTGGCATATACATTGACAAGTTAGAAGAATGCTTGGAAAAAGCAGGTTATGTCAGCCCTACTCTCACTGGTATAGTCATCAATCTTCTTATTTATGTCGATGATATCGTTCTTATGGAAAGGAGTCGCCATGATCTTGAAAACCAACTAAGAATCCTCAAGGAGTTTTGCTCCAATATGGGTATGACTGTTAATACTGATAAGACTAAGGTCATGATTATTAAATCTAATAAGATCCCTTATGATACCTTTGTATATGAAAAAAGTAACTTGGAGGAAGTGAATTCATACAAATATCTTGAAATTGATATTCACCACAAGCTCAATTGGAATTATAGCATTGAGAAAAGGATTTTTGGGGGATGAAAAGCTTATTATGGGCTTGAAAACAATTGTAAATCAGCTGATCTTTGGAGTTGGGATAAGAAGAAACTCCTCTTTGAAACTCTTGTTACACTTTTATTCTTTATGGATGTGAAGTCTGGGGTTGTAGTATCTCTCGTGAATCCTGGAGAAAGATAGAGAAAATACAAAAGAATTTTATAACCTATAATCTCAAAATTAAAGGAAATACACCCTATCCCATCCTCCTCTTAGAAACAAGCCTCTCCCCCATTAAGAGAATGGATATGACTAGATACCTAATGTATAAGAACAAGTTAAACAACGTGGAAGACAAGAGGCTACCTAAAATTGCTTCAAAATCAAGTCATAACTACCATCGACTCAAGAGAGGATGGCATAAAGACGCCCGGTCTTGGATAAAATATTGGGGAATCATGGAATAAACCATTTTGCAAAATAAAGATACTATTAAAAAAGGCGTCAAATCAAAATTCAAGGAAAAAATGTGGTGTGATAAAGAGTTAGAGGAAAAAAGAAAATTAAGGTATTATAAAGATGTAATCAACCCTAATCTAGAAGATCAAAATTA
>ML781251.1:923243-982265 GCA_009831015.1 Picea engelmannii | reverse complement strand
TTCTGGAGGCTTATTTGGTGTAGAAGTTCCCTTTTTGGGTGGCATGTTGGCCAAGTATCACTTTTGAACCTTGATTTTGAGGTGGTTCTGCTAGACAATATTTCTTCTTCTATATCTCCAAAGTTTCGGCCCTTATGGGTATGAAACTTTATTTTTTTTAGTTCTCTGATATTTCTTCTCTGCAATGACATAGGTCTGATCAAAATTGGATGTGCCAAGTGGAATTTACAGTAAATTCCCCACAACTTGTTGATTTTTGGCCTTTCCAAGAGATATCACTTGTATATCATGCTCCACACAAAATAAATGATATAACATTAGGAAACGCGTACTAGAAATACTATAGACTGTCCACTATCCAATGAAACTAGTCTCACTCAATTTGGATACTCTAGGAAGAAGTTATGATTATTTTACCTGGAACACCTTCTTGAGACTAGTCATATATCCTATCTTCCACGGGGTGTATATACAAAGTTTAGATGACCCAGAAGATGAAATTTTTACCACAAATACCTTACTAATTTCTATGAATATCCTCTGGATTTCATGGTTTGAAACATTACATAAAATTGTTTATAGCGAAAATTCCACAATGACTCAGTTCAGGATGATTTCATAACCCTATCTTGCATAGGCTATATCTCCAAAATTATAAGGCCTCAGGAGTTGAAATTTTAACCCAACATACCTTGATCCGTCTGATAAATATCCTCCAAGCCGTTCCTTCTGAAACGTTGTAGAAAACAAGTTATAGAGAAAATTCCAAGGTGTCTTAGATGTAGCAACGAAACCCCAAGACCTTGAGCTCTGATACCATATGTTAAGAACCAAATATCAATATAGCATAGAAAAACCTCAGAATAAGTACTCAATGCCTTGAAAAATAGAGAAAATTAGATAATAAACCTCTTTGAGGGGGAAACCTCCTTATTCCCACATAAATGTACAATTACAAGATGATTCAAAATGAAAATGTCTTCTTGGTATATATAGGAGACTAGGAGGTATAATTACAACTAATGGACTAAAGCCGACATAAATGAAATAACATTACTAATATAATATGCCCTAATTAAGGGGTAATGAGCCACTATTTAGGGCTTAACAAAACTTCACATACGCATCGGTATGGATTCACCTCTATTCCCTACCTCAAGAGTTTTGGTTAGAAGAAATTTTTTTGGACATAAGCAACACCCTGGGTAAATATGTCAAATATTATGAATCTACCAAATAGAGAAAATATACCTCTTACACAAGAATATGTGTCTATATGAACATCTCAAAAGCTCTGCCAGACACAGTTACCTTAGAATACCAAGATGAGGAATGGGCCCAAACCATAGACTATGAACACATTCCTTTCAAATGTTGAAAATGCCATGAACATGGACACCTTTTCAAAGACTTCCCTCTTAATTCCCCCCCCAATAGGGAAGATGAAGAGAAATCAAAGGAAGGATTTAACCAGGTTTAAAATAGAAGAAGACAAGCACAAAATAAGCCCACAACCAACAACGAAAAAAAGAACCCAAATAATAATTCATTTGAAGCCCTCAACCGCCTCCCAGAGGCAGAAGAGGTGGAAAACCCCCACAAGACCGTGGGGAACGATACCAACAATTACAAGGAAGATCAGTCGTCACAAGAGTATCAAACCCCAACAAACCAAGCAAATCCACAGACTCACCCAGTCTCAGGGAAAGAACTGAAAGAGAGGAAGACATAGTCATGGGAATGGATGAGAAGGACATGCTAGCAAAAATCGACCTAGACAGGTTATAGAAGCACTCAACAAGAAGTATCTTCAAACCTTACCAGAGGACCAACTCAGGAAAGTTCACAAAGTATTTATGGACTCATCAGCAGGGGCTACATCCAGGTTGGGGATTAACACATATCCAAACCAAGATCCAAGAAAACACCCAAAAGAAAGCAAGCGATGAGGCAGAAAATCGGCTCATCAGCTAATAAAGGAGGCGGGAAACTATATGATCAACTTGGGATAGGTTCACAGGCTCTCAAAGCGCTCCTTTTCCTACCCACCAAATTGTTAAATATGAAGATCCTTACCTGGAATATCAGAGGCCTGTTGACAGGAAAAATTAACCGTCCGTCAACTGGAAGAATGGGTCCGGTCCAAGGTTGTCTTAATAACCCAAGCCATTTAGTGTAACTCATTCTGACGGGTTTAATGGCTCTGTTAGCCACTCTAAAATCCTAAGAGAAAATAAACAAGAGAAAGAAATCACAAACTAATTACTAGATACTATATATTGTATATGTACATATGCAATAATATAACTATTGTAGATATTTTAAGCAGAAACTACACTAATATCACTTATATACATCATATCCAATTTGCAAGTTTTAATCGAAACTTACGAAATCAAATGCGAAAGTTATCTCTATTAAGAAGTAGATAAAGAAAGCACATTTAAAACTTTTTTTTGTTTTCCTTTATAAATCTAACTAATTTTGCATAAAAAAAATAAAATGAAACATAAACGTGTGGATAGTCAAAACCTGAACCATACATTCTAATTTCAATGATATGTAAATGACAGAAAAATACAAAGGAGCTAACCTGTTAGTGAGTTAGTGAGGTGTATCCAAGTATCTGCATGAGTGGAGAACATCCAACTGCCATGTCCAAGAGAGAAATCTGCAATGAACCTTGTGACTGTTCTAAATAAATTCAGAACATGTATTATCAACTTAGGTTTTAATGACAGAAAATGACACACAAACATAAACCTGTGATCTCATAATTACACATGATTATAGCAAGATAAATCTGAAATCAACCTATGCATTTCATCATTCGATTAAAACTCAAAGATAAATCCTATCATTCTAATTGAAGATATGATCACAACATTTATATTTTGAGAAGCAAGTTATAGACGGTATTTATAATATAAACATACTGCACATAATAGATAATTAATTCTAAAGCTATCAGACCTATTAATATATTAGGATTAACAAAACGCAAATGAAAACATCAATAACAAAAGGCTAAAGCCAAAATGCATATATGTTGTTTCATTAAGTTCAGGAATCACTCATCCATCTCTTGCCCTTAGCCAAGATGATTTCCATTACAAAATATGGAGTATTTAAAGAATTCATGTAAGCTAAACTTCCTATCTTCTAAGATAGGATCATATTTGAAAAAGATCTAATAGTTACAAATATAGAGGGTCTAAAAGCCACTCAAGATCAAACTAAATCTTCAAAAATTATGAGAATTTTCTCCTATATACAAAATAAGCAAAAAGAAGATAGTTGATCAAATAAATCAAACATGCTCCATCCCATAAGATCAACATCAGATACATCTTATCCTGAAAAAAAGAAATGAGCAAGTCAAATTCTTTATTAACTAACAATTCCTAAATTTTATTTGAGAAATTGACTTGAATTCAAACTAATTTAAAAAAGTAAGCTATAGGTTTCTGTAGCTAGTTAAAATAGCAAAAAAAAAATGAAAATGAAATCTTTTATTTTTTATAACATAATCAAAACAAAAAAAACCATTTACTATTCCAACAATATCCCAAAGAGACACCTAATGAATCTAAATTTAAAATAATGAAATTGGTTGAGTATTATCCAGCCTGTTTAATCCTCTTGTTTGCCAAATTAAAACCGAATTATTGATTTGTTAATGAAACCCTGATCATACTCAATAATAGAAGGGTTTTTATCCTTTAAAACATCTAAGACCTCCTCCCATGGTTTTCTGAACATGAAATCAGATTGTGGATTTCTCCCAATGGGTTTCAAACTACAATGGAGAGTAGATCTGTGATAACATAGTCTTTTTGTGGATGAACACACAGTTTTTGGACAGCAAGGTTAGACATGCAAGAGTTGGAATTTTTATTGAGATGGAGAGGCAAATTCTACTGCATTCTCATAAACAGAGGAAGGGCATATAACTTGGAACCCAACAAAACCAATAGCAGGCTTGGATCTATGAGCAAAACAAACAAAAATGCTTACCTCAGCCACAAAGAAATTCTGAGATTTTTCCCTCCAAAGAACGAGCTGTATCTCTGAAACTGTATTGTTTTTTACGAATCTACTCACTTTGAAGGTAAATGACCCCATTTTAGAAATGGGTTTTGGCTAATTCGTAATGGTTTTCCCAGAAACCTTCTCACAGAAATGTGTCTCAGGCAGGAAATCACAGGTTTGAACTCTACTATGTAAAAACAAATATGTAAAACTTCAGGGTTGTTCAGATGTACTCGGACGACAGGGTCCATTAAGGATTTGAACTGATTGTAACAAGGGAGATTCAAACTAACTAAGAGTTTATATGGTAGTGGTAAGAGGGATAAGTCTGAATGGATATCATGAAAACAAAACAAGAAGAAAACATGTGCGATCATAGCATACACATGAAGGTATCGGTTATGGGGTTTGAACACTCCTGGTGATGAGAGCTCCAAGTACATCACGCTATACAAACCCTTAATTTCGAAATGAGAGGTCTATCAATTCATCCTGCCAGCCAAGACAACGTACAAGATATGGTTCTGGTGTGTTTAATTCCCATGATATGTAATGGATATAATCAATTTGCAAAGGGTTGGAATGGGTATGTTTTTCACAAACCATATGTGAATCGATTCTTGGTATATTTACAAAGGATCCAAAATATAAGATTGCAATCCAAGAGTAACTTAACATAATTATTTCATCGATATATGATAAGCTCAAAGCAAAACAAAAATCATGAAAAAGACTTAAGCACATTTGACCCTTCTAAAGAAAACCAAGACTTATATAGGATTTCAATGCGAATTTAATTTTTTTAATACTTGATTCATGCTTTCAGTCATGAATCAAGCACGAAAACACAAGACAAAAAGAAAACAAGAGTGATCAAGCATCCTTTTTATAAACCAATAATCACCCTTAAATAGTGATATTTATAGGATGAGGCGTAGGCAGCTACATGAGGTGTTATTTGTCATTCAAAATAGCAAAAACATGTAGGGCTGCCAATAGTGGCGACTTACTAGGAGACGTAGTTATCTCTGTATCACCAAAAAGTTCATTATATGACTGATCAGAATGATTAAAGATCAAAGAATAGCTGAAGGAAATCAAGCATCTCAATCAAATTCCAACAATTATCACACAGTCCAGATTTAGATGTCTTTCTGTTCAAATGAGATCCGGTGATAAATTTTAATTATGAGAGAACAATATTCAAACCAATGGATCCGATACTGTTAACAGGGCCACTGCTTCCAGTAGACGTCCATAGCCTCGACAGGGATGTCAATTAACCTACTCTGACGCCTCTACCCTGTCCAAGAAATTTCAATCCAAAATGAAGTCTTTCTTATTTTTTAATTCTTCTCCTACCAATCCTTTCACGTGCGGGCCTATGTGCATCATAGATCTCTGTGAATCATTTGAAACTTTCCTTAGAGTCCCTGGATCTACGTTCGTGTTCATCATAGTAGCCATGATTATCTGAAGAAAATTTGTACCATTTGATAAATTCCAATGATATATATATATATATATATATATATATATATATATTTCAAGTTCCGACATTCTGAAGATTAATGGATGACATTTCAGATAGCGTTGTTCATATGATAGTTATTGCTTGAGTTTGTTATTGTTTTGATCTGATGCTCAGGGATGAAAATTATGTAAATAAAGTTATTATTAATTCATTTGTGTTGCTGAATAAAGTGATCGAATCTGTGCACTCAAGTCTCAATTAATAAAAATAACTCATCTCCTTTTCGAAAATTTTGTTTATTTGTTTATTAAATATATTTCAGTTGCAAAATCATTGACTGTTATGTTTCATATATACAAATTTATTATTTTTATTGGACAAAAAATTAAGTTCATACCAGTATTAAACTTACTGTTTTTGAAGGTATATTTAAATAGATTAAAATTATAATTGGGTTGTAGGTTGTTATTTAAATTTATATATTGGTGATGATGAAAATTAACTTCCTTGAGATTGGATTTGGTTTATTGGTTCTTAAAAAGATAAGGGATTTTTTGGATATCTTTAGTGTTTTATCTTTGTGCTTGAAAAACATTAAGAGAAGAGTGTCAACATCACCATAATTTTTCTCAATTAGAAGGTCATCCCGGTTTGGTAGTGTGACAAATCTTTTGAAAATGAGATCTAATCTAGGTATATGCTAGACATTCTAAGAAAAAGTGTTTTTCAGTTTCAACCATTTTAATGTCACAAAGATGACACATTCTCTCATCCCACTTTTTTGGGGGAATTGTCTAAAGCTTAGTTTCTCTATGGAGCTCATGAAAATTTGTTAGTATTTTAGCTATGTTGATTTTCTTTTTTACACTACTAAAAATAGAGAGATACTTTTGATCTTCTAGATTAAGTTTATCACCTCCTTATAATATCTTAATTTTAAATCTCCTCTAACTCTTTATGGCACTACAATTTCTCTATAAATTTATATGGAATAATAGTTTAAATATTATCCATATTCTCATTATCTCTTCCTTTATTCCCCAATGGTTTAGCCAAGATCATGCATCCTTATGCCATCCCTGCTTGAGATGAAGGTGGTTTTGGCTAGAGTTTGAAATGATCTTAGAAAGCCTCTTGTCATCCATGTTTTTTTAACATGTTCTTATACCTTAGGTATCTGGTCATAATCGTGCTCTCAATGAGGGAATACTTTCTTCTATGAGGAGGACAAGATAGGGTGTAATATTTCCTTTCATTTTTAGATTTTAAGTTATAAAATTCTTTTGTATCTGCTATACCTTTCTCCACGACTCTCTAGAAATATTACATCCCCAAAATTCATATCCATACAAAATAACAAGAGTCTCAAAGATAATTTTTTTCTTATCCCATATCCAAAGATATGTTGATTTACAATTGTTTTCGAACCCATAATAAGATTTCCACCTTCAATTTAACCCTTTCTCAATGCTATAATTCCAATTTAGTTTCTGATGAATATTTGTGCCAAGGTGTTTGTATGAATGCCCTTCCTCCAAGTTGTTGTTTTCATATATAAAAATATCAAAAGTGATATTTTTGGATTTAATTATTAAAGATTTCATTTTGTGAGTATTAATAGTCATACCTATACTAGAGCATAAATCCTTAAGGATTCAGATTCTTAGTTGTAGTTGCTATTCAGATTCTTAGTTGTAGTTTCTTTCCAAGACTATATGGACTCCTTTTCCATAAGAATAATATCATCAGTATAAAGAAGAATAATGATGACTATACCAATGAGAATCGGTGCACCATAACCTGATTTTTCCGAATAATATTCTAACTTGTTAATATAAATGTCAAAAAGAGTAGGGGATATTGACTTCTATATTATAGTTAATTTCCTCCAGAAATCCCTGAATGTTCCTAAACTTGACAATAAATTTCTCATACAACCTTGCCACAATATCCCCACTCCAAAAGGAAAAGGAACTTTTAGTTCTTTTAAACTATTCCAAAGATTTGTCCTATAAGATCAACCAAAACCAAACAACAAAGGAGATTAGATGAAAATTGAATTTGTTATTGTGGTATCCTAAGTGTAACTACTTTTAACCTATAAGTATGTTAAAGAAACATTATAAATTAAATAATTCATTTAAAAAAAAATCATTTAAATTTAATTATGTCTAGGTGGTATTATAAAGTAAATAATTTTTAGGAAGTATTATAAAATAAATAATTTTTATTTAGAAAATTCGAAAGAGTATTTTGATTAAATATAAAATAAATAAAATAAAATTAATTATATATATTTTTTGATTAATAGGAAAGATACTAAAAAAATATTAAAAGGAAAAAATAAGTTTTTAATTTATAATTAATTATTTTAATAAATAATAATACATATTTTTAAAAATATAAAACAGATTTACTTAAAAAATGATTTAAATTTTTTAAAATAAATAAATTCTAATTAAAAATTTTCATTCAAACAAATAATTATAAAAATGAATTTAAAATTCAAACAAATAATTATAAAAATGAATTTAAAATCTAAATTTGAGAAATACACATTATGTAAGATTTATTTAGTATATGTAATTAAAAAAATTCATTTAAACAAATAATTATAAAAATGAATTTAAAATCTAAATTTGAGAAATAAACATTACGTAATATTTTTTTAGTATATGTAATTTTATAGTTGTACAGTTTTTTTTTAATGAGTTTTTAAAAATATTGATGTTGATAGAAACGAAATTAAAATTTAAAGAAGAAATTAAAAATAAGAAAAAATGTATATTATAAAGAATTCATCAGAACCAATTTAAAAGATAAAAAAAAATATATTTTTTATTATATTGGGTTTTAAAAAAATCAATATATTTATAAACAAATCCTAAATAGTTATATATATATATATATATATATATATATATATATATATATATATATATATTAGAGGACCTGTAGATAAAATAAATTTATTTTAAAATGACTTGTATATGTACATATAAGTCAATTTGAAAAGACTTGTAAATTACCAAATCCAAACCAAAGAGATTTAGTAAAATTTATTTCCCATCTTTTTAAATAAAATATTAAAGAAAATCAATTATTATATTAAATTATAATCATCATTATTATAATACTTTTGATATTTTTATTTACAAAATAAATAATTCTTCTAAGAAGTTATATACTTTGAGTGGATTTAATTGTTAAAAACATGTGTTTTCTCTTCAGAGGTTATAAGATCAAATCCAAAGGGGTAGGGTATGTATACCTCCTTAGTCATAATTTATAGACTTTCATGATCAATTTATTCTGGTTAAGAATTTCGAGAATATTGGCTCATAGAGAGCAACATGGACCTTAAGAAAAGTAAGCATTCTAAGAGAAAGTGATTTTTATTTTCAATCCTCTTAGTGTCGCATAGATGAAAAATTCTTTCAACTCGGGACATTTTAGGAATTGTTCAATGCTCTCCTTCACTATGAAGCTTGTGACATTTTGTTCTTACTTTAATAATGTTGCTTTTTTTTATTTATGGTAATGAAAAAAGAGAGGTACTTTTGATCTTCTAGAGCAGGGTCGATCATCTCCTTATAATATATTAATTTTCTTTTATCCTCTAATTCTTTATCAAAACACATTTTCTTCTTAAATTTAGATATAATGAATATTTTTAATATTATCGTCATTCTGCAAAGTGACCTCCTTGACTCTCCAATTATTTATTCAAGACTTGGGATCTTTATGCAAACCTGTTTGAGCCACATGTGGTTTTGAATAGAGTTTGAAGCAATTTTAGGAAGCCTTTTGTCATCCATTTCACTTATTTTGTTCTTATACCCTAGATACATTGTCATAGTCATTCTCTCAATGGGGGGAAGACTTGCTTCTACGAGGAGGATAGGATAGTGTATATTTCCTTTAATTTTGGAATTATAAGTTATAAAACACTTTTGAATTTTCTCTATCTTTATTCATAATTATTTACCGATAGTGGTTCTACAAACTTACCAACAATATAAGATAATAAGCGTAATGAGAGTCTCAAAAATGATTTTTTTCTCATCCCATAGTCAAAGGTATCTTGATTATATAACTAAGGAAATTAAAAATTATTATTTCTTATTTATATTAAACATTTGACTTCGTAACTCATTAATTCATGAAAACCAAAGATATTAATAATCTTCAACACCATTCGGGGTGGCAGGAGCATGAAAGGTAATCTTTAGCCTTGGAGGAAATGTACAACTCTTATACTCCTGGAATATTGGGCATGCCACCAACAACCAGGATGAGACTTATTCTCTTTTCCAAGGTCTGCAATTGGAAAGGAAACAAGGCATAGATTTTATTACCCTTCTAGGGGATTAAAAAAGTGTTATAAACCATGTGAGGATGAAGTCTTTTCCCTCATACACCCGCCTAAGCGCAATATTTTACCAAATTCACAAGGAGATTGAATCTTTTCAAAGCATGAAACATCTTCATATTCTCTGGCAAAAAAGATCAGTTATAGATAGACAAGCCAACCTAGTTGTAACCTACCCATCCCCAAGTTGGTTCATGCTACTGCTAAAAAACCCAATAAAAGTTTATGATACCAATTATAAATGAGGAAATAACACACAACATGACATTCAAGCTCATTCAGTTGTCCATATTAAATGAAAACATAAATGCAACTACTCTTGTTGTGCATAGTAGCAAACTAAAATACATACAACATCATTCAACCATAAAATAGAGATTTGAATGCATATTTTTTCTCGTAGAAAGCAACAACAAACAAGATAACTCAAAGTAAAATGCAAAACAAATATATCAGGATTTAACACAAATCAAGAAAATAGATAAGGACACTTATCTTATGAAAATATGCAACCCACTGTAGAGGACAAACATTCCTCCCAACCTTAGACTTGATGTTCCAGTTCTCAATAGAAAGTCACCCCTGAGCTGGGGCTATGAATCCACAAGAGATAATGGTCCCTAAGGCTGGCTAATGTCCCCCTCTCAATAGTTAATTCCCATAGTTAATTCTAGTCCACCATCTCTCTTACCCACAACCTACATAATCTAAGGAATGGAATCCCCCTTCACTCCTCACAGTCCCTCATACCTTTCCATTCCCCTCAAGGGATTCCAACATAGGTTGGACATGAAATATCTCTATTGGGACCTTAGGAATTCTACAACTGCAACAAAATTTTTCCCAGTAACAAAACACTTGCTTCCCTTGATGAATTTTGAGCAACAAATTACTCCCAGGAATGCAACCTCTTTCTCCATGAAAAATTTCAGCTCCAAACAACTACCAAACTTACCCACAACAACTACGTTCAAGTTTTAACACTCATAACTTCTTTTTTGTGTATAAAACTCCATGTAAAAACTACTCTCTATTAAAAAGCGTGAATGTGCAATTATGGTCTCCTACCCATACAAATTTTCCCCTTTCAATATTGCTTTCTTGACTTGCACTCTTCCCCAAGATGATTGTACTCAACCCACATGCTCTCAATAACTATGGGAAATGACTCTCACACCCACCCTCTTACATGAATTTAGTGTTTGGTCTCTAGAACACTCAACCAGAAAATAGAAGGTTCAAAGTAAGGATAATTTAGAAAGAAACGGTTTTGGGTTTAATAAACATGGCTAAAATGGCCCCCCTTTGGACCCCTTCCCTCTCTTGTGGAAACTTAGCCCCCAAATCTATGTCCATGTCCATCTGCAACTGGTAATACATTCTTGTTCATTATATTCAATTTACATATTATATCACTTTGTCTCTCAACCATACATTACATTTACAATATAGATCGCTAGTGTGGGGCTTGAAAATGGGGATGTTACATTCCCCTACCCCTACAAATTGCACCATCCTCAGTGTACATTACCATACAATTTACACATTGAAAATTTTAAAAATATCACATCATAATACCACTACAACTTTAAAAATATTGATAATGCTGCAACTTTAATGACTCGTGCAGTAGTTCTAACCAACAACTCCATTTTCCCCTCAACCTATACATTGGCTAGACATGAAAATCAAATTTTTGGCTCTAGGAACTCAATCTTCCAAAATGGAGTCTTCATTTGCTTATGTACAAATGTACATTCAATTTTCTTCAAAATTTGCAAAACTTTGTGGGTACGCTTCCCACATGGCTTCCTCGTGTTCCCATGTAGTGTCTTCAAGATTGTAGCAGTTCCATTGAACCTTTATCAATTTGATGGTTTTTTTCCTGATCACTTTGAATTTCCAATCCAGGATGCACACTAGTTCCACCCAAAAATCCCCTTCGTATTTCACCTAGATCACATTCCATTCAATCATATGAATATGATCAAGAACATACTTTTTTAATAAAGACACATGGAAAACGTTATGAATTCTCATGTTTGCAAGTAATTCTAGCATGTATGAAACTGACCCTATATTTTCTAAGATCTCAAAAGGTCCACAATATCTTGTTGTTGTTTTTGGGAAACTTCCCAAATTTCAACGAGCTTCTCTTTGATTTAACTTTTAAAAAGACACACTCTATGTTGGTCCTTGACCAATTTTTGGGAGATCCTTGGTCAAGTTGACCTATTTTGGGACTTCGACAGCCTATTGAAGACAGAGCGCAAGACAAAGAAGAGATCACGGGATCTCGGCCCCTTTTTGAGTCCTTTTTGGGATTTGGGAATATGTAACGGGTATGGGATGTCGACCCATAGGTTTACCCATATTTAGGCCTATTTTGTAAAGTATAAATAAGTAGCTAGGTGATATAAGTAGCCTGGATGAAAAGATAACTACTAAGTGCAAGTTTGGTTTGTAGATTCTCTATGCATATTGTGAGAAACTTGTAGAGCTAGGTGCAAGTGGTTGTAACAAACTGTGAAAGGCTTTGTGTTAGACCTAGCTCAGGGAAGGAGGATCTAGCGAGCTGCGCGCATATATCCTGTCCTATGCGGAGTAGGGTTTTTGTGGCTCTGTGCATGTAGATGACTGATTGAAGCTAATAAAGAAGAGTTGGTGCACGTAGCCCTAGGGTGGGGGTGAACCACGTAAATACTGTGTTATTCTTCTTTGTGCAATGTGTTGGTGTATTTATGTGTTATTTAATACGTGCTTGATCTAGATAGATAGATAGAAAGATATGTTTATTCTTTGTGCTTATGATGAATTTGGATGTTAGATCTTATATAGGTGAATGTGCTTAGTGCTTGAATCTGCCAGATCTAATCCATTCCTTTATGCTAAGTTCTTAAATACATTAGATTTGGGTGAATGTTGTGACACTCTATTTTATATGAGAAGTAGATATTGGTTAAATAATAACAAACTGATGGTGCTAACTGATCTATTAAGTATTGTAATCACAGATCTGTGTGCTAGTTAAGGTTGCAGACACCTAAGTCCTGTAACCACCCCTGCCTCTACCTTGAGTGAGAATCCATGATGTAGGAGCATCGCCGACATCAAGCGAGCCAGCGCGAAAGTAAAAGACAGTTGGACAAGCGCCAGCGCAAATTTTGAAATCACCTTGAAGTTATTGCGCGATCTTAAATGAAGCCATTAAGAAGAAGTGCACTTGTATAATGTAAACAGACCTTGAGTGATTTCTATCGTCCTTAGTAGGTAGAAGGAATTTGTGATAGTTAATGAAAAGTAGATAGAATTCAATTCTAGATTAGACAGTTTTAGAGCGCAAGAGGGAAACGGGATATAGACACCCTCATTGTGTATTGTAACATAGATTGAAGCAGAAGACATAATTGAGAGAGCATAGAAGAAGCAGAGAGTTGTGTAAGAACACCCATGTACAAATATTTGAATTAATAGAAAGAGGTTGATTCAAATTCATGGTTTTGTGTTTGTTCTCTGTGTATTGATGTTGAATGATATGCTCATGAATGTTGCTTCCTATTATACATTTTCTTTATATGCTGTGTATATGATTTCATGTTTTGAGATGAAGTCTGAGAGGAAGTAGGGATGAGTTTCAATTGTTTCTCTATCTGAGCAAGAGTTCCTACAAGGAGTGCAGTGAAGTGTCCGCAAGGAGTGCATTGACAAAGGGTTCAGATAGGGTTGCTTTTGTTCTCATTTCCGCAGAGGTGCAGTTGGGCACAAGAGCCATGCAAGGAGTGTGCAGGCCGAGTGAAGCCTCAGGGTTGTGGACTTGAGTGAAGCATTGAGAGACTGCTTCTGCAAGTGTGCGCAGATTCAAAGGTTTTCAACACTTGGAAGTGGTTGAAGGTTTCCGCAAGGAGTGTGCACAAGATTATTCTCTAAGACTTGGATTTGTAAGAAAGCTCAGGAGGTATAGGACCTTCGAGTAATCGCCAAAGGGTTTCACAGTAAGCTAGTGTCGTGGAGTGTTTAGCAGGCATTGCAAGTTTGCGCCGCAGGTGGATGATTTCCGTGGAGAGAAGCACTTTGGTCATTCGAAAAAATCGTCAAGTAAGAACGGATGATCATGATTCCCTGAAGAGAATTCATGAACTTCCGTGAGCCGTTAGATCTCAAGAAGAAGCAGGGGAGATACGGCGAAGTATTCCCTAAAGGTTCAAATCTCACGAGGGGTAGGACCGTAGATCCAAGCCACAGGAGCCGTTGGATTTACACATAATTGGTCATATCGGGGTTTCGGGAGTGGAGGTCCCGTAAACATTGCAACGGGAATCGTGAAATCACGAAACGTGAAATCCCAACGGCTAAGGGAATGGCATGGGCCACAGGAGTCAGTGGGTGGACAGGTGGCGAGCTATTTCGGAGTTTTGTGGGGTGAAGTCCCGAACTCATTGCATCAGGATTCGTGATACCATGAAGTATGAAATCCCGACAGAGGTGACGTAGCATTGAAAAGTCAAAGCTCGCGAAGAGTATCAGAGTTTCGGAAAATCGGGATTCGGGAGTTGGGGAACCAAGTTGCTCGACATCGTGACCACCGAAATTGTGATAGGGGAAATCCCAAAAGGGTAAAGGAAGGGTCAGCGTTGACTGATTTTGGGTTTTTGGGATTCGAGAGACCAATGCTCAACCACTGGATTCGCGAAGTTGTGAAGTCCGATCTCCCGAGTGTAGAGAGGGGATCCTGTGAGAGTTGTTGTGGGTGCATATTTCCCGATAGGAAAATAGAAGGACCGTTTAGAGTTCTTTGGGCCAGGGGAAAAGGGAAAGATCCTGTGATAATGTGGACCTTTCGACCTCCGGGTTGTGGAGGGAGCGTGCGTTGGCGTCAGTTTAGTATCAGAGAACATAAAGGTTCTTTGCTTTCTATAGCAGAGAAGAAAAAGAATTCACCATGCCGCTAAGGAGAAGGGGCAGCAAACACCCGATCCACCAGAGGATAGGGAAATGCCAAGAAGAAGAGGCAGGTAGATGGTAGATCCAGCTATGGAGAGAGAGATGCATGATCTACGAGCTAGACTCGAAGAGATGGAGACAGCACAAAGACGCACAGTTGGTGCTGGGGATCTTAGTGATTCCAAAAGTGAGATCGAGGTTGAACATGAAGAAGAAGTTGCAGCTGAAGATGCATCAAACGAGCGTTTGATCAGAGCTATTGCAAGGATGGGTACAAGAGCGAAGATGGACATTCCAGTTTATGAGGGAAACTTGGATGCAGAGGAGCTTCTAGACTAGATTAGAGCTCTGGACACATACTTTGACTATGAAGATGTCGAAGAGGACAAGAAAGTCAAGCATGCTGTCACAAGATTAAAGGGACATGCAGCATTGTGGTCGGATGAACTACAAGCTGACAGACGCTACAAGGGAAAGAAGAAGATCAAAAGCTGGGACAGAATGATCGCGAAGATGAAGGTGAAATTCATCACCAGGGACTATCAAATTACTTTGTTCAGGAGGATGCAGAACCTGAGACAAAAGCTGATGACAGTGAAAGAATACATTGAAGAATTCTACAAACTGAACATCAGGGCAGGTCATCGGGAGAGCGATGATGAAAAAGTAGCCAGATACATGAGTGGCCTGAGATATGATATCCAGGATGAGATGGGCATGGTAACCATCCAAACGGTGGAAGATTCTTATCAGATGGCTCTGAAAGCGAAAGAGAAGATGAGCCGAAAGCAGGGTCAGAGAGGCAGAGGCAGAAGTCAACCTAGAGGCAAATCGGTTTCCCAGGATAAATATTAGAAGCTTACAGAGGATTGGAAGAAACCTCAGATTCGAACTGATAGAGGTGGAACCTCACAGTGAGGGAAATATGTTGAACAGAGAGGGAAGCATACTGAGCCAAGAGGATATTATGCTGATAACAATACTTTTCCTCGTACTAGAAGTAGAGGAAGAGGAAGAGGTGGAGTAATAACATGCTTCACATGCAGAAAGAATGGGCACAAGTCTTACGAGTGTTCAGACAAAAAGAAGGAGATTGGAGAAACTCACATCACCGAGGCATAGAGGTGTGATGTTGAGGCAGAAGACGCTGAAGGTGGAAGGTCGTTGATGATGAGAAAATCTCTTTTGACACCAGAAAAGGAGGTGGAGAGTTCAGCCCAAAGGATCAGAATTTTCCAGACTACTTGCAAGACCAAGGACAGGGTATGAAAGGTCATCATGGATAGTGGTAGCACGGATAATCTCGTTTCTATAGAGATGGTAGAGAAGCTGGAGCTGGAGATGATTGATCATCCAAGCCCACATAGAATTTTGTGGCTACAAAAAGGACATCAGGTAACTGTCACTAAACAATGTTTAGTTGAATTTAGGATAGGAGGATATATTGATAAGATATTATGTGATGTCATTCCTATGGATGTTTGTCATCTATTTCTGGGTAGACCATGGAAATATGACATGAATGTGATTCATGATGGGAGAATGAACACATACACCCTAGAGAAGAATGGGAGGATGCACATGTTGCTTCCAATTAAGGATAAGGAGGTAAAAACGGAAGTAAGCAACACAGTACTTCTCATGAGTGGGAAGGAATTTATTACAGAGGTTAAGAAGAAGGAGGACCCACAGTTTATTGTGGTTAGAAAGCCTAGAATTGTTTTGACCAGCACAAGAGTGGATGATTTACCAGAAGAAGTTCAGGAACTGCTGGAAGAGTTAGCTGATATAGTAGTGGATGAATTACCTCATTCATTGCCACCGATCAGAAGTGTGAGTCATCATATTGATCTCATACTAGGAGCCAGTTTACCAAATAAATCCACGTACAGATTGACGCTGCAAGAGAATGAAGAGGTTAAAAGACAAGTCCAGGATTTGTTGTACAAAGGTTTGGTCAGGGAAAGCTTGAGTCCATGTGTTGTTCCAATAGTACTCAGTCCGAAGAAAGACAGAGGTTGGAGGATGTGTACTAACTCAAGGGAGATCAACAAGATAACCATCAGGTACAGATTTCCATTGCCGAGGATGGATGATCTGATGGATTGCTTGAGTGGAGCAAATTATTTTTCAAAGATTGATTTGAAAAGCAGTTATCATCAGATCCGCATGAGAGAAGGTGATAAATGGAAGACAAAATTCAAAACCAACGAAGGGTTGTATGAATGGCTTGTTATGTCGTTTGGATTAACAAATGCGCCAAGTACCTTCATGAGGTTGATGAACTAATTCCTGAGGGAGTTCATCGGGAAATTTGTTATCGTATATCTGGATGACATACTAGTTTTCAGTAAAACAATGGCAGAGCATCTGAAGCATTTGGCTAGAGTGATGCAGAAACTACAGCAGGAGAAGCTGTTGATCAACATGAAGAAATCCTCATTCATGAAGACAGATCTCATTTACTTGGGATTTGTTATTTTTGCAGATGAGTTGAGGATGGATCCAGATAAGGTGGAGGTAATCAAAAATTGGCCATCACTGAAGAATATATTTGAGGTGAGAAGTTTTCACGAATTAGCTAGTTTCTACTGAAAATTCATCAGGAATTTCAGTGGAATTAGTGAAGCAATGATGGATACAGTGAAGAAAAGACACAAATATTTTCACTGGACTGAAGAGGCTGAGAAGAGTTTTAACCTATTGAAGAGGAAGATCATGGAACAACCAGTTTTGGTGTTGCCGTATTTCTGAAAGATGTTTCAAGTGAAATGCGATGCAAGTGGATTTGCAATCAGGGTAGTCTTGAGTCAGGAAGACAGGACGATAGCATACTTTAGCAAGAAGCTGAATGAAATGAAAGTGAAGTACTCCAGACATGATAAATATTTTTATGCTATCATACAGGAATTGAAGAAATGGAGACATTACTTGATCCCGAAAGAGTTTGTCTTGTACAGTGACAATCATGCATTGCAGATTGTGACTCAACAGGAGAAGTTGAATCAAAGACATGTTAAATGGGTTGAGTACATGCAAAATTTCACATTTGTGATTAAACATATTTTTGGTACTGCTAACAAAGTTGTTGATGCTTTGAGCAGGAAGTGTTTGCTGTTGCAGGAGTTTAGGTTCAAAACGTTGGGTTTTGATGATCTCAGGAATATGTACGTAGATGATCAGGATTTTAAGGAGGCGTATGAAGCAACTGAGAATTCAATTCTCAGGGATAAAAGCCAATGGGTAGAGTACATGATCCAGGAAGGATTGTTGTTCAAGGGCAATCAACTGTGTATTCTGAAATGCTCCATGAGGGAGAATCCTGAAGGAGAAACATAGTGGAGGATTAACAGGGCGTTTTGGTCACGACAAGATCTTCGAAAAATTGAATGAGTCATATTTTTGGCCAGGAATGCGAGCAGATGTCAAGAGATTCATGGATAGATGTAGAATTCGCCATCATTTGAAGGGAAGAAGACAAAATGTGGGGTTCTATCAACCATTTCCCATACCTGAAAGGCCGTGGGATGCAATCAGCATGGATTTTGTATTGGGGTTGTCAAGAACACAAAGAGGTGTTGATTCAATCTTTCTGGTGGTGGATAGATTTTCCAAAATGGCACACTTCATTCCATGTCATAATACCAGTGACGCGACTCACATCGTGAACCTGTTTTTCAAAGAGGTCATTTGACTTCATGGGTTTCCAAGGAGTATAGTTTCGGATCGAGATACAAAGTTCATAGGGAATTTTTGGAGGACCTTTTGGAAGAAGCTGGGAACTAACTTGTCTTTTAGTTCAGCTTATCATCCTCAGACGGATGGACAGACATAAGTAGTAAATAGAATTCTGGGAGACTTGCTGAGAAGCTTGGTGATAGAGCACCACAACCAGTGGGATAACATATTACCGCAAGCAGAATTCTCTTATAACGACTCAATTAACAGGAGCACAGGCCAGAGTCCATTTCAGGTTGTCTATGGCATGCATCCGAGAGGAATTTCTGAACTGAGAGATTCAGAACAGACTGCGACTAGGAGTGCTAGTGTAGAATATTTCGCAGAGGCGATGAAAGAACTTCATAGCCAGGTGAAGAGGCGATTGTAGAATTCGAGCCAGGAATACAAGCATAGAGCAGATCAACATAGAAGACAACTTCAATTTGAGGCTGGTGACTTGATTCTGGCACATTTGAGGAAAGAAAGGTTCCCGAGAGGAACATATAATAAATTAAAGATGAAGAAAATCGGGCCATGTAGGGTCTTGAAGAAGTTTGGGACGAATGCTTATGAGATTGAATTACTTGATAGAATCGGAATTTCTCCGATACTCAATATCTCATATTTATACCCATATAAGGCTGAGGAAGCAGGGATAGAAAATGAGAAACCAGTGATCCAGTGGATAAAGAAAATGCTAGTTGCAGATAAGCCGTAGATGGAGCGCATACTGGACAAAAGAATTGGTAAGAAGACCAGAAGGAAAGAATACTTTGAGTATTTGGTCAAATGGAAGGACCATCCAGTTGAAGATGCCAGCTGGGAGACCGAAGCAGAGATACAGAGGCATGGATAGACCGTGCGTGAGCTCATGGACAGGAGCCCATGAAAAATTTCAAGCCAGGGAGTATGATGCAGGAGCATCGCCGACATCAAGCGAGCCAGCGTGGAAGCAAAAGATAGATGGACAAGCGCCAGCGCAAATTTTGAAATCACCTTGAAGTTATTGCGCGATCTTAAATGAAGCCATTAAGAAGAAGCATACTTGTATAATGTAAATGGACATTGAGAGATTTCTCTCGTCCTTAGTATGTAGAAGGCATTTATGATAGTTAATGAAAATTAGATAGAATTCAATTCTAGATTAGACATTTTTAGAGTGCAAGAGGGAAACGAGATATAGACACCCTCATTGTGTATTGTAACATAGATTGAAGTAGAAGACATAATTGAGAGAGCATAGAAGAAGTAGAGAGCTGTGTAAGAACACCCATGTACAGATATTTGAATTAATAGAAAGAGGTTGATTCAAATTCATGGTTTTGTGTTTGTTCTCTGTGTATTGATGTTGAATGATATGCTCATGAATGTTTCTTCCTGTTATACATTTGCTTTATATGCTGTGTATATGATTTCATGTTTTGATTTGAATTCTGAGAGGAAGTAGGGATGAGTTTCAATTGTTTCTCTATCTGAGCAAGAGTTCCTACAAGGAGTGCAGTGAAGTGTTTGCAAGGAGTGCATTGACAAAGGGTTCAGATAGGGTTGCTTTTGTTCTCATTTCCGCAGAGGTGCAGTTGGTCACAGGAGTTGTGCAAGGAGTGTGCAGGTCGAGTGAAGCCTCAGGGTTGTGGACTTGAGTAAATCATTGAGAGACTGCTGCTATAGGTGTGTGCAGAGTCAAATGTTTTCAACACTTGGAAGTGGTTGAAGGTTGCCGCAAGGAGTGCACGCAAGAGTCTTCTCTAAGACTCGGAGTTGTAAGAAATCTTAGGAGGTATAGGACCTTAGAGTAATCGCCAAAGGGTTGCACAAGAAGCTTGTGCCATGGAGTGTTTAGCAAGCATTGTAAGTTTGCGCCGTAGGTGGACGAGTTCCGTGGAGAGAAGCACTTTGGTCATTCACAGAAATCATCAAGTAAGAATGGATGGTCAGAATTCCCTGAAGAGAATTCGCGAACTTCAAAGCTTAGGAGGGGCAGGACTGTAGATCCAAGCCACAAGAGTCGTTGTATTTACACGTAATTGTTCATATCGGAGTTTCGGGAGTGGAGGTCCCGTAAACATTGCAACGGGAATCGCAAAATCACAAAACGCGAAATCCCAACGGCTAAGGGAACGACGTGGGCCACAGGAGTCAGTGGGTGGACAGGTGGCAAGCTATTTTGGATTTTCGTGGGGTGAAGTCCTGAAATCATTGCATCAGGATTCGTGATACCGCGAAGTCCGAAATCCTGACAGAGGTGACGTAGCATTGAAAAGTCAAATATCATGAAGAGTATTGAAGTTTCAGCAAATCGGGATTCGGGAGTCTGGGAACCAAGTTGCTAGACATCGCGACCGCCGAAATCGCGATAGGGGAAATACCAAAAGGGTAAAGGAAGGGTCAGCGTTGACTGATTTTGGGTTTCGGGGATTCGAGAGACCAACGCTCGACCACTGGATTCACGAAGTTGTGAAGTCCGATCTCCTGAGTGTAAAGAGGGGATCCCGTGAGAGTTGTTGTGGGTGTAGATTTCCCGATAGGAAAATAGAAGGACCGTTTAGAGTTCTTCAGGCCAGTGGAAAAGGGAAAGATCCTGTGCTGACGTGGACCTTTCGACCTGTGGGTTGTGGAGGGAGCGTGCGTCGGCGTCACTCCATCTGCTTCGTAGGTTTTGTCGAAAGGGCTGGTGGTTAGGGTTTTGTTGGTGCACTGTTAGCGTTGAACCTTGGGTCTGCCCTTGTGCCAACAAATGGTTCTATTACCGAGACCTGAAACTGTGATTGTTGGGAACTGAGGAAGAAGAAGCTTTGTGCAAAGATTCGACCTGAAATTGTGAAAGCTCTGTGCGTATATCTATTACTCTAGTGCGCAGTACTCTACTTATTTGACAAGCTCTGTGCTAAGGAAAAGAAATCTGATCTGAAGAAAAGAGGTAAGATCTGAAAGCTTTGTGCTCTGAGAAAGGAAAAAGTGAGACTTTTTGATTAAAAGAGGTAATATCTGAAAGCTATGTGCTCTGATGAATGTAAGAATATTGAAAAGTTCTATATCTGAAAGATTTGTGCTTTGTAGAAGTAAGATAAGTGGAAAATTTTGTTTCAACAGTATGGATCTAGGTATGTTTGATAGATTCTATCCTAGCTTGAAAACTAGTGTATTAATAGATGAAAGTAGATTTGATATGAGTAGATATGATAAGAATAGTGAAAAATATGTTATACCTATGCATATAAAGAATCTTTGGACTAATAAGTGTATGAAGGACCCTAGAACAAAATGTTTGCAGGTTAGCTACCATGATCCTAGCATGCAGTACAGGAAAGGATGGAGATCGTTTAAAATAAAGAGAGGATTAACCCTCTGTTACAGTTGTAGAATACCGGGACATCTTTCTAAGGAATGCCATGGGAGAATACCTAGTTGTCTTTGTTGTAAAGATATGGACCATGAAGTATTGGAGTGTCCTAGAATGATTGCTAAGCTTGAAGAAATGAACATGAGACAAGAAAACCCTAGGACAAATCCAGAAACTAAGATTATGATAGAACCCCAGAAAGAATCAGAGAAAGTATTTCTACAGATGAAAGAAACCTTGAATGACCATCGACATGTCACATTATTAGAGATCTTCAAAGAAAAAGAATGCCTTGAAGCAAGACTAGGAGACTTCGACATTGACTATGTTCTAGATGAGGAAACACAAGTGAATATCATAATAGAGAGAACCTGGGAAGTTATAGGGAGGCTTGATATGATTCCTTCATTAGGAGGAATATAAGTATTCAAAGGAAGGTTGATAAACCTATGTGGAAATCTCACCCGGATACCTATGAATGCCAATGGAACTTCGACAGAGGAATATTTTGAGATTATTAAATTTATTGAGAACAATGCCCCATTTACTATACTACTAGGAAAACCTTGTATTGAAAGATATCAGGCCAAAAGGCAAGAAGAAGAGGAATTTTTAGAACAACAGAAGAAAGGGATAAAATAATTCATGACTAGAAGGATCACACACTTGCTTGAAGAACAGAAGAACAGATCGAAGATATTTAACACTAGAGACACAGATGTCAAAGTTGCAAGAACACTAAAAGACCCACAGAATATTGAAGTACCTATTCCAAATAAAGAAGAAGGATCACGCTTGAATCTTAGGAAAGAATCTCAACAGTGCGAAATGACTATGCCAAAAGAAGGTAAGAATCAAAATGGAAAAAGGCATACCAAGACAAAGATCACTAGGAAGAAGGCTAGAAAGCTAAGTAAGAAGAGAGCTAAGATCGACAAGTTGCAGAAGGTTCCAACGGGAACCTCTCAGAAGAAAAATTTGCAAAATTGGAGCTTCGTCACGATATCAGAACAGTGACACATGGCACTTCGCCATGGCGAAGCAATATAGCCATTGGGGAAATTATAACCATTAGACCAACGCTTTGAACGGGCAGAAAGGCATTTATGGATAGACAGCTTGCCATCCGACCATTAGGACTGCACCATAACGGATATATTAGAGTTAATGAAGGCTTCATACCCGTTGCCGAGTTACCTATTTATCCCATTGTGCCATGCACCGAGAACACTTTTTCCAACTGAGAGTTTGAGCCCGCAGACTAAGTTGATTTTGCACAGTGATCATTTCACTCTTTCTCTCTATCCCATTACTATGTCTAAGTTACTCCTCGTACCCGATATTGTTAACCCTTAGTGTGCATGTTGGACGAGTTAAGCACTGTAGAGAAAGATGTTGAATAAAATCTAATCGAACTCATGAATGAAAGAGTCATGTCGATGTCTACAGGTACACAAGAATCATTGACGAAAGGACTTCCAACCTCTCTGTCCACTGCTCACAAAGTCGGACCATCCCGACCATCAGACGAAAAGCGGACCAAGAACAGGGATGATATAGCGAATGCCAAATTGATCTCGACCATATTTCCTGCCTATATACCACCTCTGAGTGGAGCAGTAAAATGAGATAGCATGCAAAGAGACTTTGAATACACCTTAGTTACGGCGTACCTCCCGAAGGGGCTACGTGCAGTTCGAGCAGACCAAGATACGATTGCAGCATTGAAGTTTAGCGACTTCAATATCGGAGATCACAAAGTCTATAACATGATCGCCCCACATAAGTACCTGACCAAAACTAAGGGGAAGAATTCTAAGATAATCCCCCAGTCATGGACTATGAACCTCACACAGTGCACCCCTTTGAACGTCATGAAGATTCCCCACTTCGGAAGACACTAGGAGGTGAATGCATGTGTCAAGCTATTGTTGTCTTGTTACCATGCGGATATTTGTGGCTAAAATTCTGTATAATAGTTGATCCAAAGATGATCAATCGGTTCATAGGGTTGAGTATGCAAGGACTGGGTCCACAAGAGTTTTACCCCAGAAAAGCCATGGATCGTGCTCTAGCACATAAGATCAAGGACACTTATGGCAATGTCGAGAAGGGAATGTGAGGCTACAAGGTAGCTTCTATCCAGAGTTGTGAAGTATGCCTCACCTGTTAGTTTATTGTAGGGAAGTTAGTACGAAAGAACCACCCTACCCAAGTCATCGGTTTTGTAGTTGACCACGTAGGGAAGTGCGCGGAAGGCCTTCATATGAACTAGGCAAAGTACCTGGTGAATCAGTTGGAAATCGATTGCAGAGAAGCACAAGATCAAGGATATGAATTTCATTTCAAATGGCTCTTGATACTTATCGATTTTATTGCTTGGGAGATGTCAGAAGGTAGGACCTTCCTGGACATCGAGCCATTTGAACCACTGGCCGGGAAGTTCAGTACACTGTGGTATTCAAGTGATATGAATAAACAGTGGCATTCAAATGTTGTTTTCCATACCTACTACAATGAGTTGAAGATAGCCATCCAGTCCGAGCCTTGCATGACTACGAAAACTCTACACCAGTTCAGGCCTTTGATGAAGTTCAATGTAGATAGACATTTTATTTACATCGCAGCGCGCATCGACGAACACAAGAAACAACTTCAATCCTACTATAAGATGACGAAGGAGGACTTGGAGGAGATCACTAAGGAATGGTCAGAAGACCTCCTTATTCTAGCAGAGCCTACGGATATATCTGACATCGAGAGCCCAGAAACTGCACAGGATACATCTAGACCTAGCAGGACAAAGAAGACCGAAGAAGTCCAAGAATTAGATAGTGCATTCACGAAAAATTATTCCATATCACCAGAGTGAGGAGGTGATGGAGAAGCTTTAGATGACAAAGAATTTGAACTGAAGCAAGGAGATGAGGTTGATCCCTTGAAGAAGAGGAAATTTTTGCCTCCGAAACCTTCCTTCCGGAAGAAATCGAAGGCCACCATGACCAAGATGCAGACCATCCTCACTTCCAATGACTTCAACTTCCTCATAGAAGTCCTGCAAGATGCTTCGCTAGAAATAGAAGAGCAACAAGAAGCAAAATAAGAGGATATGTATGATCAAACTTAGACTGAACTCCGAGGGGTACAGAAGGCCCTATAGTCCAGTCGTGTAGTCTCCACTGCACCAGGAGAGCTAGAATTGGGAGATGAGCCAACTCAACTCCATCGCCTAGCCGATACAGTCGAAGCTCGCCTTCGACGAGAACATGAAGAAATAGAGAAAGCCACCCAAGATTTGACATAAGTACAAGGAGTAATCATAGAGAAACGCAGTACTACATAACATGAAAAGATTTCTCTCCAAGCGAAGTTTGATGAAGAAAAAGAACAACTACAACAAGAAAAGGAACAGTTTCTCATGAAGAAACTCGAAGTAAAAGAAGCAGTCAACAGAGAAATTCTCTCTGTGACAATCTTAGAAATAAGGGTAGAAGACTGAGTTACACAGCAGGTAAACCAGCTCGCAGAAGCCATCTAGTAGCTACAACAACACATAGTATATTTGGAGATACACATTGTACCTGAGACCCCACAAGATGTAAGAGACCAAAGAGAACCAACCACCTAGAGAGCAGTTGAAAGGCTAAAGGATCTTACCCTAGAATGTAAGAAACTCATTGATCGTAGTGCCCAGACCTATGAACAACTCATGGAGAACCTGGAACTGAAGGCACTGGAGTTGCAGCTCCAAGAGGCGAAGTATCAAGCTGAAAATATAAAGGTGCAGTTGAAGTCCCTGTCATCTGTGGAAAGAATGAAGCGCTCCCAAGAGAAATGCACTGCACAACAACATATTCATACTATCCAGATTAGAGTTATGGAAGTAACTCAGAGACTCCAACCCATCCAAGATAAGGCCTATCAACTGTTTACAGAGGTAGAAGGCCAAGGAGCAGAGCTAGAGAAGGTTGTCACTATAGTTGAGCAACATCTAGAGGGACCTATCAATGATGCAGTCATCCAAGAGTTCGTTGAATAGGAGGTTGTAGCACAAAAGAAAGTCGAAGCAGATCGATCTAAGCTCGAGGAATTTGAAGCAGAACTAGTCAGACCAAAGTGACTCAAGACGAGTCACAGGTGAGTGTTGGGGGCTTGTTAGCCCTTTACCAAGTTTTGGGATATCTTTGGTCAATTTGACCTATTTTGGGTCTTCGACAGCCTGTTGAAGACAGAGCACAAGATGAAGCAAAGATTGCGGGATCTCGGCCCCTTTTTGGTTCCTTTTTGGGATTTGGGAATATGTAACGGGTATGGGATGTCAACCCATGGGTTTACCCATGTTTAGGCCTATTTTTTAAAGTATAAATAAGTATCTAGGTGATATAAGTGGCCTGGACGAAAAATCTAAGTGTTAAGTGCAAGTTTGGTTTGTAGATGGTCTGTGCATATTTTGAGAAACCTGTAGAGCTAGGTGAAAGTGGTTGTAATAGACTGTGAAAGGCTTTGTGTTAGACCTAGCTGGGGGAAGGAGGATATGGCAAGGTGCATGCAGAGCTCCTGTCCTATGCAGAATAGGGTTTTTGTGGATCTGTGCATGTAGATGACTAATTGAGGCTAATAAAGAAGAAGAGTTGGTGGACGTAGCCCCAGGGTGGTGGTGAACCACGTAAATACTGTGTTATTCTTCTTTGTGCGATGTGTTGGTGTATTTATGTGTTATTTTATAAGTGATTTATCTAGATATATAGATAGATATGTTTATGCTTTGTGCTTATGATGAATCTGGATGTTAGATATGATATAGGTGAATGTGCTTAGTGCTTAAATCTGCTAGATCTAATCCATTTCTTTATGCCAAGTGCTTAAATACATTAGATCTGGGTGAATGTTGCGATGCTTTGTTTTATCTGTGAAGAATATATTGGTTAAATAAGAATGAATTGACGGTGCTAAGTGCTCTATTAAGTATTGTAATCACAGATCTGTGTCCTAGCTAAGGTTGTAGACAGATGAGTCCTGCAACTACCTCTACCTCTACCTTGGGTGAGACTTCATCTTCTTCGCAGGAGTTTCCGAAAGGGCTGGTGGTTAGGGTTTTGTTGGTGCACTGTTAGCATTGAACCATGGGTATTCCCTTGTGCCAACAAATGGTTCTGTTTCCAGGACCTAAAACTCTGATTGTTGGGAACTGAGGAAGAAGAATCTTTGTGCAAAGATCCGACCTGAAATTGTGAAAGCTCTGTGCATAGATCTATTGCTCTAGTGAACAATACTCTACTTAGTTGACAAGCTCTGTGTTAAGGAAAATAAATCTGATCTGAAGAAAAGAGGTAAGATCTGAAATCTTTGTACTCTGAGAAAGGAAAAAGTGAGACCTTTTTATTAAAAGAGGTAAGATCTGAAATCTCTGTGCTCTGATGAAGGTAAGAATATTGAAAAGTTCTGGATCTGAAATCTTTGTGCTCTGTAGAAGTAAGATAAGTGGAAATTTTTGTTTCAATAGTATTGATCTAGGTATGTTTTATAGATTCTATCCTATCTTGGAAACTAGTGTATTAATAGATGAAAGAAGATTTGATATGAGTAGATCTGATAAGAATAGTGAAAAATATGTTATACCTATGCATAGAAAGAATGTTTGGACTAATAAGTGTATGGAAGACCCTAGAACGAAATGTTTGCAGGTTAGCTACCATGATCCTAGAACGCATTATAGGAAAGGTTGGGGATCATTTAAAAGAAATAGAGGATTAACCCTCTGTTACAGTTGCAGAAGACCGAGACATCTTGCTAAGGAATGCCCTGGGAGAAGACCTAGTTGTATTTGTTGTAAAGCTATGGACCAAGAAGTATTGGAGTGTCCTAGAATGATTGATAAGCTTGAAGAAATGAACATGAGACAAGAAAACCATAGGACAGATACAAAAAACTAAGATTATGACAGAACCCTAGAAAGAATCAGAGAAAGTATTTCTACATATGAAAGAAACCCTGAATGACCACCGACATGTTAGATTATTAGAGATCTTCAAAGAAAAAGAATGCCTTGAATCAAGAATAGGAGACTTTGACATTGACTATTTTCTAGATGAGGAAATATAGGTGAATATCATGACAAAGAGAACCTCAGAAGCTATAGGGAGGCCTGTTATGATTCCTTCATTAGGAGGAATAGGACTATTCAAAGTAAAGTTGATAAACCTATGTGGAAATCTCACCAGGATACCTATGAATGCCAATGGAACTTCGACAGAGGAATATTTTGAGATTATTAAATTTATTGAGAAAACTGCCCCATTTACCATGCTACTAGGAAAACCTTGGATTGAAAGAGATCAAGCCAGAAGGCAAGAAGAAGAAGAAGTTTTAGAACAACAAAAACAAGAGTTAAAAGAATTCATGACTAGAAGGATCACACTCTTTCTTGAAGAATAGAAGAACAGATCGAAGTTATTTAACACCAGAGACCCAGATGTTGAAGTTGCAAGAACACTAGAAGACCCACAGAAGATTGAAGTAACTATTCCAGATAAAGAAGAAGGATCACCCTCAAATTTTAGGAAAGAATATCAACAACGCGAAGTGACTATGAAAAAATAAGGTAAGAATTAGAACGGAAAAAGGAATACCGAGACACAGCTCACTGGGAAGAAGGCTAGAAATCTATGTAAGAAGAGAGCTAAGATCGACAAGTTGTAGAAGGTTCCAACGGGAACCTCACCGAAGGAAAATTTGCAAAATTAGAGCTTCGCCGGGATATCAGAATAGTGACACATGAAACTTCACCATGCCTAAGCAATATAACCGTTGGGGACATTATAACCATTAGACCAACGCTCTGAATGGGCAGAAAGACATTTATGGACAGACATCTTGCCATCCGACCATTGGGACCATGCCATAACAAACATAACAGAGTTAATGAAGGCTTCATACCCATTGCAAGCGACCCATTTCCGAGTTACCCATTTATCCCATCACGCCATGCAATGAGAACACTTTTTCCAACTGAGAGTTTGAGCCTGTAGACTAAGTTGATTTTTCATAGTGATCATTGCGCTCTTTCTCTCTATCCCATTACTTTGTCTAAGTTACTCCCCGACCCCGAGATTGTTAACCCTAAGTGTGTATGTCAGATGAGTTGAGCGCCGTAGAGAAAGATGTTGAAGAAATTTTGATCGAACTCATGAATGAAAGATTCATGTCGATGTCTACAGGTGTACAAGAATTGTTGACGAGAGGACTGCCAGCCTCTTCGTCCACTACTCGCGGAGCCGAACTATCCCGACCATCAGATGAAAAGAGGACCAAGCACAGGGATTATCTAGTGAATGCCAAATTGATCTCGACCATATTACCCACCTATATACCACCTCTGAGTGGAGCAGTAAATTGAGACAGCATGCCCAAAGACTTCAAATACACCTTGGTTACGACGTACCTCCCGAAGGGGATACACGCAGTTTGAGAAGACCAATATAAGATTGCATCGTTGAATTTTAGTGACTTCAACCTTGGAGATCGCAAAGTCTATAATATGCTCGCCCCACATAAGTACCTGACTAGAGCTAAGGGGAAGAAATCAAAGATAATCCCCCAATCGTGGACTATGAACCTCGCACAGTCCACTCTGCTGAACATCTTGAAGATTCCCCACTTCGGAAGACTCCAGGAGGTGAATGCATGTGTCAAGCTACTGCTGTCTTGTTACCATGATGTCTATTTGTGGCTAAACTGCCGCATAATATTTGATCCGACACTGATCAATAAGATCACAAGGTTTATTATGCAAGGACCGGATCCACAAGAGTTTTACCCCAGAAGAGCCATGGATGATGCTTTAGCCCAGAAGATCAAGGACAATTATGGTGATGTTGAGAAGGGAACACGAGGCTACAAGGTAGCTTCTATCCAGAGTGGCACAGTACGCCTCGCCTGTTAGTTGATTGTAGGGAAGTTAGTACTAAAGAACCGCCCTACCCAAGTCATCGGTTTTGTAGTTGACCTCACAAGGAAGTGCGTGGAAGGCCTTCAGATGAACTGTTCGAAGTACCTGGTGAACTAGTTGGAACTCGACTACAGAGAGGCACAAGATCAAGGATATGAATTTCATTTTAGCTGGCTCTTAAAACTTATATCTTTTATTTCCTGGGAGATGTCGGAAGGTATGACCTTCCCAGACATCGAGCCATTTGAACCATTGGCCGCGAAGTTCAGTACACTGTGGTATTCAAGCGATATGATTAAATAGTGGCAATCAAATGTTTTTTTCCATACCTACTACAATCAACTGAAGATAGCCATCCAGTCCAAGCCTCGCATGACTCCGAACACTCTACACCGGTTCAAGCCTTTGATGAAGTTCAACATAGATCAACATTTTATTTACATCACAATGCACGCCGACGAACACAAGCAACAACTTCAATCCTACTATAAGATGATGGAGGAGGACTTGGAGGAGATATCTAAGGACTAGTCGGCATACCTCCTTATTCCAGCAGAGCCTGGGGAAATATCCGACATCGACAGCCCAAAAAATGCGCAGGATACACCTAGACCTAGCAGGACAAAGAAGACCGAAGAAATCCAAGAATTAGACAACGCATCCATGAAAACTGTTTCCATATCACCAGAGAAAGGAGGTGATGGAGAATATTTAGATGAAAAAGAATTCAAACTGAAGCGAGGATATGAGGTTGATCCCCTAAAGAAGAGGAAAGGTTCACCTCTGAAACCTTCCTCCTGGAAGAAATCAAAGGCCACCATGACCAAGATGCAGACCGTCCTCACCTCCAATGACTTCAACTTCCTCATAGTATCCCTGCAAAATGCTTCACTGGAAATAGAAGAGAAATAAGAAGAAAAGTAAGAGGAGATGTATGATCGAATTGAGACTGAACTCTGAGGGGTACAACAGGCCCTACAGTCTAGCCGCGTAGTATCCACTGCGCTGGGAGAACTAGAATTGGGAGATGAGCCAACTAAACTCCACCACCTAGCCGGTACAGTCGAAGCTCACCTTCGAAGAGAATAGGAAGAAACAGAGCGAGCCACCTAGGATTTAACATAAGTACAAGGAGTACTCATAGATAAAAATAGTGCTACAAAATAGGAAAATATTGCTCTTGAAGCGAAGTTTGATGAAGAAAAATCAAAACTGCAACAAGAAAAGGGATAGTTGCTCACAGAGCAACTTGAAGTAAAAGAAGCAGTCAAAAGAGTAGTTCGCTTTGTGACAATATTAGAAATAAGGGCAGAAGATCAAGTTACACAGTAGGTAAACCAGCTCCCAGAAGCCATCCATCAGCTACAACAATGCATAGTAGATTTGGAGCTACGCACTGTACCCGAGATCCCACAAGATGTAAGAGACCAAAGAGAAGAAACCACCTGGAGCATAGTTGAAAGGCTAAAGGCTCTTACCCTAGAATGTAAGCAACTCACTTATCATAGTGCTCAGACCTGGAATTGAAGGCAATGGAGTCACAGCTCCAAGAGGTGAAGTATCAAGATGAAAAGATAAAGGCACAGCTAAAGTCCCTGTCAGCTGTGGAAAGAATGAAGCACTCCCAAGAGAAACGCACTGCACAATAGTAGATCCATACTATCCAGAGTAGAGTTATGGAAGTAACTTAGGGGCTCTGACCCATACAAGATAAGGCCTGTCAATTGTTTACATAGGTAGAATGCCAAGGAGCAGAGCTATATGAGGTTGTCACTATAGTTGAGCAACATCTAGAGGCACCTATCAACGATGCAATCATCCAAGAGTTCAATGAATAGGAGGTCATAGCACAACAGGAAGTTGAAGCAACTCGAGCCAATATTGAGGCATTCGAAGAAGAAATATTCAGACCAGAGTGACTCAGAACAAGTCACAGGTGAGTGTTGGGGGCCTGTTGGCCCTTGACCAAGTTTTGGGAGATCCTTGGTCAAGTTGAAATATTTTGGGACTTCGAAAGCCTGTCGAATACGGAGTGCAAGACGAAGCAGAGATCACGAGATCTCAGCCCCTTTTTGGGTCCTTTTTGGGATTCGGGAATATGTAACGGGTATGGGATGTCGGCCCATGGGTTTACCCATGTTTAGGCCTATTTTGTAAAGTATAAATAAGTAGCTAGGTGATATAAGTGGCCAGGACGAAAAGCTAAGTGCTAAGTGCAAGTTTGTTTTGTAGATGCTCTGTGCATATTGTGAGCAACTTGTAGAGCTAGGTGCAAGTGGTTGTAATAGACTATGAAAGGCTTTGTGCTAGACCTAGCCCGGGGAAGGAGGATCTGGCGAGGTGCGCGCAGATCTCCTGTCCTATGCGGAGTAGGATTTTTTTGGCTCTGTGCATGTAGATGATTGATTAAATATAATAAAGAAGAAGAGTTGGTGGACATAGCCCCAGTGTGGGCATGAACCACATAAATACTGTGTTATTCTGCTTTGTGCGATATGTTGGTGTATTTATGTGTTATTTTCTAAGTGCTTGATATAGATAGATAGATAGATCTGTTTATGCTTTGTGATTATGATGAATCTGGATGTTAGATTTGATATAGGTGAATGTGCTTAGTGCTTGAATCTGCCAGATCTAATCCATTCCTTTATGCCAAGTGCTTAAATACATTAGATCTGGGTGAATGTTGTGATGCTCTATTTTATCTGAGAAGTAGATATTGGTTAAATAATAATGAAATGACCGTGCTAAGTTCTCTATTAAGTATTGTAATCACAGATCTGTGTCCCATCTAAGGTTGCAGACACCTGAGTCCTGCAACCACCCTTGCCTCTACCTCAGGTGAGACTTCATCTGCTTCACAGGTCTTGCCAAAAGGGTTGGTAGTTAGGGTTTTGTTGGTGTGTTGTTAGCGTTGAACCCTAGGTCTTCCCTTGTTCCAACACTCTACCACTTTGAATTCTCTATGTGTTCTTATTTTATTGACATATCTCTTTTGTCGATCTTGTGAAACTTTCAAATTATTTTTTATCTTTACCATTTGTTCTTCCATTTCCCTTAACAATTCTGGCCCAATCACGACTCTATCTGTCGGGTTATCTCAACTTACTAGTGTGTTGCATTTTCTACCATACGATGCTTGAAACAAGATCACCTCCAATGATTCCTAATACCCATTATTGTATGCAAACTTAACTAAATGGATATAGTCCTCCCACCTAGAGGGCATGTCTATTACATACATTCTTAACATATATTCAATTATCCGATTGATTCTTTCTATTTTCCCATATGACTTTGGGTGATATGTTGTACTAAAATTCAGATTGCTCCCAAATCCTTTAAACAACCCCTTCCAAAAATTGGAAGTGAGCTTGGGATCTTGGTCTGGAACTATTACCTTAGGCACACCATGTAGCCTAGCAATTTCTCTCATATAAATTTCTGCAATATTGATTACCTTATGAGATACTTTTACAAGAATGAAATGTGAAGCCTTTAAGCTTGTCCACCATTACCATGATGGAATGATGTTTCCTTGTTTAAATAGGTGTTACACATCATAATTCTTCACTTTGACAATGTCATAAATATCACACTTTCATTGTTGCAAGTGTTGTCAGTATACCATTCACTTTTCATAAGTGTTGCATCTCAAACAACACCACAAAAACACTTGCTACAATCCCTAAAACATGTTAGAAGAAGAAGCCCCATCATCTGACAGTTGGAACAAGTTTTTTACCTAGGGAATTACTCATAGTTTTGACATTTTGGAAGATCAATGCTCCCCTGCTCATATAGAGGGAGCGCTAGCACTCCTTGACCATCTTAAGGGGGCAATACAATGCTATGTTTTCCAATTTAAGGGAAAGTTGTATTGGTTGAGGGAATCTTGGAGGAAACCCCATTTTCTTCTAAGAGACAACTATGGATGGGATGGGTTAGTTTGGCTTGAATCTAACTCCATGGATACATCTAACTAATAAATAACAACTAATGGAGCCATATCCTCAACCAATTCCAAAAATAATCAAGGTGGTTGAGCCTCTCAAAGCCTATAAATAAAGGCATTTCCATGGTGAAAAGGAGGAGAAATCAACAAAGCATTGTTATTTTGATTGTGGATCTTTTGAGTAAGGGTTGGACGAGGAGGACTTGGAGAGGATGTTGCAACACCATTTGAATATTGTAAGTTTTCCCTTCTAAGTTCTCATTAATATACTTGGCCTATTTCCTTCAAGTGTATGTTTATATGTGCTTGTCTATGGTTGCCTTAATATACATAGATGAATTGAGTTTTTATAATCCATTAGAGTATGAGACAGTTGTTTGTTTCTTGTTATCCATTACATGTATTGATTTGCATCAGGAGTAGGATTGAGCTCGCGGATTGGAGTGGCTTGGACAAATGTCATAAACGAGGTACATAATACTTCCCCGCATTCTCTCTTTTTTGATGGAATAAATGAATTTATAGGAATGGTAGTGTCCAAATGCAATTTTTTGTCTTGGTATAGGGGTTTGTAATCCAAGGGAAAGTTCACATGTCTGCAGGGGAATATTTTCGTAACAGAAATTGGTGACTCCACTGGGGAGAGACATTTTATTTGTTCTTCCCTTGGCTCATCTGGGACTTTTTCCTATCCTTGGATCCTACTTACTGATTTGATCTGAAGATTTCATCTTCCTTGTCTTTGCTAGTTGTCTTACAGAGACATTTACTAAAAAATTTTGAGTTACTGAGATTTTTGAGTCTTTTTCAAACTTTTTTCATAACTAGCCCTCCCATACAATTCAAACCAGGGCACTATTTCTTCATCAACGCTCCCCTAGAGCCTTCTAGGGAGTGTTGTAGCACTCCGATGTCTTGGTTACCAGAGCGTCGGGTTCCTTTTTCTAGGGAAATTTTCAAGTATTTTTCTTGTTGGGTCTAGTCTTTAGATCTTCCTCTTTAGCTCAGAGTTTCTTCTGTTTGACCTTGGCTCTTGTTTTATTATAAACTTGTTGTCCTTCATTCTTTTTAATATTTATTGAGTTTGCATTTTTTTTCGATTATCTGATTGATTACAGGAAATCAATGGAAATATTGTCAATCACTAGAACATTTATTTCTTTGTATTTGATTTCTTACTCAATTATTGAAGACTATAAAGTATGAATTTTTTTTATCTCTTTTGCATTTTTTGAGTTCTTGATTGAATAGGTTATATGCTACTTGTTTTCTTTCAGTTCTCATCATTCTTGAGCGTGCTTTTTTTGATTGATTTTTGCCCCATAGTTATTTGTATTAAACTTATATCGCTTTCATCTGAAAGTTAAGAAGCAAAAAGTTTGCATGTCTCCTTGCATACATAATCAAATGGAGAAACTTTTGCATTCATTAGGAAATTTGTTTTGGCTCATGTTTTGGAAAAAGAGCTAGTTTTGCATGTGCATTTCAGTTTTCATAAACATTTGCTTGGTAGTTTGGCATTATATTCATCCCAAAATTTGAAAGTTGCATAATTTTGAGTGCTTTCATATGATTAAGAAGAATAGAAATATTCTCCTTCCCGTACATAGGATTCATTGAAATAAAGACTTGCATATCATAATTTGGCATTCTATTGGAGTCGAGTCTATTACACATCATTAGTTTCATATTCGTGAACCCTTTGAGTTAAAATCCATTAAAATCAACTAAAATCAAGTAGATTTTTTTTTGGTTTTACAACACCAACAATAGCATAGGATTAGGGTCTTTGGACTAGGTGAAGTGATTAAATTGTCCAAGACTACTAAACAGGTTGTAGAGCACTAAATAGCGTACAAATCTAACTTTTGTAGAAGTATAACTGGGAATCCCCTCTCACGTAGAGGCTAAACATGAGGTCACGTGCAGGAGAGAAGTAGAGAGTACCCCTCCAAATATTAACCAATAACAACAGAAAGATCATATATTGGTGGTTTTTCTTGAGAAACCACTGGTTTCATTTGGTCTCAGTGCTTCATGAACTCCGAATCTGTTCGAGGTCCTCTGGAGTCCTACCGGTCCACTTGTCTTCAGTTCTCTTGAATAGATTCAAACTTTCATATCCTTCCCATACGTTCGATCCCGACTGTTGATTGTACCTGCCTGGAGGCTAACTATGAGTCGGTAACCTTAATGGAATTTCCTAGGTACCTACAAAGGTGACTTTGGGGGGATTCTCATAGTACCTTGGGCAGATGTCGTTTCACACTCTCAATACCTTTGGAGGTTGATCCCACGAAAGAGAGGGTTGCTTGTAACGAGAAGGGTTGTTACATGGATGTCGAGGTAACTGCTTCTCACTTCTTCACCGACGACTTGATATCTCGTTTTTAGAAGATCCTTAAATCTATTGTTTCTTGGTTGATTTCTTTTAGTTTTCATAGGAGTGTGCTTCTTTGTCTTTCATAGTCACCCCTAGGATCAAATATTTTGCAGTATAAAAGGTATGGAACTTGACACTCAGGAACCTCAACACAATATTTAATATAAAGCAGTGATTGCAGATCACACTTCTCAAACCTAGAGCATCGCTCTTGGGAGTGGCCATCACATTGAAGAACTAGTCCCGACCTTAGTAGAAAGCTTTGCATCTTGTGTGAATCCTATGTTTACTAATCCACTTGTCCAACCACTCCTTGATCACCCATCTATGATATATTCTGATGCCTTTTCTTCTTACTATTTACCATCTAGTTCAACCACTACGCCATCTTTTGGCATGAACCCACTGATTTTTGGATTTCCTGAAGGACTTGGGAATTTGTCTTTTTCCACAACTCCCATAGCTGATACTGATGGTGCTTCTTCTTTACCAGAAACATTGATGAACTAGGTAACCCTGAATCAACCACCTGCACATTCATCTCCCTTCACACATGAGTCAGTTCATATCCCTACTTCACTTTTTCCACATATGCACACACCAAGTGCCTTACTTGGTCATCCCATCGGTCAAATTGCCAGTAGTCAAGTCATTCACACAACCACATTTACACAAGTTACTTAGCCTCCATATCACACATCACATATTAGTACTCCCCACATTGGAGGTCAATCTTCATTGGGAGGCCAACATTCAACTGGGGGGAAACCTTTAGTTGCAGGGAAACTTTTTACTAGTGGGAAACCTACATGGTTGCAACATCAACAAGCATGGGGGAAAGACACTCCTACAAGTCCTTCTATCCCTACTACCAATGGCCTGTATCCTAGACATCCATATCCAGAAGTTGTGAATCCTTGTGGACTCAACCCAATCCAACAGGAATCCCTCTACAAGGAACTATTCCCTATCAATTCGTAAACCCCACGATTCAAACAAAATAGTCCCTTCCACCTCCATACACAGGGAGACCAACAAGTCAACCGCAATACATAGGAGGTATGTCTGTTCAATCATAGTACATGGGTGGAAAAATAGGACAACCACCTTACATGGGCGGAAAACCCAAGAAATCATCATACATGGGAGGACCATCTAGTTTTGTCATCTCGCCGCAACCTAGATATGGTCCTACTAGTGTTCCCATGCAATATGTTTATCACCAGTATCCTAAACCTAATCGACAACTACCATTCTTGGCTACCTTAGATCTTCCATATATGTTGCGTTTGAAAAACGATCACATCCTTCATGCCTTGTTTTGGCCCACTATCCCTACCAAATTATCGTCCGACATTCTAAAATTCGACGGAAAACCCAGGGAAGATCCTAACAATCATGTTATGACTTTCCACTTATGGTGTTATTTCAACTCTTCAATGGACGATTACATTCGTCTTAGACTTTTTCAGAGAACACTTACATATGTGACAGTAAAATGGTACATTGAACTGTTCCATAACTCCTTTTTCGACTTTAATTCTCTTTCCATGGATTTCCTGATGCATTTTCAGTTTCCTATATGGTACGATATCGATACATAACTTTTTACCTCTCTCCAAAAATCCTCTTCCACCCACATATCTGATCATATTCATGAGTGGAGACGACGTAGATGGTTGATTAAGGCTCCAATTCCAGACCAACTTCTCACGGATTGGTTTACAAATTCTCTCTTTCCTTCCATTTCCTGTGATGTTTCTATGGGCAATGTTATTACTGAGGAACAGGATATCATCCTTGCACAATATTTGGACTTGGTTTACTCCTAGTCCAACACACTTTACGACATGATCCCTCATGCTCCTCATTCATTGAATGATCCGTCAAGATCTTCTTCAAAACCATGTTCCGTTCCAAACAAAAAAATTACTTCTTCTCTTACTCAAAACCCCAAGGTGAATGTGATCCAAGTGACTTCATCTCAACAACCAGGAGGTAAGAAGAAAACCAAGGGTAAATCCAAGAAAACTTCTAATGAGCAGGATAATCCTAAGACTACTGATACTCAACTGAATAGGAAGCCTAAATATCCTTGTACGATTTGTGAGGAAGACCATTACATGAAATAATTCCCTCATTGTGAGGCTATCACTAATTTTTTGAAGGGTACCTCCCAACCGGTTCAGCAACAACATATGGTTGCAAAAAGCCCTGTCCCTTCGCAAGGAGGCTGATCCAGATTATTTTTGGCACAAAATGAGAGCTAAGATATAACACATAAATATACAAAGATATTGCAAGAGAGCCAGTAATATAATAGAGATATATCAGATATATAAAAAGAGACACATATATACAGTGATACACAATTTCTATTAATGAGCGAAATGTACAAAACTATAGAAATACAGAGTGAAAGACTCACTAGAATGGTGGAAACTTATCTCTGAGAAGAGATGTGATGGCTACTCGCATTCGCAAGAAGATGATTTTACAATGAGGCTCCAAAGGAATTTTTATCATAAAGAGAATCCACAACCCTGACCTTGAAAGATGAAAAACCAACAGTTTTGTGGACCCCATTTTTTGTAGTTTGGTGTATCAACTTCCTTGGGGTGTAACTTTAGCATACGATCTTTGTTTGGGGCGCACGATAGCTCGTTGGAAATGCATTGATGAGGAGATTCATTTTTGGGGCTCAATAAGAGCCTTAGGATATCATTTAAGTCCTTGATTTTGAAAAAAAATAATTAGGCCCTCAAAATGGCCCTGGAAATTTAGGAACTGAAAAACTACTAAAAATAGTAAGTTTCCAGAAAACTGTTTTGAGCTAGTTGGAATAGGTGGGTGGCCATTGATATCCACCTGGATCAATCCTCCATCCTTAGGAAGAAATGGTCTCCATTTTGTTTATTTCTCGGGGGAGAGGGGAAACCGTTTGTTGAATCTGAATCTTGGTGAGTTTCTTACCTTGCCTGAAAAGTTGTGTTGCTTAGATTGTTGATGACTATCATGAACCTGTTGTTGGTGGGGTTGAATATGTTCAAAAAACATGTTGTATATTTGCTTGATTGGGAATTGTGTAGGTACCATTGTAGGTGAAGAAACCATATCTTCTTTCTCTTCTACAATCTTCTTCTGTTGGGAAGGAAGGTGTTGGGCCAAGGCTGCAGTAGTTGCAGTGTCCTTCCGTTCACCTTTTGAACAAATTATGAAGAAGCTGAGTTTTTTAGTATGAAATACTACCTTGTGACACTACTTAGGTGGGACAATAGTTTTAACTACCTTTGTTATCCTATAGAGATGACCCTCTAGAGTAACAATGACACTACTGGGTTGAGACTCATAAATAGCATAACGATTCCACATATATGGCTGGCCCAAGAGAACATCACAAAAATCTAGTAGGGAAACATCACATAATACCTCATATTTTAAGGGTTGGATGGTGTATGACAATCGACATTGCTGGTTGACATGGAGATATCGTCCCTGGAGAAGCCACCTAATGTTGTATGGTTGCAGGTGTGGTGTTGTCGACAATGCAACCTTTTTGACGACCTCTGCTGAGATGCGGTTCTTCTACATTCCACTATCAACAAAAAAATGCAGCGGGGTCCCCTTCACCCACATTTTTGAATGAAAAAGGTGTTCCCCCTCTTTAGGATCTGCTAGTTCTTCTGGTTGAATTGTTGTGGTCGCGACAGTAGAAATGGGGTCTGCTTGGATGATATGTCTTCCACCAGTATTTTCTGAATTAGATTTTGAATTAGGGTTTGACTTCGTGTCTTTGATATCGACCACCAATGACTTCTTTGAGCAACATCTGTTGGTGTTGTGATAGGGGATTTTATGCAAATCACACCATTTTCTAGTGTCATTCTTCGTCTTTCCTTTACCCTTATTTTCATGTGGATTGTAATGGTTTTCTGAAGGATGGTTGTTAGGTTCATCTTTACCATACTTTGGTTGTTGCATATTTGTAGATCCAAACTCCCACTTGTTCTATTTATTTAATTTCTATTTGATTTTAACATCATATCGATAAGAAACACCCAATGATGAGATATATAGAAAACCCATTTCAGTTTTGATGTATCTGTGTAGAGCCCCACGATATTTCATAACCAAATGTCATTAAGAGTCTTTGATACCCATATTGGTGTGCAAGGTATGGAAGGTATTGGTGAACTCCGACACTTCTTGGCCCCTCTCTTTCCGTAGTGTGGTCCATCTCATGTACTAGTCATCATAGTTTCCAACAGGGTAATATTGTTCCTTGACCGCATCCACAAAACAATCCCAAGTGGGCTCAGACCCATATATTCCAAACTCCTCTGTGGAAATTTGATCCCAGTAAGTTTCCCACCATTGTTTGACATGAGGGATATCCTTAAGGAGTGTGAAGGTGATCATTTCCCTGTCAGAAAAAATTGTGAACAGAGAAATAAACTTCTAACAAATTTTACCATTTTTCTAGTGCATTTGCATCTATCTGTCCTTCAAATATGGGAATATCAAAATTAACTTGTACCTTGAAAGGTGATGTGCCTCCAAAAGGGCCTCTTGATGAATACACACCGGTTTTTATTGACATGCATTGAAAGATGTGGGAAAAATTCTCCATCATTTCATCCCTCTGTCACGTGAGAGCTTGCTCAAGAAACATTTTAATAGAATCATCTGATTTGTCATTTTTCCTTTTTTCCGCCATGGAAGGTTTCTTGGGTGTGTGAGAGAAATTTTATTCAATAGAGATAAGCTCAAAACCCAACTTTCTATACTCGAACCTTGTAGGGGACATGCACTGAAAAAATGATCAAGAGAAGCCTGTTATGATACCACTGATCCAGATTATTTTTGGCATGAAAGAGAGACAATAATATAAAAGAGATATATCGGAGATATAACAAGAGACACATATATACAATAACACACAATTTATATTAATTGGCAAAATGTACAAAACTATAGAAGTACAGAGTGAATGACTCGCTAGAATGGTGGCATCTTATGTCTGAGAAGAGATGTGACAGCTACCTGCATTCACAAGAAGATGATTTTACAATGAGGCTCCAAAGACATTTTTATCTTAAAGAGAATCCACAACCCTAACCCTGAAAGATGAAAATCCAACAGTTTTTTGGACCCCATTTTGGGTAGTTTGGTGTATCAACTTCCCGAGGGCGTAACTTTGGCATATGATCTTCATTTGGGGTGCACGATAGCTTGTTGGAAAGGTATCGATGAGGATATTAATTTTTGGGGCTAAATCAAAGCCTTAGGCTATTATTTAAGTTTGATGTCGTGAAAAACATTTGTTAGGCCCTCAAAATGGCCCCAGAAGTTTAGGAACTGAAAAATAGCTAAAAATAGTAAGTTGCCAGAAAATTGTTTTGAGCTAGTTGGAATAGGTGGGTGGCCACCGATATCCACCTGGATCAATACTCCCTCCTTAGTAATCAATGGTATCCATTTCATTGAGTTCCTGGGGGGGGAGGGGAAAGCGTTTGTTGAATCTGAATCTCGGTGAGTTGCTTGCTTTGCTAGAGAAGTTGCATTGCTTAGCTTGTTGAAGACTATCACAAACTTGTCACTGGAGGGGTTGAATCTTTTCAATCAAATTGTTGTATATTTTATTTATTATGTAGTGTGTAGGTACCATTGTAGGTGAAGAAACAATATCTTATTTCTCTTTTGCAATATAATTTTGTTGGGAAGGAAGGTGTTGGGCCAAGGATGAAGTGGTTGCAGTGTCCTTATGTTCACCTTTTGAACAAATTGTGAAGAAGCTGAATTTTGTAGTATGAGATACTACCTTGCGAAACTGTTTAGGTGGGACAATAGTTGGAACTACCTCTGGTATCGTGTAGGGATGACCCCCTAGACTAACAATGACACTACGAGGTCAAGACTCATAAATAACATGGCACTTGGCACTTCCACATATATGGCTGGCCCAAAAGAACATCACATGCATCTAGTGGGGAAACATCACATAATACCTCATCTTTGAAGGGATAGATTCCATATGGAAATAGACACTACTGACTGACACATAGATATCATCCCTGGTAAAGCCACCCAATATTGTATGGCTGAGGGTGTGGTGTTGTTGAAAATCCCAATTGTTTGATGACCTTTGCTGAGATGAGGTTCTTATGGCTTCTACTATCAACAATAAAATGTAGTAGGGTCCCCTTCACCCACATCTGTGAATGAAAAAGGTGCTCCCCCTCTTGAGGATCTTCTAGTTCTTCTGGTTGAATTGTTGCGGTCACAAAATAGCAGTGGGGTCTATGTCAGTGATCTATATTCTATAGTATTTTCTAAATCATATTCCGAATCAGGGTTCAAATTCTTGTATTTGAAATCGACCACCAATGACTATTTTGAGAAACATTCATTGGTTTTGTGCCATGGGATTTTGTGGAAATCACACCATTTTCTAGTGTCCTTCGTCATATTTATTTTACCCTTCTTTTCCCGTGGCTTGGATTGGTTTTTTGAAGGCTGGTTGTTAGGGACCTGTTATCGCACAATTTGTAGTCAAGATAAAAGACGGATGGAAGAAGGGAAAACTAGAGAAACTGAGACTATCCCACCACTGTCACCTCAATGGGATAGCTCTTTTTGTTTAGGGAGGTAAGGCCCAGGGGAGACATCCCCGATCACCTGGGGTTTTGAGAAGGCAATGTTTTAAAAGGATAAGTGATAATTTCCCCCTCACAAGTCACCATCGATCAGAAATTTCATCTTAATAGCCAATAAAGATAAATATAACTAGAAATAGTAACCAAGAAATGTACCTTCCCAAGACAAATCAACAAGGAAACTATGCATATGCAAGATCACTTTCTTGGTTAGTACTTCATATAATCAATGACTTTCCGATAATAAGCAATTGAGAAATAATATTGATGAAGTAAATCAATGTTGTATAATAGCAACCATTACAGTATATATCACTTCTCAATAAATGCTAATGAAGCTTCACAATAAGCAAATGGCATTTTATCATCAATGTAACAATACTAGAAGCAACGCTTTAGCCTAATCATTCAATTTATTTAAAGATAAATAAATGCTTCATAGAGATGTTTATAGCATGAATAGATAATGAAAAAAATAAGGTTAGTAAATGTTGTTCTAATCTAGGGTTAGAAATATTAGTGATTGTTCAAAGTATTTGGATGGTGTGTGTGATCAAGGTACTCAAACAATGGAGGTCTTAGATCATTGCTTTATAAAGGAAAATGGAGTCAAAAAAGGGCTACAAATGTTGAAGGTCTGTGATGATAGTGGTAGGGATAGAGACAAGAGTGTTTGTTCTTGAAATGTTTCTAAAGCAAGGCTTCAACAAGTCAAACCCTAGGGGAGATGGCTCACTGAGGTGTAGATGACCTAGGCCTTAGTGTGTCTTCCTCCTTTTCTAACTCAAAAGACAAATTCAAATTGATAGCTTGAGCAAGAAACAATATGGTTGAAGAAAAGAGGTTAAATGTTGAGGTGTTGCTAAAGCAAGGCCTCAACAATGAAACCCTAGGGGAAAAGGGCTCACTAAGGTGTAGAAACCCTAGGACTTGGTGCTTTCTCATCCTTCTTAAGCTCATTGACAAGAATGAAACGAGTAGCTTGAGTGATAGATGCAATGGTTAAGGAAAATAGAGTTTAATGATGAGGTGTTTCTATGGAAAGGCCTCATCAATCAAACCCTTGGGAAAATGACTCACTAAGGTGTAGAAACCCTAGGCCTTAGTGTGTTTTCTCCTTCCTTATCTCAACAACAAGTAAAAAAAATAGCTAGGCTAGAAGAATAGGATTAAAGTGTTGTTATGGAAAGCCTCTATCTAAATTCAGAAAATCAAATGGCTCTTAATATTAGTAGGGACATGAGGCAAGGACCTTATCATGTTCTTGTCACCTAGGGTTTGATTCAACAAATTATAATAAAAAATGCAAGTAAACAATACTATAACCATTCAATTAAGAAGTGTTGTAGAAATTCACTTACATAAACCAAGAAGTCATATAGAAAAACTCTAGTTGTAAACTTTCCACCAAGAGAAATGCCAAAAATGCCAAGAAAATGTCTCCTTCAACAAGTGTGCCTCAAAATTTCAGCCAAAAACCTAGAAGAGGGTGCAAATTTTAGACCTCACCAAGTGGTGAGTGAAATATGATGAAAATATGAGAGTGAAAAACCTCAATATATACCATACCAATGACCTTAATTAAATTTTAGGTCATCAAAAGGCTGACAAGGAAAAAATACACAATAATACTATTTTACATTAAAATGTCATAAATTAAACCCTAATCAAGAAAAAGTAAGATGTGGGTGACGTTATCCCTTTCTAGGGAAAATGTAGCCTCCTGAAGAAAAATGTTATCCCTCCTTGGGCTTCTCCAACCAGCCACACGTGCCAAACTACCATGATTGTCCCCCAAAACATCCATAAATATGGATGACATCATGAGCCTCCTAGGTGACGTCCCGGGCCTTCCAAGGCCAATGTTCCAATGAAGAGGGAACAACCCCCCTAAGTACAGGCCTGCTCAACTTCCTTTGGTGGAACATTCTGCTCTTCCCTAGTGGAAACACTCTATCCTATATTTGTCCCCTACTGAGGTCTCATCATGCATATGGTGGGATCTTCATCCCCATGGAGGTCTGAACTAATCATCTCCCCATGTGTACCTATCCAATGTGGTACCTGTCCGTCAGGTATGATCCTGCACATCAACAGATACACCCTCCATGGGCTCGTAAGTCAAATGGATCATAAAAATGTCAATCACATATAATCATCAATATTATTAAATATGTGCATAAAAACCCTCTTACCCCAGTCAAGTGCTCAAAGACATTATACAAATCTGCAATGAAAGTTGGGAGGAAGTGACAGGGCATCCTATTGGTCTAGTGTCCACTGGAAAAGGGATGTTTCCGGAACAGATTAAATCCAAGTCATGTAAATCGGTGAGGTGGATAAGGGATGTCCTGACAAGGGGTGCAATTAAAGTAGGGAAATGCAAGGCTTGTTTGTGGGTGCCTTTGTAGAAGGCGATCTACACCTGTCCTGGATGCAAATGTAGCCCATTCATTCCTTTTATTCTTTACTCTTTATTTATTTTTCTTCAAGAAGATAATCAAGGTACACTACCCTGGCGTGGTGACCAGTGGTGGCAATGTTATCCACAAGCACTTTCACAGATATGAGAAGGATAGCTCATGATGAGACCCCCTTTCTCTTGGCCATGCAACCAAGAGCCACTACCCTGGCATGGTAACCAACTACTAGTAGTGTCATACCACTAGGTGCCCATGGACCTAATAGGTTGGCTTGTGATGAGACCCCCTATCTTCCGATTAGGTATTGTTTTATTATTTTTTTATGGGTCCCTCTTATTTCTTGCTGAGAATATATTTATTTCTTTCTTGGGGATCCCTGCAAGAAGCATATTGAGGTTTTATTTTTAGGCTTTTATCTTTTCCAGCTTGATTTTACCTTCTGGGCCTTTAGCCCCTTCTTCCCACAAGGAAAAGTTCAACCCTTAAATTATTGGCCAACCTAATTCCCAGACAAATGTAATGGGATGGTGTTGTGAGTGGGAAATCCCTCTACGAACTAGAACTTAGGGTTTTTATCATGCATGCAGAAAATACCTAAAGATTCCTACTTTCTACCATTGTCCCGGACCTAATCCCCATTATTCTTAAGAAAATACGTAGTTAAGAAGATCAAGTGAGAATACCTTATTTTGGGTGTTTGATATCAATCCTTCTTCATGCTTGATCGCTCTTTGACTGCAGCTCTCCTCCCAAGGCTGACCTCCATTTACACAAGACAAACAAAGAACTCCACATGCATTTGATATATAGATTAATGGGTTAGAGATTCAATCAACATGAATGCAATAAACCAGGAAAACCTCATATGGTGGGATGGGAAAAGTACTTTATTATTAACTTCAACAAATCAACTTACAATGATGAAGCCAGCCACTGCTCCATGAACCTGGTCCTGGGCTCCTCTTCAACTGTCCTCCAACTTCTTTGCTCTATATTTCGCTTTTCACAAGGAAGGCTAAAGGTCGGGACAAAGGGAATGCACAATCGGCTATAGTTTATTTACTATGATTCTCCTCTTCCAAATGGGACCACTAACCCTTCTTTTATAGGCTAGAAGAAGCTAGGTATTTGGTCAAACCCTCGACCATGCATGGCCGAAAGGTTTAGTTAACTCACCCAAAGCTGTGTGTTTCATCATCAACTTTCCTTTTTTGTGTGCTTTTGTAGGTACATGTGGGCTGTCTTGGGTCAGTTAGCATGTACACACATGCAATACTGTAGAAGGGCGCGTGGACCTTTATAAAAGAGGTTTTTAAGAAGAGTTGTTCAACAGTGTTTTTGCAAAGGAATCTAAGATGGCCTGATGCCAGGTAAGAATGTCTGGTGAAAATTAGGGTTATAAAAGATGCCCCCTAATGTGTGAGGTTAGAAGAGTATCTGATGGTTGAAATACATTAACAATCTTAACCGATGTGCCGAACAAGTGAGCCCACGGACCAGAAATTGGGAGGTGTCGTCTACAAAATAATAATTGTCTCACCGAGGTGGGCATACCCATGATCGGGATAAAATAAAATCATGGCTACCAATCAAATACACTGTAGATCCATGTCATATAACTATATCAAGTGTAGCCGCAAGCAATACACAGTGGAGCTACATCTCCAAATCAAAAAGATATACATGTAGAGTATCCATCTTCTTAGAAGCTGATAAGGCATGATGGCTGGAGATGAGGTCTTCATAGCTCAAGCAACAACTTCAAAATCTTCAAAACTTGGGTAGTAGTGTAATATGAGTGTACGACTTCACTACCTAGAGGTCTTTGACGGCTCGTCGGTCATGGACTTGAGAATATTGATGATCAGACTGAAGGCTTCATTGATTTCGAACAAAGACTTGATTGGACGTTTAGGATGGCTGGGTATGAGGGCAAGAGACAAACTGTAGAGGGGCTGACTCAGGCTTGGTAAAAACTTCCCTTGGACAATAGCACAAAAAATGATGAGACTCAGGCAATATGGCATTAACATAAGTTTACGAGGCAGGAGGCGATGCAAACTCTCCATATGTTTGGAAGAATAACCAAATGGAGGAGGACACAACTCTATGTTGCGAGAACAACTTCCTAAGGTTGTATTAAATCCCATAGTTTGAAAAACAAACAGATAGATGTGCTTTATCCAAGGGCGACTCATTATGTTTCCAATAAAGAAAATACTTTTCCCTTCCTCTTTTTGGGGTATATTTGATTTTTTTTGTCTTTTTCAATAATTTTGGAAAAAGAATAAAAGAATGTTACGTTACAAAGGAGGAACGAGTGTTGCAAACATACAAGTTCATGGTGCAGGGACAAGACTGATGTTCAAAGTAAGGACACTCGGGAAAAATCCTCCAGGGGCCAAAGGTGTCAAGACACAGAGGCAAAGTGATATAGGGCTTGTGTATAAGGCATTCTTTAGATGGTTCAGTTGAGAGCAACATGGAGACGACATTAGGCCAAAGATGTGGGTATGAAAATGCGATTAATAAAACACACAATGGTAACATCCTTCGATGTGAGTTTAATGAGCCCAGAGAAGGTAAGATTGACAGTTTTTCATATTTAGAGAGCCTGAAAAAACATAAAAGGAGACTCCACTGGGGTACCTTTTCCGAAGGTAGTCTAGGCGGTTTGAAAAAGGGGTAAACTAGCACTGAAAAGACATCTATTCAAAACCATTTTAATGAGTGTGATAAAGACAAGATCACTCGCCCATTTTTTCATTTTTAAGGAGTCTGAAAAAATCTTAACTATGGACTCCATCAGGAATGTTCTTCTGGACCATTTTAACGAGTGTGAAAGAATAAGGTCACTCGACTCTCTTTTGAATTTTAGGGAGTCTGAAAAGAGCTTAACTATGGACTCCGTGGGGGTTCCTTTTTCGTAAATTTAGTCCCTCGGGCCCGAAAAAGGGTTAAAATGATACCTGAGAGTAATCTTCTAGAGAAATGAAGTTCCTTAGAGTATATCTTTGTTCGTATAGTTGACTGTCTGGACTGAAAAAGGGGTAAACTACCGTCGGACAGACGTGACTTAAAATTTCAGTTTAACGAGCGTGAAAGGCCATAAGATCACTCGAAAATCTTTTCATGTTTAGAGGGTCTGGAAAGGGCTTAAAAGAAGACCCATTATGTCTTTTGGGAGTCCCGAGGGTGAGGCCAAGAGTGAAAAGGAATCATGCAAATGAGTTTCAAACTCATAATCAGGAAAAACAACAAGGACTCCCAAGCCTACATTCATTAGAGACAACATGGACACCATAATGCAACTAGGATCTACCTAGGGCATCCATGTTTCAGTAAGATCTACCACCAAATCATGACACTTCTAAAGTAGCAATGATGGTTATGTGTTGCAACCTGATGGGAACGATCCTATGGCAAAGGGATAAAGACAATGAGATAAAAAAGTCAGGGTGGAAACCTAACCTACATGCTCAAGTTGATCATCTAAGATTTTTCCACGGACCGTCAAAAGCTACCCAAAATTCCAAAAAAATTTCCTGATACCCAGTAATACCCTTCCAATGCAACTCCTGGATCACTCTAAATGGTTTTTGGTTTAAAGAAAATGATAAGGGGGGCCAAAAAGGTGACAAAAAGAGGCCAAAAAGTCTATAAATAGAAGCCAACAGCTCATTATCACCATTGCTGATTTGGAAATTGACTCTAGAGAAAAACATCCCCTTTGATAAAAGTGGTGATTCTGGGAGCTATAGTGGACGAAACGACCATCTGTCTGGACCAAGTAAGTATAAAATATCTCCTCTTGCAATTTAAATCTTTATTTATTCTTTGGGTTTCAAGTTTTGGGGGGGCGTCAACCTTCAAAAGGTCAGCCCTAGGTCCATGTGGGTTGTCTTATGACAGGCCGCATGTACATTTGGGCAGAATAAAAACTGCATGCGTGTACATGTGACTGTCATCATTACAGCCTGTGTGGACCCCCTTATTGAATGGAAAAATTAAAAAAAACAAGGGTTAACCCTCCTGAATTTGGTGTTTTGTAGGATGTATGTTCACTGGAGGGAAAGAGAGCATGAGGAGGTTAGTGAGTTGGTTAGGGAAGACCCCAATGCTGTGGCTACCTTAATGCAATGTGGGTTGCTCAAGTTCTTCTTATGTCCTTTTATGCGGGAACAACCTAGGCTACTAAATGCCTTGGTTGATTATTGGCATCCTGATGTAGAGGCCTTTATGTTAGAGGGGTAGTCACTGGTGCCTACAACAGAGGACATATATTTTTTGACTGGCCTCTCTAGGAGAGGGGAACCAGTCAACTTCCAGACATTTCCTTCAGGGCCTCATAACATATCGGAATTGATAGGACTTTATTGTGAGGTTGGTACAGACCGATTGATCTCACAGGTGCCCATAAGAAAAATCATTGACTTGTCGTTGCAGGCGATTGTGTTTCTTATTGGGCGGATGACTGGTTCTATGGCTCTACATCAGGCATCCCGTGCACAAATGAACTATGTAGTCTAGTGCTTAAATGCACAAATATTTGACTGGAGCACTACACTGCTAGATTGTATGAAGAGGCAGCTGACAGATTGTCGGTCGTGGATGTAGAGGAACTTCAGGTTCAGGATGATTCTATGCTCTTTCTTCTTTGAAATATTTCTGAGCTTCAGTCCTCGAGTGGTGGTATGAGGACATCATTCCTCTCTTCCTGCAGTTTGTGGATGGGCAGTGTTACTACCACGACAGGGTGGTGGAAGGACCAATGAGTCCTTTGATGATGATTTCTTCACTTGGTTGTCATGACAGATCCCAGTCATAGAGGATTACCCTTATGATGGGATTGATTTCTCGAGAAATCCTGAGATACCAGTACCTCCTGGTGAGGAGCGAGGAGAGATGGGTAAGTTTACATCATTGTTTTGTTGTTTTTTTTTTCTGTGAAACATATGTAATTTTTATGTTTTTTTATTTTATATATCATTTTTTTTTATACCAAAGTATTTGATGGATATGTGTCTGTTGTGTGCAGATGTGGGACCAGTGCAACCTATGAACTATGCGAGGAACAGGCGTTTTCCTTGGCCAGGGGCCACACCTACTACCATAGGGGGACCAACAGTAGCAGGAGAGATTCCAGTTGGGGAGGCTGAGAGGGTGTTGAGACAAGTCGAGAAAAACTTTACCTCGCTCACCTGCACGGTCCCTATGGTAGAGATTGAGGATCTGCCACCATCTATGTAGCCTCATGTAGTGGGGGCACCACAAATGTGGGTCTTATTGTTTCGACGTTTGAAAAACGTTGTTGATTAGTACAACAGGGCCCACAGGCCCTAACCTTAGTTAGTCTAGACTTTTCACGTGCTGAGAGCACTACTTGTATATATTTTTTGAGGGCATAAACCCCATGACTCGTTACTGGTCATACTTTTGAGGCGCTTGCGTCCACCTATGTACTCCGGTGATTATGATATTATATATGGATTTTTATGTCTTTTTGTATCTTATGGATCATATTTTCCTTTAACAATGTATTTACATGTTTTTGTGTATGTCCTTTCATATGTGTGCGAGATGCCAATCTAAAATTTGATTAGCTAGAGTATTTTTAATTTGGTTTAATCTCCTAGGAACATGAAAATATGTAATATAATCAAAGCTTCATTCTAAGAGATGTACCCTAAGGAATCGTCGGTGTAAATTCAGATCATGAACACAATAGACTCTATTTAACTGAGCCACAACCAGCTGAGCATCTAGATAGACTCGGAGATGAGAGATACCAAATGACAAGGCGTCACGAAGCAACTCAATAATTGCACTATATTCGGTGACATTGTTTGTGGTGTCACCTAAGAATATACCTCCAAAAGATAATAACTGGCCTCAAGGTGTAAAAATTACCCAAACTATGGAGGCAAGCCTCCGAGTGTGCTGGATAGCACCATCTGCGTACCCAATGAACACCTCAGATTCACTTGAAATCTGCCACGGTGACGAAATATGACATAAAAAATGACACATCCATAATACTAAAAGAAATTAGAAAGTAATAGTACACAGACTATACATATGTTACAAAAAGTTACCCACGGTGACCTACCTATGAGTGATACTTCTTGAGGTAGAGCCCATTTCTAGGCTCTGCCAAAGCATTTCCCTCAAAGTCAACCAGATGATAAGCGCCCTTTTTTAGAACCTCTTTTATGACGAAAGGTCCGAACCACATGGTTTTGAATTTTCCTGCCCCTAGGGGGTCCTTATCTTGGTCATAGACTAGGACAAGGTCGCCTTTAGAGAAAATACGAGGACGAACGAACCTATCATACTGACACTTGAATTTATTTTTGTGAGCCTCGTTGGCCAGGGCCACATCACGACGCTTATCATTGATTCGCTCAAGGTATAATAACCGTTCTTCAAGTGGAGAAGTATCTGGCAATAATTATACTGCCAACTTTAGGGACGAGATCTGACATTCGATAGGAAAGACTGCTTCCAGCCCGTAAACAAGTTAAAAAGGTGAGCAACCAGTTGCAGTCTTAACAGATGTTCGGTAAGCCCATAATGTTGAGTATAACATCAAATGCCAATTTGACTTGGCTAAGTTGATTGTTCGTTGTAGGATGGTCTTAAGAGATTTATTTACAGCTTCCACCTGACCATTTGCTTGGGGGTAGTAGGGTGACGAATGTTCTTTCCGCAACCCAAAATTTGATGTTAACTCGGTCATCATCTAGTTCTGAAAGTGACTGCCATGGTCAGTGAAAATCTCCCTCGGGACGCCGAACCTTGCTATTATCTGGTTGAATAAAAAGAGAGCCGCAATCTCTCCATCATATTTAAACGTTGGCATAGCTTCAACCCACTTCATGAAGTAGTCTACAACTACAATGATATAACGGTGCCCCCTTATTGAAGGAAGGTTTCATGTAGTGTAATCAATCCTCCACTTGGTGAAGGGACCAACTGTGATGACAGGAAACATGGGAGCGGGATGTGCCCTCATCTTTCGAGAGAAGATCTGGCATGGGTGGCACTTCTTGATCGATTTGATACAATCTTTGATGAGTGTTGGCCATAAGTAACCTGCTCATAAAATATTTTGGGTTGTTTCCAACCCAGACAAATGACCACCACATACTTCGGTATGGCAATCGTTAAGCACGATAACTTCTTCTTCATGAGTGAGACATCGACACAAGATGCAGTCTACACCTCTTCGATACAACGTATCATCGAGTATGAGATAATTATTAGCATGATGGCGTATACGTTGATGCTCATCACGAGAAGCAGAGGTGGGGCACTTCAAATTCTGGAGATAGATAAGTATATCTCTATACCAGGGATCCAAAGATGTGATAAAAAACATATATCCTCTGATATGCGACTCTTCGAGCACAACATCACCTGAATCAACTGGAAGTTCTAAAATAAGTTTTACGAAGACCAATGACTTTTTGGATTTCGTTGAAATGAAATCTAAGTCAAATTCCTGGAGGACTACTATCCATCTACTGATATTTTTGCCTATTACTCATCGTGTCAACATGTATTGAAATGGATACATGATAGTAATGATGGTGGTCTTGCAAAACATAACATAATGATAGAACCATTGAACAACATGGACTACTGCCAACACAAGTTTTTCTATATGAGAATAATTGAGTTATGGTCCTACGAGGCCTCGACTCAAGTAATAAATCACATATTCTAAGAACAAGTCATCTTCCTGAACTAAGAACATGCTGATGGTTGAATCTATTGCAGCCATGTATAATAAGAAATCTTTGTTATAGTTAGGTGGTCGAAGCAGAAGGACAATTGTGAGGGCATGTTTCAATGCTTCAAAAGAGCATTGAGTGGCATTGTCCCAATAAAAAGGAACGTATTTCTTCAGTAAGCACATAAATCCCTTTGTGATCTTGGCATAGTTGGCGATGAAACGTTTTAAAAAAATCACCTTGCCCTGTAGACTCTGAAGTTGAAGGATTGTGCGCGGGGGAGGCAACTGAATTATTGCCTCAACCTTGAGAGGATCAACCATGATCCCTGTTGTTGACACTATGAAACCTAACAAACGTCATGATGTTACACAAAAGCTACACTTGTTTAGATTCAAGTGAATCCAGAAGTAGCGACAATGCTCAAAGATAAGTCAGAGGTGTGTGGGATGATCCGTTCTTTTGTGAGATTGAGATGCTAAACCATCTAAATAGGCCTTGACTATATGCTTGAGGTCATGGAAAGAAAAAGACATGGCCCGCTGAAAGGTCGCACCAGCATTTTTGAGACCAAAGGGCATCTTACGATACGTGAATGTACCCCATGGACAAATGAATGTTTTGTTTGCTGGTCCTAGGGTTTGATTTGTATTTGATTATATCCCGAAAAACCGTCCATGAAAGAGAAGGCCTCACAACCTGCAAATTCATCAATTATCTGGTTGATGAATGGTGTGGGAAAATTATCTTTTGGACAAGCCTTTTTCAAATCACAGAAGTCTGTACATACATGAATCGTACCTTGTTTCTTATTGACCAACACAGGATTTGACACCCATTGGGTCAAATGGATAGGATAGATAAAACTGGCTTTTAGAAGTTTCTCAACTTCAACCTTAATGGTTGTTGCTTTCCTGGGATTAACTGGACGAATCTTCTTCCAAACAGGCTTGGCATCTAGATAAGTTGTGATTTCATGTTCGACTATTTTTGGATCGATGCCTAGCATTTCCTTGTAAGACTAGGCAAAAATGTTGCGAAATTCTTTAAATAGATCTGTGTAGATTTGAATCTCTCCAGGGGAGCAGTCAGCTCCGATGAAAAAATTCTCCACGATGCCAGGAGTTCTGGAGATATTGATCGGTATGGTTTCAGTGATGGTTTCCATATTACCCTCAACAAAGACTTCATGTGTAGCTAAGGGATTAATAGGACAAGACCTATCTCTCGTCATAGTTAAGGTGAATTCTCCATCTTCGATTCTGCTTAACTCTGGGAGGAAGTATGATTTGTGATGAATATCATCCCAGGGTTTTTTCAGACTAGTCATTGCTTCAATTACTACTTCGTCGGAGGGAAAGACTAAGTCTAACGAATCAGTGTCAGCGAGAGAACCTTGAGCCCAAATAGGCTCTAGAAGCAGATCTAACTCTTGTGTAGGGGTTGGATCTGTGTTGGCTGAAGCTTGTTGGACTAAAGAGTACACTACTTCAGCTATGGACAAGGGCATGGACATGCCTGTGTGCCCTATCCCATCGATCGTGGCCGATGGGGAAGGAAGTATCCATGGATCGTTGAAGTAAGTTGTGCGAAACGATGAAACTTGGAAAATCTTAACCTTATGGTGGTCAGATATGAACTTGACATCACCTTGAGGAGGTGGGTAATTGAAGGTACCCATCAAATATGGGCACAAACCAACCCCTACGTTGACTACGCCTAGTTGAGGATTATCAATCATCGAGACCGTGGACACCCCCAATGAAGGGTCAAGTCCGGAGAAAGACAATTGATCAATGGTCACAATTCGGTCCTCATGTGGAAACAACAAGATCGAGAAAAATTTAGCAACCACTACTTGCATGGCATAAGTCCAACTCCTTCCTAACAAGAGATTGTAGTCGAGGGACGCGTCGACTACTTCTACCTCGATGCACACGATCTTCCCTGCTAACTACATAGGGAAAGAGGGAATGATACCATGTGGTCGGAATGAACGACAGTCAAAAGAAGTGACAAGAGTAGGTGACAAAGACAAAATGGGCTGGCCAATGGCCTTCCAACATGCCAATGACATAACGCATGTAGAGGCGCCCTCATCAACCACCGTGCAGAAAATATTTCGAGTAAAAGTATTTGTGGGGTGAGCCACTACTATCTAAAATGCTACGCGGTAAGGCATATGAGGTTTTAAGTCGGTTGTATCAAGCATGATGGTACCCAGATTACAAGTCTCGATAGATCCTAAAGCGGTTAACAAAGATTTCCTCTGGGAAGGGAAGCTTTGGAGAACCTCCAAAGTGGACATCGCACAAGGTTTTTGAGACAAATCCTCCACCACAGAATAGTTTTGGGTGGCCCTTGTGTTTGGGTTGTGAGAATCATTTTTTAAGGCACCTTTTGGAATGCATGTCATTGTTTTTCCCAAAGTCTTCTCAATCTGTTGAGGAAGAGATGGGAGTTCATCTTCTTTTCCCTTCTCAGAAGTGCTTGGTTTACTGTAGTCATGTGATCTAGTCGATATAAAAGCATCACCCTTCATCATATACACATTTGCAGATGCGGGATTGTTCAAAGATGGAGAGGGTCCTTGACTGCCCCCTTCCGCGCTTGTAGAGGCTTGGGTTAGGTTTTTCCCATGCTAAAATGATTGGTTAACACGACAGGCTGTTGTTGTGTCACAAACTTTTGGGACTATGCAAGCTGAGGACACTGGTGGGTCAGGTGGTCTTCCACGCACAGGTTACACGGATACCTCGCCTTTCGTTTCTTAGTGTTGCCCCCGCCATCATTATTAGTGGGTTTCTTATCCCCCTTACCCTTATTTCGTTGTTTTTTCTTTCCTTCAAGCTGCTGGGTGGCCTTTGGATTTGTCGATTGCACTGTGTGTACATCCGATGTTTTAGTAGGGGGAGAAGCCAAAACAGTAGTTTAGCTGGCCGTTGTGTGTTGTATAGACAATTGTTGCAATTTCTTCATCAGTTGCTCAATGGGCTTTGTTTGTGCTGAACCAAAAATACCATCGGCATGTGGTCCATCTCTCTGTCTGGTTTTATCAAGTATTGAGCGTGGCACATCTAGAAATATCTCGTATAATAAACTAGACTGAGAATAGATTAGCTCAAGCTGTTGAGCTCTCATGATGGCATCTTCTTTGGAAAGCACTCCCAACGTTGCGATGTCTTTGGATAACTGTGGGACCAAAGACTTAAGGAACCACTCGAGCAGGAATGCTGGTGGGACTAGCACCTTAATTAAACTCTTCCAGCGTCTCCATTCTCGGATGTGATCAGAGATATGGTCCGCTTTTGTCTATGCAAAATTGGCCAGCAATTTTGTGCCAGCGTCGCATCTCACGGGTAATTGGAAATGGTTTAGGAAATCCATTTCCAATTCACCGAAGGAAGAGAATCTTGAGCGATCAAGATCAATGTACCATTTTGTGGCACTCCCAATGAGAGTATGTTGAAACAATCACAACTGTACGTAGTCATATTTCAATGAGTTAGATGAGCACCAAAGATGGAAGGTGGTCACATGATCTCCTGGATCTTCATTAGGCTTGGATTCAAACTTTGGTATGTCCGAAGGAAACTTCATTAGCCTAGGGGGCCAACGCGGATCGTGATAGATAGGGTCATTCAACAACCTTGTCAAGTCTGGAAAATGCAAGGTTTCCACGAAAGGTAATGTGGGTTGTTGGTGATAACCTGGGAAAAAGGGACCTGGAGTTTGACTGGCACCAGGTTGCAAAGAAAAGTTCAACTGCTGGCCTGGGTTCTGGTAAAAACCATGGCCATGACTAGCGTATGGATTCTTCATGTGAGGAGACATCATCGAATGATTCCCAAAATAGGACGTAGATGGTTGGGAGTGCATTACATTTAGAGGACTTTGGGAAGGGTTTCCCCATGCTAATTCTGTGTGGATAGGCATAGTACCTTGTCCGGGGTTCCATTGGTTGTGAAAATAATTTCCCCAGATCGACATTCTTGACGAGGGAACGAATCCCTGCCAAGAATTCGAAGGCCCTGATGCAGAAGAAGTTCCTAGGTTTGCCCCCTGTGTAGGAATAATACCCTGCATAGGAATAGGTTGTCTGAAACCGAGATTTCCCCTAGTCAGAAAAGTAGTTGACGAGAAGGCATTGTTACCAAATGCACCGAACAAACAAAACGGTGTCGAACCTACCGACATATTATGCGAAGATGGTCCTTGAATCCCTGCTCCAAATAAACTATGGTGTGCAGGTGGCCCAACGGATGGCTGGTGGGTGCCACCGAGAGAAGGGGACAAAGGAGGTATATGACCTCCCCCGTAATGGAAAGAATTAAAAGGAGCTAAAGTTCCCCCCATGTGGCCTTATAGAGGAGCGTTATAGCTCCCTGACCCCATACCTAAAGTCTATGAAGTGGAGTAGGAAAGTACAAGACTTGTACCTGAGCTGAGAACGGAGGGCCTGTTGCACTAGGTGTGAAAGGGGTTGTGGCCGCCTCCATAGATGGGATCAGACTATTGTGTGAGGTAGAGGCGGTCGAGACCATGGTGGCTGGAACTGGCGATGGTGGGTTAGGAGGTGGAAACTCTCCTGTGGTGACAACCGTAGTGGGAATTGAAGAATTCCCAGAAGGAGTGACAACATTTGTTTCCATTGTTCTGTGTGACACTGTCTGACACTCGTAAGGGTGAATTGGTATGATTATGGGTGCCAAAATATCAGTGGTTGGAGTTTCAGATGGACCAAGAGATTTCTCTCCAAAGTCTAAAATGGTTGTTTCCTCTGGATGTTGGTCGGGCACAATTTCTTGTGACCCAGTCGCTTCAAAAGACCCTTGTTGGTCTAGCTTTCACCTTAGTGGTGGCGGGGGTGGCTCCAGTGTAACCAACGATAGGCCCATAAGCCTTCGTGACTAGTGGAGCTCGTGATCCTCCACTATGTGAGAAGATCAAAGACACCCTAGGGATTTCTATTCCTTCAAAAAACAACACACATTAAAAAATTCCCTACAAGATAAAACAAGCAAACACTAAACAAATTGGAAGAACAGTTACAACAACCAAAAATAGAGCAACTTATCGGTGCAAGTGAAACTCGAGCACGGAAGCACCCTCTCGGTATACTCTACAAAGCATGGCCTGATTTCTATCCTACATACCATGATATACCCCTGGAGTCACCTGTGTATGTCTCTAAAAATATGGGCAACTAGATTTCCAGCGTGCGAACAGTCACCAGGAGGGTACAGTCGAAAGTCGGGTAGACCACAATGAGAAGGGTATCGAGCCCAAAACCTATCAAGGGTATCAAAGGAAAGTGGTCCAAAAGAAAACTGAGGACCTTGAACGGATTCGAGACCCACAAAGCTCCGTGGAAAATGCAATCGACGGAATCCCAAGACAAGCCCTCTATATGTGTTCTCCACTACGATTGGTCCAACTTTGGAGGGGTTATCTCCGCTACCTTTCTGAACACGACCTTGTGTTTAGCCCCTGTGTTAGAGGGGGGTCCCAGATAACTTTCATGATACTGGACTTTGACACTCCCTAACTCAAACTCCAATGTTTGATTTTAATGGCCTTGAAGATTTTCCTCTCCAACCTAATTCAAGGCCCTAATCCTAAACTAATTGGTTGACCCTATAAACATAAAAATTCTAATGAATTTTAGATTTAGCATTAATTTTTGTTGCTTGTCTTAATTCAAAGGTTATGAAAGTGAAACTAGTGATGTTTGAAAGACGAAAGAAAAAATAAACAGAAAGCTAGAAACAAAAAACCTTCACTTAACTCAAATCTTAAACAATTTTTCAAACTTAAATTTTTTTCGAAGATCTTTGAACAACAAACTCAAAGCAGGATTTCACTCAAATACGAGCTACTTATGATCTAAGTAAACCGTCAAGAACTTACGAAAGCAAAGAATTTTCCCTCGTTACTAATGCAAAACAACACTTTTTAACCAAACAAAGAAAATAAAAGATCTTTTTTTTTATTTGAATGCTCACAAAGAAAAAAGGAAAAATATCAACAAGTCAAAACCAA
>ML781251.1:879373-923193 GCA_009831015.1 Picea engelmannii | reverse complement strand
AAATTAAAATTGGACTCTCAGACTTGTCTAAAAACCATATAAAAGGAAATTTTGAGGAAAACTTCTAAATGAAAAAAGAAAGCTATTGTTGTGATCAAACCTAAGTTACTGACCGCTATGATAGAAACCCAAAAACCTGAGAGGTATAACTCTTGTCAAAGGAAAGGATGTCTGCCTCACTTTCAACAAAAATTTTCTCCACAAGCACACTACTGACAGTTCAACAACAAGCATGTGCATGCGAGCTGTGTAAAGTCAGAGCGCGTGTACATGTGTGCTAGCCTTATACAGGATACATGTATCTCTGAAAATATGAGACAAAAGAAAATCCAAGAAAGTCATCCCAGGCAGAGACTACTGGTACTGAGAACCAGAATCTCTTGAAGACTCAGACACTCACTTTAACAGAAAAAAGAAAACAATTCAAGGAAAACTTCATAGAACAAACCAATTTGAGGTGAAACCTAAGCTATAGACTACAAACAACAAAGACTAGAAAGAGTTTCAGAAAACCCCTGAGAAGGACTAATTCTGATAGGGAAGAGGATGACTGCCTCTCTAAAAGAAATTTTTTGGAATCATACACGCAACTAACACTTCCTCAGCTAGTGTGTACACGCAGGATGTGAGAATGTAGGGCATGGGTACACATGTGCAGACCTTATATAGGCCACATGTACCTCTGTGGGTCTTGGAAAAAAAATACAGTCAAGCAAAGAAACAAAGATAACTGGTATGGAAGACCAGAATCTCTGTTAGCTCAGACTTTTGTAGAAACTTTAAAAACAGGAAATGAAACCAGTTCTTAAAAATACCCAAAAAATATTCCCAGAAACCCTAGATAGTCCCCAGTATGGTTGCCAATTCTGTTGTGAGTGGGAAATCCCTCTACGGACTAGCACTTAGGGTTTTTATCATGCATGTAGAAAAAGACCTAAATATTCCTACTTTCTACTGTCCTCTCGGACCTAATCCCCATTATTCTTAAGAAAATACTTAGTTAAGAAGATCAAGTGAGCATACCTTATTTTGGGCATTTGATATCGATCCTTCTTCATGCTTGATCACTCTTTGACTGCAGCTCTCCACATGCATTTGATATATATATTAATGGGTTAGAGATTCAATCAACATGTATTCAATAAACCAGGAAAACCTCATATGGTGGGATGGGAAAAGTACTTCTTTATTATTAACTTCAACAAATCAAATTATAATGATGAAGCCGACCACTGCTCCATAAAATTGGTCTTGGGCTCCTCTTCAACTATCCTCCAAATTCTTTGCTCTATATTTCTCTTTGCACAAGGAAGGCTAAAGGTTGGGACAAAGGGAATGCACAATCGGGTATAGTTTCTTTACTATGATTCTCTTCTTCCAAATGGGATCCCTAACCCTTCTTTTATAGGCTAGAAGAAGCTAGGCATTTGGTTGAACCCTCGATCATGCATGGCCGAAAGGTTTAGTTAACTCACCCAAAGCTATGTGTTCTGTTAGCAACTTTCATTTTTTTCATACTTTTGTAGGTACACACGGGTTGTCTTAGGTCAGCTAGCATGTACACACATGCAATAATGTAGCAGGGCGCATGGGCCTTTATAAAAGAGGTTTTTAAGAAGAGTTGTTCAACAATGTTTTGGCAAAGAAGGAATATGAGATGGCCTGATGCTAGGTAAGCATGTCTGGTGCAAATTAGGGTTATAACAGATGGATGAGAGGGAAGCAAGATGAAAAAGTGGTAATATGATGGGAGAAGACGATGAGTTTTCAGAAATCCCCACAATGGAAACTCAAAATCTATGGGCACATCCTTACTAGGGCATCCTATCATTCCCCCTAGACATGGTCAAGTGGATAAGTATAAGATCCAAGCATTTGTTAGAAACAAAAGGAATTAAATGCACATATTCAAAGGTTTTGAGGATCAGAGTGACACATACCATGATACCTGGACTCATTACCTCATGTAGAAATATCCATCTCTGATATAGGACAAAGTCGAAGATGATGGATGTTGTTGTTGCTGACAAAGTGGAGGCACTGAAAGGGAGAAAATTTGGGGCCTCCAAGGCCATTCTCAAGTTGATCTGGCTCTCACTACTCCATGTCTAGGATCTATGGGCCTCAAGACATGATCTCCTAGTTATCCCTAAAAGTGGGGGATAACATCTGGCTCCAACTCTAGGACACCTGCTCACCATAGAGTGCATGAGAACCTCAACAACTATGACATAAATTGTAACCTTCTTGATCTCAATAGAAACTATCAATAATTATTTGGGTTGGTGATATCACCCCCAACTCATATATATATAACACTAAAATAAAAACAATCATATGTACAAGTGTGAAAGCAAACTACTATAACATGCAATGTAATGGTATATACAATGAATGAAAAAATGGCTACCTACTTACCTGCACTTACCTGCTGGCTGGATGCTAGGTGTAGTCATACGACTAGTGAAACCTATCCAGTAATTTCCCACAATACCTGCCTTTGTGCTTCATCATAAACCAAAACAGCGATAAGTTAAGCACAAAAATAACATGGGTTAGAGAATATATCATATCATCGGAAATGATAAAGTCTAACTCATGGAGGCAGGTGGGAGGGATAAAATCATGCCAAGTAAATATCTGAGGAAAGTGCTCAATCCACTTTAGGAAGGGATCATGAAAAATCAAAGATTTAGATTATTGACTCAGAAGTTCTACAAACTGGCTACCTAGGACGTCCTCACATTCTGAAGTCAAGGAAGGGATTGACAAGGATCTAGCAGATGAATGGAAAAATCTTAAGGGAAATTTGAGAAACTGAGATGATATAATTACTCTTGAAGTACTCAAACAACCCTCAGAATCTAGGGTTTTCCTTAGAGGAAACTTAATACAAAAGATAGAATTCCCAACTACACCTTTAATGATACAACAAGGTAAAGTAATAAGAGGTGGCTGGAGAAATATGTCATGAGAATCCTTCTTTAGGAAAACAATGTTCTTACTCCTATCAAAACTTGAGCACAATGGTGGTTGATAATCATCTTCATAGAATAAATCCAAGTGCTCCAAGGAGTACTCATAAAAACCCTCAAGGTAAGACTAAAAATCATCATGAAAACATGGTACTAGGTCAACCTTGGGTGTTTGGGAAGCATCGATAAATATATCATCCCCTTGTTGCCAAAAATCAAAAGTAATTTGTCATGATAACTGTGAAGGAAACAGTTGGGAATGATTCTCAATGTCGTAAATGGGGTCCATATCAAAACCAACTATATCCCATTTACATATTCCAACATGTATGAACTCATCAATATCAACTATGTCAGTGTTAGTATCATAACATGTAGGATTCAAAACATTCAAAGGCTCACCCATCTCCTCCTCTTTTCCTAAATCATAAAGTAGAAAATCATCAAAATCTTTGAGAGGAGGGTAACTTACTTTTTCTTCTTGTGCAGGAGCTATGAGGAATTGGGTGTCTTCAACATGCATCATTGTTTCATCCTCATGAATTTCCACTTCATCTTCAATTGTACAAGAAGGAATATATACTTCTTTCAGGGAATCTATTTCTCCTTCACTCTTTGATTCATGGAACAAGGTATCATCGAAATCCTGAAAAGGAAAGAAACTAACCTCATCGTTTTGTTGTTGTGCAGGTGGAAAAGTCTCATGGACGACTTCATCAGAGGGAGGAGCACATGTTGATATTTCATAATTTTTCTCAGATTTCATCTCCTCGACTATGTCTTCAGCAGTCCTATGTTGATCTATGGTTTGTTCCCCTTCTTCTTGAAAATTAACAATGAAGTTCTCAAGGGAAACCAAATTTTCCCTACTAAGAGTACCTGAGGTAAAGAGGTATCTTATCTTGGATAAGGAGATGTTTTTCTCAATTCTTGTAGCCATGTCACGAGCTTCATAGAGTGTCCTTAGGGCCCTTTTATTGAGGGGAAAACCCAGATGCACCAAAAGTGCATGGATATAGACGTGGGCAATGTACTTGTCTTCTGGACGCTGGCCTTTGGGGATATGATATAGTGCATGCTCAAATATATTCCAGAAGTCCCAGAGAGTTTCATTCTCAATTTTCTTTATATATTCAAGTTATTTTTGTAATACTGAGATGTATTCTAACTGAATACCCCATTTTTCGAGAAAGGTTTCTTCCAATTGTTCCATAGTTGTGATGCTAGCATCAGGGAGATTGTCATTCCATTTTCTAGCATTCCTGTGAAGAGTGGGGAATAAAAGTTTCATCACTACATCTTCAACATCATCACTGATAGGATGGAGTCCAAAGTAAGAATACAAATCATTCATATGATGGTCATCTCTTTCCCCATCACTACCAATGAATCTAGGGAACCACCTTTCGTACCTCGAGGGCATTTGTCTAGGGTATCCTGGGATTTTATTCATGTCTAAAGGATTTTAGTTTCCCGAATCCCATTGAGAATTCATAGTTGTATTTGTCATTGGTGGAGTCACCAGATAATTTTCTTGAAATTATCAAAGAAGTAAGGGAATCATCGTTAGTGGAGTCACCAGGTAATCTTGTAAGATAAAGGATCTTGAGGAAGTGCTTACCAAAAAAGTGTCGTCTTGAGGATAATTTACTTAGTGTTCCCCGACAACAGAGAAAAAATGTTATCACACAATTTGTAGTCAAGATAAAAGATGAATGGAAGAAGGGAAAATTGGAGAAACTGAGACTATCCCACCACTGTCACCTCAATGGGATAGCTCTTTCTGTTTAGGGAGGTAAGGCCCAGGGGAGATGTCCCCAGTGACTTGGGGTTTTGAGAAGGCAAAGGCTTAAAAGGCTAAGTGATAATTCCCCCCTCACAAGTCACCACCGATCAGAAAGTCTGGCTTAATAGCCAATAAATATAAAGATAAATGAAAATAGTGACCAAGAAATGTACCTTCTCGAGACAAAGAAACAAGAAAACTATGCATATGAAAGATCACTTTCTTTCTTTAGTACTTCATATAATCAATGATTTTCCGATAATAAGAAATTGAGAAATAATATTGATGAAGTAAATCAATGTTGTATAATAGCAACGATTACAGTATATATCACTTCTCAATAAATGCTACTGAAGCTTCATAATAATAAAATGGCATTTTATCATCAATGTAACAATATTAGAAGCAACGCTTTAGCCTAATCATTCAATTGATTTAAAGATAAATAAATGTTGCATAGAGATGTTTATAGCATGAATAGATAATGACATAAATAGGGTTAGTAAATGTTAGTCTAAGCTAGGTTTAGAAAGATTAGTGATTGTTCAAAGTATTTGGATGTGTGTGTGATCAAGGTACTCAAACAATGGAGGTCTTAGATCAGTTATTTATAAGGGAAAATGGAGTCAAAAAAGGGCTACAAATGTTGAAGGGCCATGATGATAGTGATAGGGATAGAGACAAGAGGGTTTGTTGTTGAAGTGTTGCTAAATCAAGGCTTCAACAAGTCAAACCCTAGGGGAGATGACTGACTAAGGTGAGATGACCTACGCCTTAGTGCATATTCCTCCTTCTCTAACTCAAAAGATAAATTCAAATGGCTATCTTGAGAAAGAAATGATATGCCTGAAGACAATAGGGTTAAATGTTGAGGTGTTGCTAAAGAAAGGCCTCAACAATGAAACCCTAGGGGAAAAAGGCTCACTAAGGTGTAGAAACCCTAGGCCTTAGTTCTTTCTCCTCCTTCTTCAACTCATTGACAAGAATGAAACAACTAGCTTGAGTGATAGACGCAATGGTTAAGGAAAAGAGAGTTTAATGATGAGGTGTTGCTATGGAAAGTCCTCATCAATCAAACCCTAGGGAAAATGACTCACGAAGGTGTAGAAATCCTAGGCCTTAGTGTGTTTTCTCCTTCCTTAGCTCAATGGAAAGTAAAAAAAATGGCTAGGATAGAAGAATAAGATTAGAGTGTTGCTATGGAAAGGCTATATCTAACTTCAACATATCAAATGGCTCTTAATATTAGTAGGGACAAGAGACAAGGACCTTAGCATGTGCTTGTCACCTAGGGTTTGATTCAACAAATTATAATAACAAATGCAAGTAAAAAATACTATAACCATTCAATTAAGAAGTGTTGCAGAAATTCACTTACATAAACCAAGAAATCATGTAGCAAAAACCTAGTTGTAAACCTTCCACCAAGAGAAATGCCAAAAATGCCAAGAAAATATCTCCTTCAACAAGTGAGCCTCAAAATTTCAGCCAAAACCCTAGAATAGGGCACAAATTTCAGACCTCACCAAGTGGTGAGTGAAAGATGATGAAAACATGAGAGTGAAAGCCCTCAATATATACCATACCAATAACCTTAATTAAATTTTAGGTCGTCAAAAGGTCAACAAGGAAAAAATACACAATAATATTGTTTTACATTAAAATGTCATAAATTAAACCCTAATCAAGAAAAAGTAAGACGACATTCGCCTTTTAGGGTGACGTTATCCCTTTCTAGGGAAAATGTAGCCTCTTGGAGAAAAACATTAGCCATCCTTGGGCTTCTCCAACTTGCCACACGTGCCAAGATTCCATGACTGTCTCCCAAAATGTCCATAAAGCTGGGTGATGTCATGAGCCTCCTGGGTGATGTCCTGGGCCTTCCAAGGTCAATGTTCCAATGAAGAGGGAACAACCCCCTAGGTATAGGTCTGCTCAAATGCCTCTGGTGGAACGTTCTGCTCTTCCCTGGTGCAAACACTCTGTCTTGTCTCTGCACTTTGCTGGGGTCTAAATATCCATCTGGTGGGCTCTTCATCCCCATGGAGGTTTGAAATAATGGAGGTCCATTGGCTATGATCCTGCACATCAACAGATAAACCCTCCATGGGATCGTAAGTCACAAGGATCATAGAAATGTCAATCACATCTAATCATCAATATTATTAAAAATGTGCATAAAACCCCTCTTACCCCAGTCAAGTGATCAAAGACATTATACAAATCTGCAATGCAATTTTGGAGGAAGTGATAGGGACTCCTATTGGGCTAGTGTCCACTCGAAAAGGGATGTTTCCGAAACAGATTAAATCCAAGTCATGTAAATGGGTGAGGTGGATAAGGGATGTCCTAACAAGGGGTGCAATGAAAGTAGGGAAATGTAGGGCTTTCCTGTGGGTGCCTTTGTAGAAGGAAAGCTGCATCTATCCTGGATGCAAATGTTTCCAAGCCCATTCATGCTTTTTATTCTTTATTCTTTATTTATTTTTCTTCAAGAAGCTAATCAGGGGACACTGCCCTGGCATGGTGACCAGTGGTGTCAATGTTACTCACAAGGATTTTCATGGAGATGATAAGGTTGTCTCATGATGAGACCCACTTTCTCTTGGCCATGAAACCAAGAGCCACTACCCTGGCATGGGAAACAACTGCTAGTAGTTTCATATCGCTAGGTGCCCATGGAACTAATATGATGGCTTGTGATGAGACCCCCTATCATCCGATTAGGTCTTGTTTTATTATTTTTTTATGGGCCCTTCTTGTTTCTTGATGAGAATCTCTTTATTTCTTTCTCGGGGATCCCTGGGCAAATCATCTCGAAGTCTGAGTTTTAGGATTTTATCTTTTGCCAGCTTTCTTTTACCTTATGGGCATTTATCCCCTTATTCCGATAAGTCAAGGTGCAACCCTTAAATTATTGGCCAACCCAATTCTCGGAAAAATGTGATGGGATGGATGAGCGGGAAGTAAGATGAAAAAGTGGTAATATGACGGGAGCAGACGATGAATTTTCAGAAATCCCCCCAGTGGAAACTCAAAACCTATGGGAACATGCTTATTAGGGCATCCTATCATTCCCCCCCAGACATGGCCAAGTGGATAAGTATAAGATCCAAGTATTTGTTAGAAACAAAAGGAATTAAATGCACAAATTCAAAGGTTTTGAGGATCAGATTGACACATACCATGATACCTGGACTCAATACCTCATGGAGCAAGATCCATCTATTATACAAGACCAAGCCAAAGGTGATGGATGTTGCTGCTGCTGAAAAAGTGGAGGCAATGAAAGGGAGAAAATATGGGCCCTCCGGGGCCATGCTCAAGTCGAACTTGCTCTCGGTATTCCATGTCTAGGACCTATGGGCCTTGAGAGATGATCTCCTAGTTATCCCTAAAAGTGGGGGATAACATGCCTTCTTTACCATACTTTGGTTCTTATGGATTTTTAGATCCAAAATCCCGCTTGTTCTGGTGCTTAAATGTTTGCTCTATTTTAACATCATATTGATAAGTAACACCCAGTGATGAGATGTCCATAAAATCCATTTAGTTTTGGATGTATTTGTGTAGAGCCCCATGATATTTCAAAACCAAAATTCCCTCCTTGTATTTGATACCCATCTTGGTGCACAAGGTATTGAAGGTATTGGTGAACTCCAACACTTCTTGGCCCCTCTCTTGCTGCAGTTTGGTCCATGTAATGTATTGGATGTCATAGTTTCCAATGGGGTAATATTGTTCCTTGACCGTAGCCACAAAAAAATCCCAAGTGGGCTCAACACCATATATTCCATAATCCTCTGTGGAAATTTTCTCCCAGTAAGTTTCCCACCAATGTTTGACATGGCGGAGATCCTTAAGGAGTGTGAAGGTAATCTTTTCTCTGTCGAAGAAATTGTGAACAGATAAATAACCTTCTCCCATATTTAACCATTTTTTACGGTATCTACATCTATTTATCCTTCAAATACGAGAATATCAAAATTAAATTGTACCATGAAAGGAAAGGTTCCTCCAAGTGGTCTCTTGACGAATACATATCAGTTTTTATCGGCAAGTTTTGAAGGATGTGGGAAAAATTCTCTATCATTTTGTCTCGTTGTCGCGTGAGAGCTTTCTCAAGAAACAGATTAATAGAATTGTCTTCTCTGTCATTTTTCCTTTATTCCACCATGGAGAGTTTCTTGGGTGTGTGAGAGATTATTTTTTCATGAGAGACAAGATCAAGACCCAAATTTCTATACTTGGACCTCATCAGGGACATGAATTGAAAAAATGATCAAGAGCAACCTGCTCTGATACCATTGATCCAGATTCTTTTTGGCACGAAATGAGAGCGGTGATATACCACACAAATATACAAAGATATTGAAAGAGAGACAATAATGTAACATATATATATCAGATATATAACAAGAGACACATATATAGTAATACACAATTTCTACTAATGAGCGAAATGTACAAAACTATAGAAATACAGAGTAAAAGAGTCGCTAGAATTGTGGAAGATTATCTCTAAGAAGAGATGTGACGACTACTCGCATTTGCAAGAAGATGATTTTACAATGAGGCTCCAAATTCATTTTTATCATAAAGAGAATCCACAACCCTAACCCTGGAAAATGAAAATCCAACACTTTTTTGGACCACGTTTTGGGTAGTTTGGTGTATCAACTTTCTGAGGGTGTAACTTTGGCATACGATCTTTGTTTTGGGTGCACAATAATTCATTTGAAAGGTATTGAAGAGGAGATTCATTTTGGGGGCTCAATGAGAGCCTTTGGCTATCATTGAGGTTCTATATCGTGAATAAAACCTTTTTTAGGCCCTCAAAATGGACCCATAAGTTTAGGAACCAAAAAACTACTAAAAATAGTAAGTTTCCAGAAAACTGTTTTGAGCCAATTGGAATAGGTGGTTGGCTACCAATATCCACCTGGATTAGAGGCGACCCAGGTCATTCCCATCATGGGGATTATTCCACAAATTCCTTTGATTTTTACATGTTTAAGACGATTAATTTCACAACTCGTGCAAATACCTATGACACTCCTCCAGGTAATTAGAATAAAGGGAATGTTGTGAATGAGCCTTCTAGTTCCACTCCTCCTCCATATTCCAGTCCTCTTTAGATTGAGAATCCAATTTCTAATGCATTGTTGCACCCGTTGAAGAGTGTAATTCAAAAAGTGACATTTAATCCAAATTCCCACACTGCCCAAAACTACAACATAGTCGAAGATTTGGTGCAAGTGCCTTGTGCTATGTCAACCCTCAAAGCTCTAAAAAATTGTCCAAGTCAACGTAGAACCCTACTGTCAGCCATTTGATCCATGGATCTCGAGGAGTTGAACTTGATTACATTCAATATAGATTATTTTAAGGAGAGGGTATCCCTCCACTTAGCATTCCAAATCCAATTTTTGATTGGTGGAAATAGCATCCATCGCACTATTTTGGATGAGGGATCCTCCACTTGTGTCATGCATTTTCCTTGTTGGAGATTCCTTGGTTCTCCTACCCTTACCCCGTCCCCTACCACCCTGAAAGCATTTGATGGACATGATTTTCAACCTCACAGAATCTTGCAATCTTTTGTTGTGACATTAAAGGGTAAGATCATTTTGGTCGATATCGAAGTGGTCGACGTAGCCCTGGATTATAATTTGTTACTTGGTCATAGTTGGTTCTATGCGATTATTGTTGTCACATCTTTGGTGTTTCGTATATTACAATTTCCCCATCAAGGAGAAATTAACATTCTTGACCAACATGAGTCTAGAACTCCAGATCTCCATAATGCTGCAACGAATAATGTCCCTTTTCTAGGACATAATATCTTTGAGAGTGTAGGATTAGGTCTCCTTAAGGATTCCTCACTCACGGGGGTTTTTCCTTTTCCTGCTCCTCCCACCCCACAAGTTTCCATGTTAAACATGATTTCGACTAAGGTATGACAATCCATAGAATTATTTAATACTTTGGTAGTATCTGGTCTTAATGAGCATAGTTCATTGTCTCTGTCAATCTTGTTAAAAAATGAAACAACCCCCCCTCCATTAGAATCGATTCTCACTCTAGATCAAGTCCTTGAACCTTCTTTTCCTCTTCCTAGTGAAAATGTTACCATTAGTAACTAGACTCCTAAATGAGGAAAGAAGAAGAGTTTTCAGAGGAAACAATTCTTTGGGGGAAGGTCTCTAGCCTCTATACGTCATTATGGAGCAATGCCACTAGCTTCTATTACGCAAGATGGGGGAAAAAAACCTCTAGAGAAACATGTTGCTAGGCGTGATCCTCGATTGGGAGACATTACCATCATAACATAGTAGTCTTTTCTATAATGATCTTGGTATTTTTTCTTTCTCATTCTCATAAATACATGAGAATAGGTTACCAGGTACACTTTTATCTCTTTTTTCGGACTCGTAAAATCTATACAAAAAAGGAACTCTTTGGAGTCTCCTTTAAGCTTTTTTTAGACTCCCTAACCATGAAAATATTGCCAATTTATATTGCTTCCTTTCACAATCATTTAAAGGTTTTGAAGGGCGTATTTCGAGTGGTAGTTTATCTCTTTTTCGGCCTCATGAAACTAATTACGAAAAAATAATAATATAATCAAACATGCCTAGAAGAGTTCTCCCATGTATGTTTTTACACCTTTTTTGGGCCTGGGAGACTAAATTTATGAAAAAGTCATCCATGGAGTCACCTTTAAATTATTTTCAGACTCTCTAAACATGAAAAACCATCGATTTTACCTTCTTTGGGATCGTAAAGGTATGCATCGAAGGACCTATATGAGTCCAATCTCCAGGACCCATTGGAGACTGAACCCATCCTTCTTCACGTTTGTTAAACATATGATGAGGGACTCATCTAAAGGATGAGATATATCGAGAATGTGTTACCCTCCTCGATATCATTAAACAAAAAAGAGGTACTCATCTATCTAGATGGGGGAAAAATGAAGGAAGTGAGTCAAGTTTCTTGAGATATTTTAAGGAAGATCTTATGGTCACCCTTGAACACGACACATGTTTTCACCTCACCATACACTTGTATAATCCATTTTCCTCTGCACTGAACCAATCCTATGATTCATTTTACTCCTTTGTCCCATCCAAAGAATTCCCCAATGATTGTTGCATTATGTTTTGGTCCATTTTGATTCTATGCTTCCAAGTCTTATGACATGCCTCAGTGTTCAAGGGAAGTGTTCACTTCAAAGTCATCCATCTACAATATTACTAGTTTCCGTACCCGTGTCAATCCATTTTTTATCTACTATATCTTAACACTTTCCTGTGACAAGTTTCATGTCGATTGATGGGGAATACATCAATGCCTTCCTTCGACGAGTATTTTTCTATTGACTTCAACAAATTATCTAGGAAATAGACTTAGGAACACATTAGTTCCATGGGACCTACATTCCGCAATGGAAAGCCTCCTTGCATTCGACAGTGGGTATACATCAATGACCCCTGACCAATTTATTCCATGAATTTTTGACTTCATCTCATTATTCACATTCGATGGATTTTACTTAAATTACCTTGAGAGTCATCGACATCAATGGTGATTTCTCTCGCACTTGTTAATAGTATACCTCAATGACCGGTAATCAAATAGTTTCTTCCATGTATTCACATGGACATAATCATACTACTATAGGATCAATATGAAGACCTTTGGTTGAATATTCATATTCATATACACTTTACCTAGGTCGTGATGGAGATTATTCAAATGATATATATGTTTTAACATAGATCCACTTTGTATTGGTTTGTGACTATGTTCTTATCATATCGTAGCTCCATTGTGTATTGTTTTGTGTCTATGATCAAGTTAGGTCATAGAGGGATGAATCCACATTGTATCTTTGGTGGTCTTCCCCTTAGTCAATATCATCATGGATCTGTAATGTATTTTTTGGCGGCCGTGCTTTGAGTCATTTTTATTATGAGCATAGGTATGCCTACCTTGCAGATGGAACATATATTAATATTGTTTAATGGTTGTCTACATCTTCTACCAGGTTCTCTAACTCCATACCCTTACTTAGAAGAATCTACAAAGTGTTTCGGCCATCAACATTTATCTTCTAGCTTCACACTTTGGGGGGAAATATGCTACACATCAAAATTCCTCACTTCGACAGTGTTGTAAGTGTTGCAATTTCATTTTCGCAAGTGTTGTAAGTGTTGTAAGTATCGCACTTTCATTGTCGCAAGTGTCTCATTCACTTTTCCTAAGTGTCACACCTAGAATGACACCATAAAAACACTTGCTACAACCCCCAAAACATGTTAGAAGAAGAAACCCCATCATCTGACAATCAAAACAAGTTTTTTACCTAGGGAATTACTCTTCTTTTTGATATTTTGGAAGATCAACGCTCCCCTTCTTATATATATGGAGCGCTAGCTCTCTTTGATCATCTTAAGAGGGCACTACAATGATTTGTTGTCCACTTTAAGGGAACGTTGTATTGGTTGAGGGAATCTTGGAGGAAATCCCACTTTCTTCTAAGATAAAACTATAGATGGGTTGGGTTATTTTGGCTTGAATCTGACTCCATGGATACATCTAAGAAATAAATCAGAACTAATGTAGCCATATCCTCAACCAATTCCAAAAATACTCAAGGTGGTTGAGCCTCTCAAATCCTATAAATGGAGGCATTTCCATGGTAAAAAGGAGGAGAAATCAACAAAGTATTGTTATTTTGATTGTGGATATTTTGAGCAAGGGTTGGACGAGGAGGACTTGGAGAGGATGTTGCAACACCATATGAAGATTGTAGTTTTTCTGTTCTAAGTTCTCATTAATATACTTGGCCTATTTCCTTCAAGTGTATGTTTACATGTTATTGTATATGGTTTTATTAATCTACATAGATTAATTGATTTTGTCTAATCCAATAGAGTAAGAAATAGTCGTTTGTTTCTTGTTTTCCATTGAACGTACTAATTTTCATTGGGAGTCATATTGAGCTCGTGGATTGGAGCGGCTTGGAAAAATGTCATAAATGAGGTACATAATACTTCCCCTAATTCTCTCTTTTTTGATGGAAAAAATGAATTTATAGGAATGGTAGTGCCAAATGTAATTTTTTGTCTGTAATCCAAGGGAAAGTTCACCTATCTGCAGGGGAATATTTTCGTAACACTAGGAAATTTGGTAATGAAATCAATAGTAACGACTTCCCATTTCCATTCAATTATGGGAAATGGCTGCAACAATCTCGTTGGATGTCTATTCTCAACCTTTACCTTATAACATTCCATGCTTCTAGCCAAATAATCAGTGACATATTTATTCATACTAGGACAAAAATATTGGCCTCTTATAGATGTACTAGTTTTTCGGTATCCTAGAATTTTATCTTTAAGATCTATCCTATACATACTAATGGATGTAGCATGCATTTTATGCACCCTTCTACTGAGTGCATTGACCACTTTGTTCTCTTTTCCATTTATGTGCTTTATGTCAAAGTCATATTCACTAAGAAATTCTATCCATCTAGCTTTTCTAGCATTTAGTGTTGGTTGTTCAAACAAATATTTCAGACCACTATGGTCTATCCTTAATTCAAATTTATTTCCCATAAGGTAATGCCTCCACATACTTAAGGAATGTACTATGGTTTCCAACTCTAAGTCATGTGGGGCATAATTTGTTTCATTCTCCTTCAATTTTCTCGTCTCATAACAAATTACATGTCCATTTTTTGTAAGTATTCCATTGATCCCTTCCTTGCATGCATCTGTGAACACAAAAAAAATCCTCATCTAGATCTGCAACTTATAAAATAGGTGCACTAGTTAGTAAATCCTTCAAGTGCTAGAAAATTTCTTTACAATTAGAACTCCATTAAAAATTTACTCCTTTCTTTTGTGAAGATTTAATTGGCTGTGCAATATTGGAGAATCCCATAATGAATCTCTTGTAATAACCAGCTAGACCCACAAATGATCTAACCTTTGAAAATGTTCGTTGGCGCTGGACAATTTTTTATTTCTTCAATATTTTCTTGATCCACTGCTATGCCATATTGTGAAACAATGTGATCCAAATAATGGATCTTCTTTTGATAGAAAGTGAATTTACTCAATTTTTCATACAATTTGTTCTCTCTCAATACTTGTAGCACCATCCTCAAATTTTTCTCATGCTTCTCCTTTGACTTGGAATAAATAAGATTACCATTCAAAAATACAATGAAAAACTTGTCCAAGAAATCTCTAAACACCCCATTCATCATACACATAAATCTAGAGAGTTCATTTGTCAACCAAAAAGGCACCACTACAAATTCATAGTGTCCATACCTTGTTCTAAAGGTTGTTTTGTTGATATGTTCTTCTCTAATTCTAACTTGATTATATCTTGACCTCAATTCAAACTTGGAGACTATCTTTTCTCCTTTCAACTAATCAAAGAGATCATCAGTCATTTGTGAAGGATATTTTTTGTTGATTGTAACCTTTTTCATTTGTTCGAAGTCAATACATAACCTCAACGTTCCATCTTTTTTCTTCACAAAAAGAACCGGGACACCCCAAGGAGAAACACTTGGGCATATGTACCCTTTATTTAATAACTCTTCTAGCTACATTTGCAACTCTTTTAGCTATGTTGTGATCATTCTGTAGGGTGTTTTGGACATTGGGGAATATCCAAGCATTAATTCAATAGAGAAATATATATCCCTCTTTGGTGGAAATCCTTGCAAATGCTCAAACACATCTTCAAACTCTTTCAAGATGGGATAGTCTTCAAGAATTTGCTCCTCATACTTCATTGGATCTTCCATATGGGATACATATATCTGGAACCCTTTCCTAAAACTTATTTTCAATTGCAATATTGAAATCTCTCAAATAGATATAGGCCTTGGAATACCTTCTTTTATCCTTGAATCACCTTCTTCATCAAGACATGTGAAAACTTTTTTATAACAACTTAGGACAACACAATTACTTTATATCAAATCCATACCAATCAAGAATTCATAAGACCCAAGAATTTTGATGTTCAAATCCTCCTTACTATTAATTACATTCATGTTTATAGGGAATTATTTAACAACATCATTAATTCTTCTCTTAGTTATAGAATCTAGATGAAATAACCAAGACTTTTCATGCTTACATTTATTCAATTTAAATATTTCAACTAGATTTGGATCTATATAGCTATGACTAGCTAGATAATCAATAGAAATAGCTATGGGATGATTATCAATCTTACCTTCCACTTCAATCATGTGGTATTGATTGTCTTCTTGTCTATTGTCCAAATTTACATAGATCCTTGTCATGCTTCTTCCCATGTCCTCTATTGTATCCTCTGTTGAAGTTTTGAAACTTCAGGAAGTCATTCTCCATAAGAAGCCATTTTAGAAGACCCTGGAATGCACTAGAAAAAGTTAGAATATAAGAAGATCAAGTTGGCTCTGTTGAAGCATTGAAGAAACACTTGTAAAAACAACAAAAGAAATAAAATAAAGTTGAAAAAAAAAAATGACAAGTCAGCCCCACCATTAAATTAAGGTGACTTGAATAGTATAAATAAAGGTAGATTCATTTCATTATTACACACCTCATCAAATCTCCTATTCTAGTGTGCATTATCTAGTTGCATTTGCAGTTGTAGTTGTAGTTTCAAGTTTCCAGTTGTGCTAGTTCTATGGTGTGCTACCTTGTTCTAGTGATGCACCATACTTGAGGGATCTTCCTCACACTAGAGAACATATTTCTGTGTTCTTGGAAATATTCATTTGTCTGGTGATGTATTCATGAACTTGGATTGAATTTATTCTAGAGAAAAAATTGTTATGTTTTTCTCCCAAGTTAAGGCTTTCCCAAGATAAATCTTGTGTCTATTGTGCATGGTTATTTCTCTGTGATTCTGTTATTTCCACTGAGGTTTTATTTTATTTGTAATTTTCAATGTGTAATTAATATATGATAAAAATGGCATTAAAATATGTTTTAAATCATAAAGAACAATTATTAGATCTAGAAATTAGAAAAAATCAACATGGTATTAGAGCAGGTTACCTTCATAACAGTCTAGTCACTAGAAGGAAGATTGTACATTGTTGTGATTTGTCGTTGCACATGAAAGTTGTTGCTTCACAATTTTTTTGTCAAGATCATTGAGAACTTATTGAAAATTCATTGGGACTAAAATACACCACAGATAAACTCACCTTGCTCTAGCACAATTACTGCACCTTTCAGATCGAATGGTGAAAGTTGAAATTTCACCCCTATCTCTTTACAACAGTTGTAGTAAAAATTTTGTGAATCTCATTGAGAATTTAGTGGGATGTTTTTGGGAGAATTTTGGCATAAAGAAACTCTCCTTTCGATATCACACCTTCTACACCTCTCAAATTAACAATCCATCAAGGTTACAATTTTAGGGTTTTGAAGCTTATTGACATTTTTCCTGACATTGAACCTTATGATTCAAATTTTTGGCTTCTTCTTGTTGAGATGATGTACTGTGTTAGATTAGAAGATAATATGGATGGTTCTACAAATTTCATAGGTATGAATGTGTATATAAGTTATAGCATGAGGTTTTTTTTAGGAGATGTACACTTGGAAAAAGGACAAATGTTTGAAGCAGTGATTGTATATCTGAAGGGATCATAGATCTACTGCACTCAAAGGAAGCTCAAGAGATGGAGGCAACAATGATGATGTATCCTACAGTATATGACAAATCAAAATCAAATGGAACAACAACAATAAGACTCCAAGTTTTCATATCAAGTTTGATATTTTATATTGTTGCATCTTAAGAAAATGTTGTAACTAGGACAACAATATTTAGAGTTATATTACCGCTAAGTACTTTTTATAGAAAATGTTTAGTAACACTTGATTATTTTTGGTATGATGATCATTATGTAAATGTTGATTGTCTATTACTAATGATACACTTATTTACAAAATGAAATTGATCTCTTCTAGGATATGTTCTTGGTTGTTGTCTCTGTCCCAGGCCTATTACCTCGTAAATTCCATGGAGGTTACCATGGATATGTTCTTGTTTTGTTCCGGGTAGGTTACCTTGTAAATTCCATGGTGTTTACTGTGGAGATGTTCTTGTTTTGTTTCAGGAAGGTTACCATGGATAAATAATTGGTCACAACACTATAAAATCATTTTTCATGATTCTTATTCTTGTTCTAGGAAGGTCACAAGTGATATATCTGAGAAATATCTATAGTGACGATTGTACTTATTCCTATTATTGTTCTTGTTCTTGTTCTTGTTTCGGGCAGATCACATGTGATATCTTTGAGAGGGAGATATAGTGAGTATTGCAGGAGGCAACATATTATATGATCTCTAGTTTGAGACATGGAGGAGACTATCTAGACAAGAAAGTATACATCAATGTACCTAAGAAGAAGAGGACGAAGTTATAACATTTTTGAAAGAAGGGTACTTTTATGGGATACATAGTGTCTCATATGCAGATTGATTTTGAGGAGAATAAGGATCCAAGGGATGACTATATAGTTCCCTCTAGTCCAATTTTTCATCCTTCAGACTATCAGGACGAGTCAATAGATCCAAAAGGGCTAGTGGTTCTACCTATAGATGCTGCAGTGACCAAGAGGAGGCTAACATGGATTCGTGACACTTTGTAGGATGCAGTGAGGCATGCATCTCCTCTTGATATTTTTAGGGAGAGAAAATGACCTCAAATATTATAGAACTTGGCCGGAGAATCCCACACATATGAAATACAGTAGTGGGGATGCAGGTATTAAATACCATGTGTGTTAACTTGTGTTGAAATGTGGGATTGCATTCGAGAGGAATAATTTGTGCATAGAAGGAGTCTAGTTGTTAAGGGAGTCACTTTGGATTTTTTGGTTTCATTATGACTCACCAGGAAAGGACTTAGCCTAGGATTGACAATGTTGAGGAATCAAGTGAAGTCTATATGGTTCATGGGAGGCATTATTGATAAGTGTTATGCCCTCCATGTTGGTACCTTTTTACAAATCCACCAGGAAACCCCTGGTTATATCTGTGATTTTTCATGTTCTTTTTTTAATCTAGGAATACACCACTTTGTCTCTGTTAGTATTTAAAAATACTAGAAATAATATTAGTTGTTTGGGATATATCTGGCTCAAAATTTATATTTACAATTATGTTCCAAGTTTTTTTTAAATGGATTGAGTTAGTTTTTAGTGGTCAATGCCTTATGGAAGATTCTATATGATTTGGTGGGGGAGTGAAGATAGTCCCTGTTAAAATATGGTCCTAGGTCATATCAAGATATGAGGTGGTGTATGAAGCACTCATCATGGCCTTGACTAAACCACAAATCCCCCTCTCTTTTAATAGATCCCCATTTTCCCATAATATTAAACTAATGATTCCCGATTCACATAGTAATACTTAACCTAGTCGATCATCTATATAAGAGGTCACAAGTGATAGATGAGACTTTCTATCCTTATGGACAAAGAAGATTGGTCTTCCTTCAAGGCTTAAATGGTTATACAGAAGTCATCAATTATGAATACTTCACTATTTTTCTTGATGCAATAGGTTTACCCCTTGGTATAAATTTAATGCATCCACATTATTATTTAAGGAGTAAGTTAAAAAGTGGAGAAAAACACAACCATTTTTCTATTGAAATATTATTAAAATTTGGTAGGATTTTTTCCAAAAGTTATAGTTCCACTTGATTGATGGAAACTTTGAACATGGAATTTTTCCATTAGGGGTTTTATCCCATTTCAAAACGACTTGAATAATTGGAATTAAAAAAAAAAATGAGTAGATCATGGTTGAAATTTTCTTCACTGAAAAAAAAATGCACTCACTAGAAATGTTGAGTTTGTTCACTTTTTAACTCACTCCATGTTATAGCCCTAAAATTCCCTACTCATGCATACATGTCATTGGCCTTCTTAATTGCATAATTTTCCAAATCATTGCTGAGGAAATCTATTTAAAAAACCAATGTTTAGAGCATGTATGTGCCCTGCTGCACTACTTCCCGCATACATACGCTTGTTTCATGCTAGACATCCTGCGTACATATTCCTGCTGCACACTAAAAAACCTGTGTATACCTCCAAAAGTTGAAAAAAAATAAAAATTTATAAGGAATTCAATGGAATTTACGGGCTATTGGAGGTTTCCCAGCCAATTCACCTATTATAGCCCGCCCCCCAACCGAATAACCATCCTTTTGTCATACAAAAGTAATTCTTGGTATCTCATTCTAGAACCAAGCATTAGAACGGTGAAACTCTGCCCAAATTCCCTTCCCTTCCTTGCCAAAGCATTTGCAACCTTTTGTGAGTTATTTCCTCAGCATTCCCTCTCTAGCCCCTTTTCTTCCATACAATCCATTCCCTTCCCTTTAAGGTGATCAATAGATTGTGAGAAGAGGATTATTGAAAGTGCACTTGGAGCATTTTCAAAAGGATCTCGGACCAGGTTCGTAGAGCGTTGGCCTTCAAGGATTGTATGCTTCAATTTTTTATTAATGAATAAAAAAATCTCTTTTCCTTGTCCCAAATGATGATGTTTTATGTATTTTCTTTGATTTATACATAAAAATTGCTAGATAACCCTAATTTATGATAGAAATAGCATGTCTGTAGCCTTGTTTTCCTAACTTTGGATGTAGTTCAGCTTTGGGAGGAGACTTGTAGCCTTGGGAGCTACAAAACTTGAGGTGATCATCACCAAACATTGGATAAAAGGTATGGTATTGATTTTCTCTTCCACTGCTTTTTGTTCATCTATTTTGGTATGTTTGGGGTAATATAGACACTAGATTGACTTTTAGGGAGTCATTTTCTCTGTCTATACTTTAAACCCTAGTATAGTTATAGGGGGATTTTCCCACTAGCAGAATTGGGGACTCCACTGGGGAGTCTCTCTAGGGTTTTTAGGGAGGATTTTTGGGTTGTTGATTGGATTTTTGATTTACTTTTAAGTTTCACTCAACTTTACTGAGTATTTTAAGGGTTTCTGGTCACCTGCAAAGTGCAAACCAACTTTCCCTGCCCTGTTAGTTTGCCTTGTTTTTTTATTTTTGAAAAGTCTTAGAGGTGTACATGCCTTGTTTTAGATCAGCCCGTGTACATACGCGCTCTGCACAATAGACAACATGCGTACATACACAGGCTACTGATGCAACAACCCACATCTTTGTGTCTTGAAAGTGTTTTTTTAACAAAGAGATTGTTTGTCTCTTTCCTGATATAATTTCATACTTCTCAAGACTTTATTGAACTAGTCAGAGTCTTTGTCTTTGGCCATAGCTTGGGTTAAAGTTTCAGTTAACTTGTTCCTTAGTTTTCTTTTGTTTTCCCTAAAAGGTTTAGAGAGAACTGTCAAGTTTTACATCCTCCTTTTGGTTTCTTGGTTGAATCCATGCAATCCGCAGTTGGCTTAGGGTATTTATCAATCTTGTTTTCATTTTTCTCTTTGTTCATGTTTCTTGCTTTGAAAAACAAAAAAAAATATTTACTTCATTTTTTCTTGTTAAAGCAGTTCAAAAAATAAAATAAGAATTTATTTTCTTGCATTTAGTTTGGTAAAGTAGTCAAGGTTGTTTGCAGAAGAAAAAGAGTCTTCATTTCAAAGTTCTTTTGATTTTCTAATATACAAGAAGTTTTTCTTATTCAAACAAAAGAAAGATTTAGGATTTCTTCATTTACAAGATCTTGAAATATTGATTAGAAAAGTTGAATTTTACAAAGAGTTTTTACAAGCTTTTCTTTAATTTCGAAGTATTTTTTTCTTTCAAATGATTTAAAGTTCTCTTCCTTATTCATATCTTCATAACACCATCAATTGTACTACCACACCCTTTATGTAAATCAATCCTTAAAATCAAATTCTTAACTTAAAATTGATTAGACTTTTTGTTTGTAGGGTTCACCGACTAGTTTAGGGTCTTAGGGCCTTGAATTGGGTGTGAAGAGGAAAATCTTCAAGGCCACTTTAAAAAAAACATTGGAGTTTGAGATAGGGATTGCTTTAAGCCCAACGTCGTAAGAGTTAGCTGAGACCCCCCTCTAACACAGGGGATAAACATGAGGTCATGTGAGGAAAGGTAGAGGAGATAACCGCTCCGAAGATGGATTAAACATAGTGTGGATTATATATTGAGGGTATTTCTCGGGAACAATATTGATCGCATTTTCCTATGGATCTTCATGGACCTCAAATCCATTCGATATCCTTAGTTGTCTTCTGGACCAATTTCCTTCAGCACCCTTGAAGGGATTCAAACTTGTTATCCTGCTCATTATGATCTTCCTGACTGTTGACTGTACCTTCCTGGTGACTGATTGCGAGCTGGAAACCTAGTTGCCCATATTTTATGGAATTACATAGGTTATTGTGGGGGTATACCGAGGTACCTAGGGAAAATGTTGGATCATGCTTTGTAGAGTATACTCAGAGGGTGATTTCGTGTTCGAGTTTCACTTACACTGGTTAGTTTCTCTAGTGTCGATTAGCATAACCATCCTTCCTACTAGTTAGTCGACTGCTTGAATTATCTTTAGGAAACATTTTTAGTGTCTAATTTGTGTTCTATGCTAGTCAGGCCTTATTATGTCATTTGATCATTTCACAAAGTGGAAGATGAACATCTCCACCGGTTGTGAAGGCTTGAATTCTTGTTATCGGTTACTTTGGAGCCACCTCCGCCACCATTGAGGAAAATAATTGATCAGGAAGGATCGTTCAAAGAAACCGGGTTGCAAGAAATTGTTCCTGAGCCTACTCCGAGAAGAGACTTTCCATATCCGGAGGAATCCATTGTTTCTAACTTGTCGGTGTCGATCTTGATTTAGGTTGTCCCTCCCAAGGTGACATCTTCTGAGCACCGATTAGTTCTACGAGAGACAATGTAAGAAAATGCTACTACTTTGTCTGGGAGTCCTCGTACTCTTGTTACAACTACTATTGGAGGGGGAATCCTGCCTCCTCCCCCACCTTCACCAGTTAGGACCTCAATTTTCCCAAATCCCATGACTTTGGGAAGTGGTCTGATATCTTTAACGACTATGACCACTATTTTGTTTACTTATAACGCGACAGGAACTCCCTTCTCATATTGGATGCCTCACTTTGATACGACTTCAGATCTTACTTATTCTATCTTACAGAGCATGGGTCTGGGGGTAGGGAGAAAAAACGCTCCCTTGAAAGGGTCAACCATGGGCACTATTGCCCCTTTTAATGCCATTCCTTATGGTGGGGGTCATATACCTCCCCCATCCCCTTTTCTCGGTGACTCTTTTCAATAGTAAATCAGGCCTAACACTAATTATATCTTGTTTGGTGGAAATAGTTTAGGACCTTCATCTTATACGACGTCGGTGGGATATATGATGTTCTCTTTGTTCGGAGAATTTGGGAGAAACACTTTTATTTCGGCTTCTTTCCCAGCTGGGGAAAACTATATCTTTGGTCAACAAAACCCAGTGCAAGGTACCATTCCTTCACAAGGAGACACGACTGAAGTATACTCTACACAGGGTCTTTGGAATTCTTGGCAGGGATATTTTCCTTCACAAGGAATCTCAGTCGAGGGTAACCCCTTCCATATTCAATGGAACCCTAGGAAAGGCTATGTACCTATTCTTGTTGGATTGGCTGGGGGAATCCCCTACCAAGGTCCTTGGAACACAACATAGGGAGCAATCCCTATGCACGCTATGTCATCCAATTTCGAGAGTCATCGGATGACACCTCAATAGATGAAATTTCCTTTTGTTGGTCAAGGCCACAGTTTCTACCAAAACCTGGGCCAACAAGCCAACTTTTCCTAGCAACCTATTTCCAGTCAAAATCCAGGGCCCTCTTTTCCTGTAAATAATTCACAACCGAAAATACCCTTTCTGGAAACCCTGCATTTTCCAGAGTTGTCGGGATAACTAAATGAACTGATCTGTCATGATCCAAATTGGCCCCCCATGCCGACCAATTTTCCTTCAGATATTCAAAAAATTTAGGGAAAGCCTGGAGAAGATATAGGTGATCACGTGACTACCTTCCACTTGTGTTGCTCGTCAAACTCGTTGAAATACGACTCTGTTCAGTTGCACCTTTTTCAACACGCTCTTATAGGGGGTGTTGTAAAGTGGTATATTGAGCTCGATGGCTCGAGGTACTCTTACTTTAATGACTTTCCGATGGTATTCTTAAGCCATTTCCAGTTACCTGTGAGATATGATTATGGCACCGAACTGTTGGCCAATTTTGAGAAAACCAAGGCCGACCACTCTGATCATATCTGAGAATGGAGGCTAAGAAAGAGCTTGATTAAGGTCAAGGTCCCTCCTAATTTATTTATTGTGTGGTTCTTTAAGTCTTTGGTTCCCTATATATCCAAGGATGTAGCGACTTCCAGGGTGTTTCCAGAAGAGGAATCTATTATGAGAGCTCAACAACTATAACTGATCTACTCTTAGTCTGGAATTCTCTACGAGATATTTCTATATGCTCCACAGTATACTATAGATAAGGCCAAAAAAAATTATGGGTCCCACATTGATGGAATTGTGGGCTCAACACAAAGCAAGTCCATAGATATTTTGTCAAATAAATTGCAAAAATTGTCGATACAATTGACTGTGGCCAACCAAATTCTTTGTTTAGTTACCCCCTCTACCCAGATTTTGGATGTACATAGTGTGTAGTTGACGAATCCCAAGGCCAACTAGAAGAGATGAGGGAAATAGGAAACATCAAAATAAGAAGGGTAAAGTGGATAAAAAGGTTACCAATAATGATGGTGGGGGGAAAATGAAGAAGAATAAGTTGAAGTATCTGTGTAATCTCTACATGGAATACCACTTGACTCACCTATTCCCTCGGCTTGCATAAGCCTAGAAGCTACTTGCAAAAAAACATCTTGTTGTGTTGATGAACCCTTTTATACAAGGGAAAAATATTGCTCAGGCTTCCGCATCCATAAGCACGAAAGGGGGAAGTCAGGAACCCCCCGTGCCTACCACTAACAACCCAGCCATGAACATTTACATGATGAATTCTGATGCTAATTTATCGACCAAGACTTGAGACTACATAACCTTGGAATCTGTTGAGAAGGGAAAGGAAGCCATTAACCCATCGAATCCTCTCCAAATTGAGAAGCAATTGGGTGAAACAATGACTCGCATCCCTAAAGGTGTGTTTAAGAAGGATTCCCATAATACAAACGTGAGTTCCACTCAGAACTACTCCGTCGTAGAGTATATAGCAAAGAACCCTTGTGCGATGTCTGCTCTGGAGGTCCTCCAGAGTTTCCCCTCAAAGAGAAAATCTCTATTGCCTTCCTTGGGAGTGGCAGAGACTAGTAACCCAGGAACGATTATTTTCGATCCAACTGACTTAAAACCCCGTCTTCCTCATCACGTTTCCTTTCAAATAGTAGTGGCTTACACCACGAAATATTTTAAACAAAACATTTTTCATACAGTGATTGATGAGGGTGACTCGACTTGCATGATGTCGTTGACATGCTGGAAGGCCATTCACTAGCCTGAGTTGTCTCCATCGCCTACGTTGCGTGTGGATTTTGACGATCGGTCATTTATACCAAACATAATAATTCCTTCCTTCCCTATGCATTTAGGAGGTTAACATATGTGTGTCAAAGTTGTGGTAGTCGATGCGCCTCTCGATCTCAATATTTTTTTAGGAAGAAGTTGGACTTATGCGATGGATGCAGTGGTTGCTACAATTTTTGGGGTCTTGTTCTTTCTGCATGAGGGCCAGATTGTGACCAAAAACCAATTGTCCTTCTCTCATCCTGACCCTTCATTGGGGGATTCCACGGTCCTGATGATTGATAAACCACATCTTAGCATTATCAACTTAGGTGTTAGTTTGTTTCCATCATTGATGGGAACCTTTGATTGCCCATCGCCTTCCAATGATGTAAATATTATATCGGTTGTTCCTGACCAGCTGACGCTGCAATATTTCAAGTGTCATCTTTTTGAACAAGCTACTTTAATGACTCGTGAAATTTACCTTCGCCATATTCTTCGATGGAAGGGATAGGGAATCATGGCATGGCCATGCCATTATCTGTTGATGAGGTTGTATACAACATTTTCCAGCAAACTTTGGCCAACCCTAATCCAAATCCCTCACAGGAGTTAGATCCAGTTCTCGAGCCTATTTGGGCTCAAGATTCTTTTTCCAATCAATATCCTTTAGACTTTGTCTTTCCCTCTGATGAGGCGATTCTTGAGGCAATGAATGGTCTGGAAAGACCTTGGGATGATCTACATCATAGATATTATTTCCTTCTCGAGCTTAGAATAATAGAGGCGAGAGAGTTTGTTTTGACCATGAATGGAGATAGCCCTTGTCCTATCAATCCTCAGGCCATGCACATAGTTTATGCCGAGGGTAACATGGAAATAATTTTTACAACTATTCCAATCAATATCTCCAAAACCCCTAGCATTGTCAAGAATGTTTTCATTGGAGCAGATTGCTCCCCCAAAGAGATTTGAACTTACACCGAGTTATTCAAGGAATTCTGTGATGATTTTTCCTGGTCTTATGAGGAGATGCTAGGAATCGACCCATGAATTGTTGAACATGAAATAAAGACTTATCCTTATGTCAAACCAATCTGATAGAAGCTTCGTCTAGTCAATCCTCAAAAAGTGGAAGCAATCAAGGTGGGAGAAGAGAAACTACTCAAAGACGGTTTTATCTACCCTGTACAATTCACAAAATGGGTGTCAAATCCGATTCTTGTCAACAAGAAATAGAGAATGATTCACATTTTTATGGATTTATGTGATTTGAACAAGGCCTTCTGGAAAGAAAATTTTCCAACTCCATTTTTTGATCAGATTGTTGATGAATGTGAAGGTTGTGAAGTCTTTTCGTTCATAGATGGTTTTTCGGGATACAATCAAATTCAAATCAAACCCGAGGACCAAAATAAAACAAATTTTATTTGTCCTTGGGGTACCTTCGCATATCGAAATATACCTTTTGTCCTGAAGAATGTTGGAGATACCTTTCAGTGGGCCATGTCATTCTCTTTTCAAAACCTAAATCACATAGTCGAGGCATATCTCGATGATCTAGCATCACGTTCTCGCAAGAGATCTGATCATCCCACCCATCTATGACTAATATTTGAGTGATGTCGCTACTATTAGATTCACTTGAATCATAAAAAGTGTAGTTTTTGTGAGACGTCATGTCATCTTTTAGGTTTCATTTTATCGACAATAGGGATCATGGTCTATCCTCTCAAGGTTGAGGAAATAGTTCAATTTCCTCTCCTGTGCACAATACCCAAGCTTCAGAGCTTACAAGGGAAAGAAATTTTTCTTCATCTTTTTGTCGCTAATTATGTCGAGATCACTAAAGGTTTTATGCATCTATTGAAAAAATGGATCCCATTCTCTTGGGATGAAGTCTATCAATGCTCTTTTGAAGCGTTGAAATGTGCCATGACGCCCGCCCCTCTGCTCCGACATCCTAATTATAACAAATATTTCTTGTTGTATTTGGTTGCTACGGAGTGGACCATCGGCATGGTATTGGTCCAAGAGGATGGTGTGCTTGAAGAGCACGTTATCTATTATCTTAGTCGAGGCCTAGTTGGACCGGAAGTCAACTACTCTCATGTTGAGAAGCTTTATTTGGAAGCTGTCGATGCTATCCAATGGTTCCGTCACTATATTTTTCTTCACAAGACCACCGTCATTTCCTTCGTCAAACCTTTCCAATATGTGTTAACACGGCGGGTCATTGGCGGAAATATTAGTGTATGGATAGTCATCCTATAGGAGTTTGACTTGAATTTTGTTTCCACGAAATCCAAAAAGTCACTGGTCTTTACCGAACTAATTTTAGAGCTACCAGTCGAGTCTGGTGATATTATGCCCGAAGAGTCTCCTATCAATGAAGATATTTATCTAATTTCATCTTCGGACCCCTAATATGGAGATATACTTGTGTATATTCTGAATTTGAAGTGCCTCGTTTATGCTTCTCGTGATGAGCATCGATGAATTTGACATCAGGTGTGAAACCATCTTATACTCGATGAAACTTCGTATCATCGAGGCGTAGATTAAATTCTTCAATGATGTCTCACACATGAAGAAGCAGAGCTCGTTTTGAATGACTGTCACACCGGAACATGTGGAAGCCATTTGTATGGGTTTGAAACAACCCAAAAGATTCTAGGTGGAGGTTACTTCTGGCCCTCATTAATCAAGGATTGTGTAGAGGAAGTCAAGAAGTGCCACCCATGCCAAATCTTTTGTCAAAATATGCGGGCACACCCTACTCCTATGTTTCTAGTCATTTCTATTGATCCTTTCACCAAGTGGGGTATTGACTTTACTACATGTCACCCAGCCTCATCTAGGGGGCATAGTTACATCATTGTAGCAATATACTACTTCACGAACTGGGTCAAAGCTATTCCAACGTTTACCAATGATGGAAAAGTTGCGTCTCTTTTCATCTTCAATTAGGCAGTAGCAAGGTTCGGTATCCCGAAGGAGATTGTCACTAACCATGGAAGTCACTTCTAGAATTTAATGATGACTAAATTAACATCAAATATATGGTTCAAATAGGAAAATTCATCACCCTACTACCCACAAGCGAATTCTCATGTTGAAGCTGTAAATAAGTCTCTTAAGACTATTCTTCAGTAGATGATCAATTTTGCCAAGTCAAATTAGCATCTGATGTTGTATTTATCGGTGTGGGCCTATTGAATGGCTGTGAATATTGCCACTAGTTTTTGACCTTTTCAACTCATATACAGGATGGAAGCAGTCTTACCTATTGAATGTCAGATCCCTTCTTTAAAATTTTTAGTAGAGTTATTGCCAAACACTTCACTGCTTGAGGAACGCCTTCTATATCTTGAGCAACTTGATGAGCAACGTCATGATGCATCCTTAGCCAATGAGGCTCATAAGAAACAAGTCAAGTGTCAATACGATTGGTCCATTCTCCCTTGCATTTTTTCTGAAAGTGATCTTGTCTTGGTCTATGATCAAGACAAATATCCCTTGGGGGCAGGCAAGTTCAAACCCATGTGGCTCGAACCGTTCATTGTGAAAGAGGTATTAGATAAGGGCACTTATTGTCTAGTTTATTTTGAGGGAAATTCCTTAGCAGAGCCTAGAAATGGGCTCTACCTTAAGACTTAATACTCTTAGGTTGGTCACCTGGGTGGCTTCTTGTATATATTTATAGTCTCTTATACATTTTTTTGTCTTTTTTGTCTTGTGGACGTGTAGTTATTTATGTATTATTTTTCACTGTGGCAGATTTCAAGTGAATCAGAGGTTTACTTTGGGTTCGCGAATGATGCTAGCTGACACACTCAGAGGCTTTCTTCCACAACTTGGGTGATTTTCACACCTAGAGGCCAGTTGCTATCTTCCAGAGGTATTTGTCTAGGCAACACAACAAATAATGTTGTCGAGTACAATACAATGATAGAATTTCTTCGTGATGCTTTGTCACATGGAATTTCTCGCCTACGAGTTTACTTAGATGCTCAGTTGGTTGTGTTCTAGTTAAATGGGGTTTACCAAATTTATGATCCCACTCTTCACTGACGATTCCTTAGGGTACATCTCTTAGAATGATATTTTGATTACATTACGTATATCCATATTCCTAGGAGATTTAATCATTTAACAGATAATCTAGCTAATCAAGTTTTAGATTGGCATGTTGGTTACATATAAAAAGAAAAGCACACACATACACATGTAAATACATTTGTAAAAAATGTTATCCATAAAGCAAAAAAGATGTATATATGTGAGTGTGTGTGTGTGTGTGTGTGTGTGTGTGTGTGTGTCCAAAAATAGTGTTATGAGTACAAAAGTGGGCATGAAAGCCTCAAAAGTCATCGGTCTACATCGTTGGGCTTACACCCTCAATATATATATATATATATTACAAAAAGTTCCCTCGGCACATCAATGGTCTGACACTATTTAAGGTCGAAACCTATTGGCTCTTCTATAATGAACAACAAAATTTGCAAGATGCTGGAACAGCTGGACCCAAGTCTGAGGAACCTGTACTACATGTGGATGTATATTCGGGGGGAGATCCTCAATCTCGACCATAGGAACGACATGAGTGAGAGCAGTTAGGTTTCACTCCACTCGTAATAAGAATTTGTTAGACTCTCTGGATGGGGGTCCTCCTATCGCTATTGGTCCTGCCTCTAGTCAAGGATGATGTTGATTCCTGACAAAGTTTGTCGGTCGAACATGCCCCACATCTATACATAAAATATTCATGAGTCAATACTCTACACACACATAAAAAGGATATATATGAAAATTAAAAATTTAATAAATTTTAAGAATATATATTACCTATCTCGCCACGCTCCTCGTCGGGAGGCATAGGCATCTCTGGGTCTCTAATGAAGCTGATCCCTACATAGGGGTAATCCTCGATCACTGGGATCCGACATTCCCACCAATCAAAAATTTTGTCATCAAATGCCTCTATAGTCCTCCCTCCACCCTCTCTAGGCAGTAAAGCTTCCCACCTACTCACTGCTAGAAAGGAGGCTATATTCCCCCACACTGTCTCTCTGGGACTCTTACTAGGATCCCTATCAAAGAATAAGGAGCATAGAATGGTACCAAACCTGAATTTCTTGCTGGTATGTTGACGACACTCTGTGAGTTGTCTCTTCATGCATACAAGCATGGTGGTACTCCAGTAAAAAATGGTCTCCTCCAAATACTGAATGACACAATGCATATGTGTGTGTGAGGCTTGGTGGAGTGCTACATATCTAGTAATCCATCCAATCAGAAGTAGGATCACTCTTAGAGAGAGGTTGGTGATATTGTGGATTGACACTTGAGAACCTACTTTCTTAGTGCCAGCCTCATTGTACATACTGATGTAATCCTCTATGTTGAATGACCCTGGAGGAAAAGTCCTCAAGTTGACTGGTTCCTCTCTTCTTGAGAGGCCAGTCGGAAATTATATTTCCTTTGTATTCGGGGTCAGTGATTGACCCTCCAACATAAATTCCTCTGTATCAGGATGCCAATACTCCATGAGAGCATTGAGAAGCCTCGGTTGTGCCCTCATAAATGGACACTGGAAGAAATTCCATAATCCACACTGTTTCACTACGACGATGGCCACAAGGTCCTCCTTGACCAAGATATTGAGCTCCTCATGGTCTCTCTCCCTCCAGTGATCATACATCCTATCACATGACAAAAGTGGAGAGGAGTTAATACTTTCTTTATACTTTTTCAATGCAAAGGAGGGTGTACGCGAGATGTTTACTACACAGTCATATATGTACTCAGGATTTTTATTATTCTACCCAAGTAAATACGTGGGCTAGCCTTAGAAAACCCGCATACATGCAGGAACACACTTTTTACAAGAGCACACCCCTCCCAAACTCAAATTTAACCTACAAAGGAAGAATTGAAATGCAAGGAGAAGTTATTTGTACTTACTTGGCCCAAACAAAAGGTCATTTCATCCACTGTAGCTCTTGGAATCCACTCTTTTAACAAAGGTTTTTTTTTACCTTTTGGTTAATTTCCAATTTGCAATGGTAAAAATGAGTTGTCCACCTCTATTTATAGAATTTTTTGGCCATTTTTTCCCTTTTTTGGTCCTCTTTTTCATTTTTTCTGCCTTGGTGGTTACTCGAATTCACTTATGATTTATCCATTGGTCATTCCGGTACTTTTATCCTTTCGGTTTCGTAATTATTTTTGGGATTGGTTACATTTTCGTCATCCTTTGATAAGATTCATTTTTTCCAAATTTTTGCATATAAGTTAGGATTTCATTCCCACTTTCTACATCTCGTTGTATTTTCTTCTTTTCCATAGGATTGACCCCACTGAAGTGTGAAACAAAACCTTCTATGCTACTCTAGAAGTGTCGTAATTAGGTGGTAGAGCCTACCTCTACATGGATTCCCTAGGTAGATCCTTTGCTGCATTTTGGTGTCCATACTATCAATTTTGACTATAGGCTTGGGAGTCCTTGATTAGTCCTTTCATGATTACACATCGAAGTCTCATTCTTCTTGCTAATCATCATTCTTGGCCTTACCTTTGGGACTCCCTAATGAGAATGCTTTGTTGTCTTTCAAGCTCGCTTTAAAATTTGAAAGCAACATCTAACGAGACTGTATTTATTATTTTCGATCTCGTCTGGATTACTTGAGAAAAGTAGCCCCCTGTTGTCTTCTTTAATCCCTTTTTAAAATCTCTAAAAATGAAAATATTGTCGAGTGATCTTATTTCCCTTCATGCTTGCCAAAATCAAATTTGAAGGCACATCTGTCTCACAATAGTTTACCCATTTTTCGGTCCAGATGGGTAATTTTACAAATAAAGGTATGCTCTAGGAACTTTGGTTTTCTAGAATAGTATTCTCAGACATAAGTTTAATCCTTTTTCGAGCCTGAGGGACTAAATCTTCGAAAAAGGAACATTCTCCTTGGTTTTGGTTTATCACCTTTTTCTGGCCCCAAAGATTACTTACGAAAAAGGAACCCCCCAAGAGTCCATAGTTAATCTATTTTCAAACTCCCTAAAATTGAAAAGATCGTCGAGTGACCTTGTTCCTTCACACTCGTTTAATTGGTCCAGAAGAATATCTACTTGGAATGAGTTTATGTTGGACAACTGAGAGGGGGGGGTGAATCAGTTGTTACTATGCTTAAAAAATTATATCCATTTTTAAACTTATTACAGAACACTCAATGATGATCATAATAAATAAGCAATAGAGTATTCAACATCAATCACACACATGTATAATGCAGAGACAGATATTCCTGAGGAAACCCATAAGGGTGAAAACCTATTTTTATTTATATGATAATTATTTTATGTACATTAACATTCTTATGAGAACCGACTCATAATGAGGCTACCAACTCTGTTTTGTAAGATGCTACTTGCTGAGAGCACCAACTCTCTGGTTTCTCTAGCACCCACTAGAAGGAAGCACCAACTCCCTGGTTTCTCTAGCACCCACTAGAAGGAAGCAACAACTCCCTATGTGTTCCAGCACCAACTGGATGGAAGCACCAACTTCCAGTCACACAGGCACCAACCTGTATAACAGAGAACAACAATTCTCCCTTGCACCACCTTGCCACCCTGGTTTCTCTGGCTACAACCAGATGGAAGATACAAGTACCTATGTTCAAGCACTAACTTGAAAATAATAGGACAACAATCCTCCCTAACACCTCCCTACCACCCTGAGATATAAATTTTTCTATCAGTAAAAATATCACAGTGATACAATATTTATCAATGGCTTACCGGTCACATCATTGTTCTTCTATAGTGATCTTCTCTGCCTACATCAGTGTCTTCCTGCACACATTCCTTTCACTTTCTATTCTTCTTCCTTTTATGCTCTGTGCACCATGTCTCTTCTATGCACCATTCCTCTTCTGTGCATTTCAGTTGCTCCACCCTGCCTCCTTCTACATGCATGAATGACTCTAAACAACAAAAACATCTCTTCTATGTTATCCATTTTTATAGTCTCTGTGCACCTTGTGCATGATGCATTGGCTATCTTTTCACATCTCCACTGAGCTTCACTTCGGGATGTGCATGTCGATCTCACGCTGAGTCCTCTGCCAGTTTATCCTCGCAAGGATTCATTCTCTCTAGCAATTCATCCATGTTTTTTCTGCATGTATGCCCATTTATTATGAGCTTCTTTTCTTTTCCTAGCAGTAACAGTCTTCGATCCACTTCCATATGTCAGATGACTCTATCATGATTCTACACTCTACTGGCAGTTGCCTCGAGACACTTCGCCTTCTCTGGCGATAACCCTTAAGTCTCTTACATTCCTCTGGTAGAAACCATTAGTGATTTCTAGCAGTTACACTGTGAACCTCTCCAGCCTTATGCCTTTGGAACCTTTCACCTTTCCTTTCACATGTGGCCTCAGGTGGTGACCAAACACCTATTTATAAGGCTCTTTTGTGACTCACGTTTCAGGGATCTGAGGATGAGGAATCTTGAATCTACAAGTCACGATCTCTGAAATGGATCTTAGTTGCATACTAGATCCTCCCTTAAAACTTCGACAATGTGAACTTGGTTGTGACCACAGGCCTAATCAAAAAGGAATTTCATGATTTTTCATTTCAGTTTTTCTCTCATGAGTCTCCTTGAATCCTCATACTGTGAATCTCGAAATGGATCCTAGCTAGGCTAGCTCCTTGCCCTCACATAACCACTGGCGGTGACCACAGACTACGCCAAAAAGGCATTTCTCATTCCAAAATTCCTATGTTGAAGGGTCTCAACACTCCAAGTTGTGATCGTCGAAACTCCAAAAATGGAGCTAGATCAATGGTTCATGCTTTCTCTTGATCAATGACTTAGATTGAATCATTGTTTCATGTTTCGTGATTTCAACAATATTGTGGTGAGACTTCACGACTCTCCATATCACGATTTCCGAAATGGAGCTTAGTTGTTAGCGCCTTCCTCCAATTCTTGATGATGTGACCACAACCTATGACCACTCACTAATCATTTGAGAACTTCACTCTGTAGATCAACAGTCCACATTTCGTGGTGATCGGACGACTATCCACTGCCCTGGAACTTTAGCTTTCGGGACTTTGGGGGAGTGTTGATACTAAAACTCCCGAAACTAAACTCTCGGAGTGACATCATTCTTGCGTCACTCAATGCCATGTCACAATCCTATTAGCTTCCACATGTCATTCATATTTGTGATTTTCATGTTCCTGAAATGTTGAATCAACTTGACACTTGTCATTTCTTGATCGTGCCACGTGTCATTGCTGATGTAGGCTTCCACCTGTCCTTGTTGACGTGGTTTGTCACGATCTACCTCCTGGATCTAGTGGCCCAAATTCATCCTTGATCCAATGGCTAAGATTATTTTGTGATTTAGAATATCGTGAGTTAGAGAGGTTAGGAGCCTCCTTCCTTTGAATTTTCAGTCAGTGAAAAAACTATCACTTTCCATGTGTCCCTCTTGGATCAGCGGTCAATATTTTATCGCAATTTCACAACTTCACAAGCCTTCATCATGCCTGATCAATGGTCCATATCAATCCTCAATCCAACGACCCATATCATTTCAACATATCGCATATCACGAGTTCAAGAGGTTAGAGCACCTCCTTCCTTTGGATTTCCCGATCTGCGAAACTCTGAAACAAAGTCTTTGATGTGATTTGATCTTTCACCACGTGTCCTCTTTGATAATGGATAGACCACCTGCATTTAGGATTTTCTAAGCCCGCTTCTCCTTGCACTTTAAAGACCGTGCAGGTTCTCTTGGATCCAATGACGGTCGAAACCCATGCTTGGATCTAACGTTCGAGATATGTTCTCCCTCTCCGCGCTCCTTCTCCTGAGCTTATCCTTCATGGGTGTTCTTGACATCAATGAAAAGAAAATCATTGTTGTTCTTGTAAACATGCCAACAATCTCCCCCTTTGGCATTGATGGCAACCCTGAATGGCTGCACTATTCTGCTTAGACCTCAATCTCCAACCTTAGCATATAGTCATGTTGTTCTTCTCCCCCTTTGACATCAATGTCAAATAAATACATGCTCCCCTTGAGTTGTTGCAGTAACTTTCCGGAGGTATCAGATATTCAAACAATAGAAACTCCCCCTAATAGGATGGACTCTCTTAGGTGTGAGATGGGATGACACCCATCTTCTAACAGAGATATTCAAGTGGTGTCTTGGCTAGGGGTTTAGTAAAGATGTCTACAATTTGTTCTGTGGTGGGAATGTAAATAACCTGAACAATCTGATTGGTGACCTGCTCTCTCTGAAAATGGTATTTTATGGGAATATGCTTGGTCTTGGAGTGGAATATAGGATTCTTTGACACACTTATGGCACTAGTGTTATCACAATGAATTGGGATCGATGCAGTATATTTTACCTCCAAGTCTGCAAGTGTCTAAATCATCCATAATACCTGAGTGCAACAAGTAGCAGCAACAATGTACTCTGCCTCTGTAGTTGATAAAGAAGTGGAACCTTTCTTTTTACTCAACCACGCTACTAGATAATCTCCTAAGTAGAACACACCTCCACTCGTGCTTTTCCTTTCATCCATGTAGTTAGCCCAATCAACATCTGAGTAGATTGATAATTGAAAATTCTGATTCTTAGGATACCATAGGCCATAGTTCATTGTTTCTTTCAAATATCTGAATATTCTTTTGAAAGCTAGCAAATGACTCTATTTAGCTGCCGACTGATACCTTCCTACCATTCCAACAACATGCATTATGTCTGGACAAGATGTTGTGATGTATAACAAGTTGCCTATCATTGATCTATATGAACTTTGATCAACATCAGGTGAGTCATCATCCTTGCTTAATTTTCATCCAGTAACCATAGGCGTGACCATAGGTTTAGAATATTCCATTTGAAACCTTTTCAACATTTCTCTTAGATATTTTTCTTGAGAAAGAAACATGCCTTCAAACCTCTGAGTAATTTGCAGACCAAGAAAAAATGATAGTTCCCCTACCATAGACATTTCAAACTCAGACTCCATGGCAGAAGAAAATCATTGAACCAATGAATCATTATGGCAATCGAAGATGATGTCATCTACATAGACCAACACGATGAGAAAGTCATCGCCCTCTATTTTAATATATAGATTGTTGTCAACTGTTCCTCTCTTGAACCCTTTGTCTTGGAGATACGTATCCAGTCTGTCATACCAAGTACGAGGGGCTTGTCTCAACCCATATAAATATTTCTTCTGGTTACATACAAAGTCAGGGTTATCTGACAGTTTGAAACCCTCTGGTTGTTCCATACAGACTTCTTCTTTTAAATCTCCATTTAGAAAAGCTGACTTGACATCCATTTGATAGACTTTAAACCTTTTATGACAAGCATAGTCAAGAAATATTCTGATAGCTTCTAATCTTTCTACGGGCACAAATGTTTCATCAAATTCTAGTCCTTATATTTGAGCATATCCCTTACAGACCAATATTTCTTTGTTCCTGACAACTTGTCCCTCCTCTTTCAATTTATTCTTAAAGATCCATTTGGATCCTATGACATTTTTACCGTCACGTCTAGGAACCATCTCATAAGTATTGTTTTTCTCAATCTAGTCAAGTTCATCATTCATGGCTTTAACCCAATGGTCATCTTTACTGGCTTCATTAAATTTCTTGGGTTCCATCATTGACATGAAGGCTATATGGGATTGCTCGGTGTTTTTGATTATCCTTCTCCTGGTTTGTACACCTTTGTCTTTTTCACCAATTATCTGACTTGCAGGATGATTCTTTTGAGTGATTCAGGAGGAGGAATTTGATGTTGTTTGCTGATTTGAGTTTGTTTGAATATTTTCATCTGGCTCAGAGTCTTCTTGTTCTGATTCTTGGACATGTTTAGCTTCAACTTCATCTATATCCTTTGTTGTTGATTCATTATTGTTTACCTCTCTTAGTGGGATTCCTTCATCAACTTTTATGTCAATACAGTCAACCAATCTATGCAGCCTCTTATTATAACATATGTATCCTTTATTGTTTGTAGCATACCCTAAGAAGATGCCTTCATCAGCCCTGTCATCATACTTGCCAAGTTTCTCATCATTATTCTTTATGTAACACTTACTTCCAAAGAATTTGAAGTGTTTGATTGAAGCAGGTCTCCCATACCATAGTTCATAGGGTGTCTTGTCAGTGTGTGGTCTAAGGTGGGATTTGTTAAGAACATGGATTGTTGTGTGTATTTCTTCTACCCATTAGGTTTGACCAATGTTCTTCTCATTCATCATTGAACTGGTCATTTGCTACATTGTTCTATTTTTCCTCTCAACCACTCCAAGTTATTGTGGAGTTCTTGGGATTGTGTATTCTCTCTTGATCCCATGTTTATCACAGAATTCATTTAACTCACTTGAAATAAATTCTCCTCCTCTATCTTGTCTTACTACCTTTAACCTCTTGCCTATTTGATTCTCAGTTAAATCCTTAAATATTTTAAATTTCTCAAATGCTTCAGCTTTTTCCTTGAGAAAGGAAATCCAAGTAAGTATGGAGTAATCATCAATGATCAGCATGAAGTAGTTTTCTTTCCCTATGCCTTCCTGTCTTGATGGTCCACATAAATCCATATGGACTAGTTGGAGTGGTTTCTCTGTTGAAGTAGAACTCTTGGATTTAAACCGTGTCCTGGTTAGATTTCCTACTTGGCAGGGTTTACACACAAAGTCTTGTGGCTTTGATATTCTTGGAAGATCTTTTACTGCCTCAAGATTTTTGAGCTTGATTAAGTGATCAAAGTTTAGATGTCCAAGTCTCCTATGCCATAACCATCTCTCATCATGTTTTCTTAGATGACACTCTTCTCTACCTTCTTTCAACACATATACATTATTTTCTATCCTTATGCCTTTAGCCACCACTTGTCCTGACTTTACAGACTTTATATTGTAGTCCTTGGAAGTGAACACCACTTCACATCCTTTGTCACAGATTTGACTTACACTGAGAAGATTATGTTTCAGCCCATCTACAAGAAGAAAATCTTGAATTTTTCCTTTTCCATTACTTAAACTCACTATCCCTTTACCCTTGATTTTACCTGGAGCATCATTTCCAAAGGTTACATTTCCTGATTTACTTTCACTTAGAGATAGAAACTTACCTTTGTCTCCCATCATATGTTTGGATAATCCACTGTCTATATACCAAGGGTTCTTTTGTCTTTGAGCTGACAACACTAATCCACACTTGTCACATTCTCTCTTCTTCCAAACCTTTACATTTTCAGCAGAGGGATTCAAATATAGTTCATAGTTCTTTAAGCATGATCCAAATTTTATGAGAAGAAMGAAATGACTACAGATTATTACCAAATTCTTAACACAGAATAACAGAGATACAGTAAAATTGGTTTTCTATTCAATAAGGAAATAAGTTGAAACTGTAAAATGCAGTGGAAAACAAGCTTGTTGGAATGGTGGCGGCTTATCTCTGAGAAGAGATGTGAAGGTTGTGCTCATTCACAAGAAGATCATTATAATGAGGCTCTCAAGGCCTTTTTACAATAAATAGAAGTTTCAAAAACCCTAAACATCCAAAATCCTAACCCTAAGAGATGAAGCGCCAAAAGTCATGTGGGCCCCATTTGGGTAAGTCAGTACATCAACTTCCCGGGGTTGCAACTTTTGCATACGATCTCCATTTTAGGCATATGATATCCCATTGGAAAGATATATCCGAGTAATACAACATTTTCATTGGACGCAACATACCCCAAAAAATGTCGTTTAGGGCCTCAAAACGGCTCCGAAAGTTCAGTACCTGAAAAACTGCTAAAAATAGTAAATTATCAAAATTGCTAGAAAGTTGTTTTGAGCCAGCTGGGAAAGGTGGGTGGCCATCGATATCCACCTGGGTCAATCCTCCATCCTTAAGAAGCAATGGTCTCCATTGCGTTGAGTTCCCCCATCAGATGAGGAAATTTTTGCTGAATTTGGCCCCGAGTGAGCCACTTGCCTTGGTGCAGGAGTTGCCCTGCTTTGACGACTCAATAAAGCTGGATCCTTTGTTGTCGAGTGCCCTTAACTTGTGTGTCCACAATCTGATCACTGGATTCCTATTGTATGCAGTCGGGGTTGAGATCTGTTGGTTTTAGTTGTCCTTCTACGTCCGAGGCATCCAATAATGGTGGGAAATAAGGCTGAAGGAGGTCCACGTTGAACACTGGGTGCAGGCCAGGGAAAGGAGGAATATTGAGCGCAAAATCATTATCCCCCACAACCTTGGTGATGGTGTATGGCCCATATCAGAGTGGGTGAAGCTTCAGATGGGGTCATGTAAGGCATTCTTTCTGCAAGTGCAACCAAACTTTGTCGCCCACCTGAAACTTATGTGGAACCCGATGTTGATCATGGCATTGCTTGTACTTGTCATTAGACTTTTGTAGGATATCTTGAACCTATTGGTGGATGTGTTGGATCCTCTTAATGAATCAGGTGTCTTTGTCAGCCTCAGTTGGAGTAGGAGAGGAGTCAGTTAAGGTGACCGCAAGGGGAAGTGAAACATCTATGGGACCCAATGGTTGGAATCCCAACCCCACCTGAAAGGGGTTGTGGCCGGTTGAGCTATGTAGGGCTCGGTTGTAGCTATGTTGGACATAGGGAATACTCTCATCCCATGTGCGAGGGTGCTTGGAATTACACATGCACAAGATATGCGCGATCATTCGATTTACGACCTCGGTTTGGCCATTTGTCTGGGGGTGGAAGGCCGTGGATTTGGTGAGCTTGGTATCCATCAGTGACCATAGGATCAACCAGAATGTGATGAGAAATTGACTGTCCTGATCTGAGACAATGGTTTGTGGGATTCCAAAATGTTCCCAGACTCATTCAAAGAAGAGCTTGGCAGTGGCTTCTACTGTGATGCTCTTCTTGCAAGCAACCAGAATTTCCATCTTAGAAAAGCGATTGACAACCAGAAAAACACAGTCATTTCCCCGCTTGGTGGATGGGAGGCCCAACATGTAGTCCATTGAGATGGATTCCCATGGTCTGTCAGGAGTAGGAAGAGGGGTTTACATGCCATGTTTCTTAGTGGTTGGTTTGGAAATAGCGTAAGTAGTGCAAAACCTGATATACTTCCTGACCTCCTGTCGAAGTTTCGGCCAGTAGAAATGTTTTTGTAGCATTGCCACTGTCTTTTCGATGCCGAAGTGTCCTGCCACTCGACTGTAGTGGGATTCCCAGATCATATTCGCTCACTCACTTGAGGTAACACATATATGGCCCAGACGACACAACAACCCATCCTGAAGATGGAAATTATCGACAACTGCCTTTGCACCCAACATTTGGTAGGTGGTGGCGAAGTTTGGGTCTGTCTCATAGAGTTGGGACCATCCATAGGTCTCATGGCCACAAGAGTCTAACACTGTGGTGAGTTCCATGACTGGTGGTCTACTGAGGAAATCGACGACATGATTGGTGCTTCCTATTTTATACTTGATGTTGAGGTGGAATTGCTGCAAGTATGTGGACCACTTTTGATGGCGGCCATTCTGCAATTTTCCTTGTGTCTGCATGAACTGCAGTGGCTTATGATCAATGTGGATGACTTTCTCCCTCCCAAGAATGTAATTTATCCACTGGCAGTAGGCTTTCACAATGGAGTACATTTCTTTGTCATAAGTAGGGTACTTACAGACAACATATGATAGTGTCGCACTATGATAGGCCACGGGGTGTCCGTGCTGCATGAGAATGGCACCCACAACATAGTCTAAAGCATCGGTCTCAATCTCAAAGGGCTGTTGTAGGTCTGGTAGTGAAATTATTGGGGATGAGCACAAGCATTTCTTCAAATCATCGAACGCTTGTTGTTGGGGCTGGCCCCATGAAAATTTCTCCTTACCACCACCCGTGGTTATTTGGCTGAGGGCCCATGAAATATGGGAGAATCCCAACAAAAACCTGCGGTAGAAATTGGCAAGGCCCAAGAAGCTCTGAAGCTCCATGAGTGTGGTTGGTGATGGTCAGTCACGGATGACTTGGATATTGGTTGGATCCACATGCACTCCATGTTGATCAATGATGTATCCTAGGTAATGGACCCTGTCCATGCCGAAGGAGCATTTTTCCAAGTTGGCATATAGCTTGTGCTGTCGCAGGGTATGTAGAACCTACTGAATATGCTACAAGTGTTCAGACCAAGTCTGGCTGTAAATGAGAATGTCATCAAGATACACCACTACAAAAATATTGGTGAATGGTCGCAGGATATCATCCATCATCCTCACGAAAGTGGCTGGAGCGTTTGTCAGACCAAAGGGCATGGCCAACCATTCAAAAAGGCCTTCCTTTGACTTGAAGGCGGTCTTCCATACATCTGTATGTTCTATCGGGACCTGGTGGTATCCAGACTTCAGATCAATCTTACTGAAGTATTTGTCCCCCATGAGTTTATCAAGGAGGTCGTCGATTCAGGGAATCGGGTACCAGTTTCTGACTCTGATTTTATTCAGATCCCGATAATCAATGCAAAGTCACCAAGTTCCATATTTCTTATGTACCAGTATGATTGGGCTCTCACAAGGTGATGAGCTAGGATGGATTTGCCCCTTGTGGAGCAGTTCTTGGATTTTTCGCTTGATCTCCTCATTCTCTAATAGAGAGGGATGATATACTGGCCCATTGGGCAGCAGTGCGCTGGGGGTCAGATCGATGGGGTGCTTGACCTGACAGTGCATAGGTACCCCGGTAGGTGAGGAGAAGATATCTGAGTATTCTTCCATGACCTTATCTACTTTCTTCTGCTGTGTGGAGAGGTCAGCCGTAGAGACCCTAGATGTGGCTGTGATTTTTCTCTCATTCTGAGAGAGGATCATGAAGAAGACAAACTTCCCTATCTGAGAGATGACCTTCCTGCATTACTTAGCAAAGATCAAGGAAATAAAACTAGGTGGGACAACCTCAGGTATCCTGTTCAAAGTAATAATAACACTATGAGGCCTAGACTCATATATAGCATGACGTTTCCATAAATAAGGTTGGCCTAAAAGAACATCACAAACTTTGAGAGGAGAAACATCACACAATACCTCATCTTTGAAGGGCTTGATTCCGTACAACGGTCGACACTATTGGCTAACACGGAGATCGCTTCCTTGGCGGAGCCATCCAATGGTGTAGGGTTGTGGTTGCGGCGTTGTCGGCAGGGCCAGCCGCTTGATGACCTCTATTGAGATGAGGTTCTTCTGTCTACCACTATCAACAATGAAGTGCAGTGGGGTGCCTTTTACCCACATATGGGAATGGAAGAGGCGCTCTCCTTCTTCTGGCTCGTCTGGTTCACCATGTTGGAGCTTGGTGGTAGCAACAGTGGAATTGGGTTCCACGTCAATGATCCATCTTCCCCTTTCTGGTTCTGACTCAGAGTCAGAACCCACATCTGATTTAGAGGCTTTCACTTTAGCCACCAGCATCTGCTTTGATCGACAGTCAACAGTGTTATGCCAAGGGCTCTTATGGAAGTCGCACCACTTCTCGGTATCTTTCTTTATCTTTCCGGTGTCCTTATTTACTTGCGGCTTGGATTGGTTGCCCTGATATTGTGCATCTTTGCTCTGTCCTTTGTTCTATGGGTTGGGGCCACCCTTTCCTGGCTTTTGTTGTGAGGGGTTCCCCGACCCAAATTGTCTTGTCTTTTGTTTGAGCTTCTGCTCGATTTTGATGGCATATCGGTAGGCCATGCCCAAGGATGAGATGTCCATAAATTCCATTTCATTCTGGATGTATCTATGTAGAGCACCATGATACTTGAGCACCAGATGTCTCTATGAATCTTTGATACCCAACTTGGTGCGCAAGGTATGGAAGATATTTGTGAAATCTGGCACTGCTTGGTCTCTTTCTTGCCACAGTGTGGTCCATTTGGTATACAAGTCGTCATAACTTCAGAAAGGGTAGTATTTTTCCTTAATATCATCTCCGAAGGATTCCCAGGTGGTCATGACTATAAATAATGAAGGTTCCTCTGTTTCCTTTTGCTCACATAAAGTTTCCCACCAATCTTTGACATGGGGAACAACTTTGAGGAGAACAAAAGTAATCTTTTCTCTAGTCAAAAAGTTATGGACAGAGAAATACCCTTCTAGTAGATTCAACCACTTGTCTACAACATCTACATCTATCTGACCTTCAAATATAGGAATATCGAAGTTTATTTGTACCTTGAAGTGGGCGGTGCCTCCGCTCGAAGAAGATGCGTCGCTTGTTGGTAGTCGCCGAAGGATTTGCGCAAAATTATCCATCATCTCGTTCCTCTGTTTCCTGAGGGCTTCCTCAATCAACAATTTGAAAGGATCTCCTATCCCATCATCTTTATTTTCTCCTTCCATGAGAGGTCACTTGGGTGTGCGAGAGATTTT
>ML781251.1:815721-876397 GCA_009831015.1 Picea engelmannii | reverse complement strand
GCTTAAACAATTATATCCATTTTTAAACTCATTACAGAACACTCAATGATGATCACAATAAATAAGCAATAGAGTATTCAACATCAATCACACACATGTATAATGCAAAGATAGATATTCTTGAGGAAACCCATAAAGGGTAAAAACCTCTTTTTATTTATATGATAATTATTTTCTGTACATTAGCATTCTTATGAGAACCGACTCATAATGAGGCTACCACCTTTGTTTTGCAAGTTGCTACTTGCTGAGAGAACCAACTCTTTGGTTTCTCTAGGACCCACTATAAGGAAGCACCAAATCCCTGGTTTCTCTAGCACCCACTAGAAGGAAGCAACAACTCCCTATGTGTTCCAACACCAATTGGATGGAAGCACCAACTTCCAATCACACAAGCACCAACCTGTATAATAGAGAACAACAGTTCTCCCTTGCACCACCCTACCACTCTGGTTTCTCTGGCTGTAACCAGATGGAAGCTACAACTCCCTGTGTTCAAGCACCGACTTGAAAATCAGAGGACAACAGTCCTCCCTAGAACCTCCCTACCACCCTGAGATACAAATTTTTCTATCAATAAATTTATCACAATGATACAATATTTATCAATAGCTTACCGGTCTCATCATTGTTCTGCTACACTGCTCTATTATGCTTGCATCTGTGTCTTCCTGCACACATTCCTTGCACTTTATGTTATTCTTCCTTTTATGCTCTGTGTGCCATGTCCCTTCTATTCACCATTCCTCTTCTGTGCATTTCAGCTACTTCTCCCTGCCTCCTTATACACGCATGAGTGACTCTCAACAACAAAAGCATCTCTTCTATGTTTTGCATTTTTATAGTCTCTCTGCACCTTGTGCATGCTGCATGCACTATCTTTTCACATCTCCACTAAGCTTCACTTCGGGATGTGCATGTTGATCTCACGCTAAGTCCTCTACCATTTTATCCTCGTACGACTTCATTCTCTTTGGAAGTTCATCCATGTTTGTTATGCATGTATGCCCATTTATTCTAAGCTTCTTTTCTTTTCCTAGTAGTAATAGTCTTCAACCCATTTCGATCTGTTAGTCGACTCCATGATGAGTCTACACTCTACTAGAAATTTCCTCGAGACACTTTTCCTTCTTTGGCAATCACCCTTAAGTCTCTTCCAGTCCTCTAGTAGAAACCATCAATGATTTCTAGTAGTTACACTGTGAACCTCTCCAGCCTTATGCCTTTGGTACCTTTCACCTTTCCTTTCACATGTGGCCTCAAGTGGTGGCCAAATTCCTATTTATAAGGCAATTTAGCGACTCACGTTTTGGGGATCTGAGGATGAGGTATCTCGACTCTCCAAGTCGTGGTCTCCGAAATGGATCTTAGATGCATGCTAGCTCCTCCCTTAAACCTTCGACAATGTGACCTTGGCTGTGACCACAGGTCTAATCAAAAAGGAATTTCATGATTTTTCATTTCAGGTTTTCTCTCATGAGTCTCCTTGACTCCTCATATTGTGAACCCCAAAATGGAACCTAGCTGTGATAGCTCCTTGCCCTCACATAACCACTGGAGGTGACCACAACCTACGCCAAAAAGGCGTTTCACATTTCGACATTCCTATGATGAAGGCTATTGACACTCCAAGTTGCGATCGTCGAAACTCTGAAAATGGAGTCAGATCAACGGTTCACACTTTTTATTGATCAATGACTCATATTGAATCGTTGTTTTGTGTTTCATGATTTCAACAATATTGTGGTGAGACTTCACGACTCTCCATATCGCGATCTTCGAAATGGAGCTTAGCTGTTAGTGCCTTCCTCCAACTCTCGACAAAGTGACCAAAACCTATGACCACTCGCTAATCATTTGAGCACTTCACTCTTTAGATCAATAGTCCACATTCTATGGTGATCAAACGACTATTCATCGCCCCAGAACTTTAGATTTTGGGACTTTGTGGGAGTGTTGATACTAAAACTCCTGAAACAAAACTCCTAGAGTGACATCATTCTTGCATCACTCAATGATGTTTCAAAAGCCTATTAACTGACACGTGTCATTCATATTCATGATTTTCACATTCCTAAAATACCGAATCAACTTGACACTTGTCGTTTCTTGATTGTGCCACATGTCATTGATGACATAGGCTGCCACATGTCCTTTCTGACGTGGTCTGTCACGATCTACCTCCTCGATCTAGTGGACCATATTTGTCCTTGATCCAACGACTAAGATTATTTCACGATTTCGCATATCACGAGTTAGAGAGGTTAAGAGCCTCCTTCCTTTGACCTTTCAGTCAGCAAAAAAACTATAGCTTACCACGTGTCCCTCTTGGATCAACAGTCAAGATTTTATCACGATTTTACAACTTCATGAGCCTTCATCGTGCCTGATCAATGGTCCATATTAATCCTCAATCTAACGGCCCGGATCATTTTGAGATATCGCATATCATGAGTTCAAGAGGTTAGAGCACCTTCTTCCTTTGAATTTCCCAATCTGTGAAACTCCAAAATGAAGTCTTTTACATGCTCAGATCTTTCACCACGTGTCCTCTTTGATAATGGATGGACCACCTGCATTCGAGATTTTGTAAGTTCGCTTCTCCTTTCACTTTAAAGAACGTGAAGGTTCTCCTAGATCCAATGACGGTCGGATCCCACGCTCGGATCTAATGCTTGAGATCTGTTCTCCCTCTCCATGCTCTTCCTCCTGAGCTTATCCTTCCTGGGTGTTCTTTCCATCAAATACAAGCACATCATTGTTGTTCCTGTAAACATGCCAACAACTTAACCCTTTTTCTAGCCAGTAGATTATACTGGAAAAAGGTACAACTTGGGAGATTCATCTCACCGAGATATTTCTCCTCAGTTACTTTTATAATTTTTCGGGATAAGGAGACTAAACTTAGAAAAAGGTTGTGAGTGCATAGTTAAGCACTTTTCAAACTCCTTAAAATTGAAAATATTGCCGAGTGATCTTGTCTTTGTCACACTCGTTAAAATGGTTTTGAAAAGACGTCTTTTCGGTGCAAGTTTAACCCTTTTTCGAGCCGATTAGACTAAATACGAAAAAGGTACTCCTCGGAGTCTTATTTTACATTTTTTAAGACTCTCTAAACATGAAAAAACTATTGTTCTTACCTTCTCTGGGCTCGTTAAAAATTACATAAAAGGGGTCTTATTGTGTCGTGCTTAATTGCATTGCGGGTCTGATATTTACGTCTTTGGCCTAATGTTGGCTCCATGTTTCTCTCAACTAAACCTTTGAATCATTGCTTATATACAAGCCTTGCAACATTCTTGCCTCTGTGATCTGAAACCTTGACCCATGGAGGAATTTTCCCTGAATTTCCTTATCCTGCACATGTCTCCTTGCCCTGAGCATTAGTATGTTCCATGCACTTGGAACCAGTTTGCATGCTCCTGACACTTGTTCCTCCTTTGTAACGTAGCATTATTTTATTCTTTTTCAAGATCGTTTAAAAATTGAAAAAGACAAAAAAATAAAATATTCCAAAAAGAGGGGACGAGAAATATTTATTCTTTTTTCGGCAGCAAAGATAGTCTCCCTTGGAAAAAATATATCCTTTCATTTGTTCATCAAGCATTGGGATCTAGTATGACCTTAGGAAGTTGTTCTCGCTACATAGATATGTTTCCTCCTCTGTTTGGTTACTCTTCCAAACATATGGAGAGTTTGTGGTGCCTCCTGCATCACAAACTTATGTCAATGTCATGCTGCCTGAGTCTGATCATCTTTCATGTTTTTTTCCAAGGGAAGTTTTACCCAACCTGAGTCAGCCTTTCTATAGTTTGTCTCTTGACTTTCATGAGTTGGCCATCCAGAGATTCTAGTCATGTCCAGATTCAAAACCGACAAAGTTCTCTAACTGATCATCAAGATCCTCCAGTCTTTTCCCGACGGTTTGTCGAAGACCTTAGAGTAGTGAGTCTTACACTCCCATTGTAATCCTACTTAATTTTTGAAGATCTTGAAGTTTTTGCTCGAGCTATGAAGTCTTCATCTCTAGCCACATGCGTCACTAGCTTCTGGAAGATGCATATTGTACTTTTATAACTTTGATTGATTTTGAGATGTAGATCTGTTGTGTATTTCTCACAGATACACTTTATATAGTTATATGACATGGATCTGTAGTGTATTTTATTTGCAGACATGCTTTATTTCATCCTGAGCATGGGTATGCCCACCTCAAAGAGAAAATTGTTGTTTTGCAGATAACACCTCCTGAACTCTGGTCTCGGGCTCACTCAATTTCGTGCATTCTCATTGGTGAATATATTGTAATGTACTTATGCCATCATTTTCTCTTCTAATATCATACATTATGGGGCATCTATTATAGCCCTAAAATTCCCTACTCATGCCTACATGGAATTGACCTTCTTACTTGCATAATTTGCCAAATCACTGCTCAGTAACTCTATTTAAAAAATCAATTTTTAGAGCATGTACATGCCTTGTTGCACTACTTACCACATACATACACTTATTTCATTCTATACAACCCATGTACATACACCTTATACACACTTAAAATCGCGTGTATACCTCCAAAAGTTGCAAAAATAAAAAATGTATAAGGAATTGAGTGGGATTTACGGGCTATTGGAGGTTTTCCAACCAATTCACCTACTATTGCCTGTCCCCCAACCAAATAACCATCAATTTGTCATATAAATGGAGCTCTTGGGGTCTCATTCCACAACCAAGAATTAGAATGGTGAAACTATGCCCAAATTCCCTTCCCTTCCTTCCCCAAGCATTTGCAACCTTTTGTGAGTTATTGCCTCAGCATTCCCTCTCTAGCCCCTTTTCTTCCATATAATTCATTCCCTTCCATTTAAGGTGATCAATAGATTGTGAGAAGAGGCCTATTGAAGGTGCACTTGGATCATTGTCAAGAGGATCCCTGACCAGGTTCGTAGAGCATCGGCTTGCAAGGATTGTAAGCTTCAATTTTTTATTAATGAATAAAATAATTTCTTTTCCCTGTCCCAAATGATGATGTTTTATGTATTTTCTTTGATTTATACATAACAATTGATAACTAACCCTAATTTATGAATATTAATAGCATGCTTGTAGCCTTGTTTTCCTAGTTTTGGATGCATTTCAGCTTTGGGAGGAGACTTGCAGCCTTGGGACCTATAGAGCTTTAGGCCATCATCACCAAATGTTGGATAAAAGGTACGGTTATTGATTTTCTCTTACACTTCTTTTTGTTCATTTATTTTGGTATGTTTGGGGTAGTGTAGAAACTAGATTGACTTTTAGGGAGTCATTTTCTCTGTCTATACTTTAAACCCTGGTATAGTTATAGGGGGATTTTCCCACTAGCACTCCATTGTTCAATGCTATCTCTAATCAACAAGCATACGAAACTTGTATAATTTATTTAGGATTAATAATAATAAATGTTCTTATAATCAATGTAAGTAATTAGGGTATATTTATTATAGTTAAATATGTTATTGCAATAATAACTTATAAATATTGGCATTGCATAAATAATAATCATAGATTAGAAATTATTTATAAAACAAAACAATGAACACATTGAAATAAGGAAAGATGGTATACATTAACTCAATAATATTTTATTAGAGTTTATAATATCAATAAGAATAATTTATCTATTTTTCTCGGATTTTGTTTTTTACAAACTTCCAGATAATTTTCTTAATCAGAGGATGGCATCCATTGTAAATTAAAGTAAGTAAAACCTAAACTTGTATATTGTATTGGTATTGTTTTTTCAATGTGGTTCACGACACCATTGGTGCACACTACGTCCACAGAAGATATGCCCCCCCCCCCAAATMACGAGGGAATATGGGGGAAACCAAACATTTCATCAGGGCATTAAGCTAGAACAACCATACTCCATTAAGMGTCATCAACATGTCACTTATAGGAATTGAACCTGGGTGGGGAGGTTAACAACCAATCCTCCCAACCACCCGGGCTAGACCCAATTGACAACATTAGTATTATGCCCATTAAAAATGAGAGTATTATCAATTATTATAGCTAGAGTTTCAACAAGATGATATGGATATATTAATTCTATTATTTGAGAACGTGTATTCCAACACTTTTTATAAATTAATAAAATTTTTACATATCTTGTTTAATTATTTAACTCATGTATGTATGTGGGCTACCTATTTATTTATTATTTTTTAAGTAAAAAGATAATAAATATTTTACATATCTTGTTTAATTATTTCACTCGTGTATGACTGTGGACCATCTATTTATTTATTATTTTTAATTAAAAAATTAAAAAATATTTTACATATCTTGTTTAATAAATTGGTGTATGAGATGTAATATCCCTAAGGCCGAACCCAATTGTAAATGTAAATACAAATGTACTTAACCTGGTGAGTTGTTTTGATATCATTTTTGTATGCACATTTCATGGCATAGTGTGCACATGTACTGCACAGTAAAATGAGGAAGGGTGCACATTCCAGGATACCGTGCAATGTGGAGGTTAGGGCGCCTTTGTGTATATGATATGTTTTATAGGATGGTGATCTATTTATTATAAGATAGGATGCTTATGTTTTGATTAGGCCAGTGTGCCTATATTTGTACATGTCACATATTTAATATAAAATACATTATTGCGCGTAGACTGACCACGATAAAAGAGATGGGGGACTAAACTCCACTAGTTAGGGAGAGGGAGGGGCTAACGTAAGGAAAGGGGATAATCTAGGAAGCATGGGCCAAAAATGAATATTATATTAATATTTCTTAAATCATAAAGTATGGATAATTATTTTATCCTAAGTTCCAAAGTTGCGGACAAGTGGGCCAAAGTAGCTCCCAACATGACAAGTGTCAAGTTGGAAACATGCATACATATTGTTGGGACTTAGCTCATTTTCACACTTCCCCATCATTCAAACCATCATCGTTTCTATGATTTCTTCGATCATTCAATAATCATTCAACCATGATTCCATGACCATTTTTCATTCACACAGTCAATTATCCTCCATAATTTTTGTCACTATACAGAGCTTGTATCCATGACCACAGAGGTTGGTGTAGATGGTTAGATGGGAAGCTAGACTAAAGAAGAGGGTTGTCAGGCTCATGGGATACTGAAGAAGTGGGTTGTCAGGCACGTGGGATATTGAAGAGGCGGGTTGTCAGGCCCATGAGAAATTTCTCTCTGGGTGAGAGAATTGTTGGGAATTACTTTCCTGAAGGTGCTAAAATACAACTGTAGGGCTCTGAGACTTCCTGTCTGGCCTATTGCTGAAGCCCTATAAGGGAAGTGGGGCAGCCGAGGGACTGTAGCACATGCATGTGGGGAATGAGGGATTGTAGGTTGTTAGTTGAGTGAGCACCTGGGACAGAGCCTTTCCTGTTGTCCATGAGCCTTTAGCCTGGTTAGGAATCCCTTTGCCTGGGTGGAGTTTAGTCCCAGCTCGGGGGGTGACTCACTATTGAGAGTGATGAACAGTGTGGTCTAAGGCTGGGAGGTTCATGGATGGTCTACACATAGTTGGTGACATTATTACGAAGATAAGTTCCATTTGTGTGATAAAATTACATGCTGCATTATTATTTACGTGTTCAGTTTATGGGTTTATCTTATGCATGGTTATGACTATCTGTATATTTGTGGGTATTTCTTGTATATGCTACATGTGTATGTTTACGGTAATTTCAGTGTGAAATCTATGTATTTATAGATATATTTGTATGCCTACATTTTATATATAATGCTTCCGCAATATTTTTGTGTGTGCATATGTTTAAATCACATGCAGATAGAAATTTATGTGGAATAGCTCAGTTTGGATGTTGAGTATGTTATAGTATGTCCCGCATAGAGAACGTATGTTTTCTCTGGCATAGCATGGCCCAACATGGATGGTCGAAGATGTTACATAATGGTTTCAGAGCTAAGTAAAGCGACTGAGCGGTGGCATTTCCTGGCCTATGGGTGGCTGGGGAAGTTACAAATTGGTATCAGAGCCTCAGTTCCAACAATGAGCTTGGATGGGCCGGAAAGGTTCATTTGAAGCAAATATTCACAGAAGATTAATTTCGAAGTGGACAAATTTCAAGTCACAGAGCGTCCATGGTAAATTTTGGCACCACTCAGAAAATGTTGGCGTGTAGGTGCACGTGGTAAATTGTGGCATCGCACGGAAGAATATTGTGTGTGGATGTGCACACTAAAATTAGCATTGTACGGTGTGCACACACATAATAATGGCGTGTGTGGTGTGCGCAGTATTGGCATAGCGCAGTGGAGTTTGGTAGTTGCGCACACAATGTGGGTAAATGTTGACGCACAACAACTTAGTTAGTGGTGAGAGTAGAGTTTTAATGCATAGAGGAGACGTACTAAACTCTGGAATTGTGTGACGCATCGAGTGAAATGCACATGGAATATTTGCGTGCGGCATAAAAGTAGTGCACGCAAGTTATTGACGCACGACACAAAAGTAGTGCGCAATTATTGGCGTGGTAGAGAAGTGATACATAGTGGTTTTTAAGTGTGCAAAGCATGATTTACCTTGTGTGGTTTTTGCGCATGGTAAATATGGATTACAGGTAGCAATTTTGTGTGCACGAAGTTGCTTGAAGGGTGAACTACAACAGAAACAGTGAAGGGTAAATTATAAGACCCAACTAGCTCCATGGAGCCATAACTTCTACTCAAGACTCGGAATTGAGCATGTGATTAGGCGTTGGAAAGGTCTTGGACAATGGAATATAATTATCCACCCAGAAAATTGATCAAGGCATTCAAATTTCCAGGAAATCATAAGAAAGAATTTTGATATATATTATTGAACCAGAATGGTTCATATTCTCATGAAATTGTTGAAACAGATAGACTGACAAGTTTTGTTGGCTACACATTTTGCAGAGTTAACTACAACTAGATCGAGATTAGTGTAGAGTCCAGAGTAATGGAAGAGGCATAAGGGAATTACAGCCAGTAAGATGAAGTCATATGGATGGATGTTCATTTGAGCATTGAAAGAACAAACTCCAATCAACATGGAGAAGAAAGGAATGAAAACATGAATATGGCAGAGACCATTAAAAATTTGCAGAAGGATGTCCAAAGCCATAAGGCTAATAATGAAAGGCTTATGAGAGCCAAGAAACAACAAGATGACTTCAACATGAAGTTATTGCTGATATTGAACATAATAGAAAATAAATTGGATAAGGAGAGTGTCTCGAGCAAACCAGGAAGTCACAAGCCTCATGATGAGAAAAGAAAAAAGAGAAGTGTTAGCAGGCATCACCACCACTCCCTGAGGAATTCCAATAATAGATCAGATAGCAGCTCAAGTCCATCCCCTGTCAGAAAGCACAAGAGTTCTAGGGTGGATGAGCTATGAGGAGAAATGAACAAAATCAAACCTACTACATTTGATTATGAGCACAAGAAGGATGAAGATGCAAAAACATGGTTGTTGGGCATGAGAAAGTATTTCCAATTGCATAATTATTCTTCTCATGCAGAAGGTAGAATTGCCATCTATCAACTCAAAGGAAAATCATCCATGTGGTGGGATCATCTTGTGCAGGTGCAACAAATCAAAGAGAAAAGTGTTAGTTGGAGGGAATTCAAGAAGTATTTCGAGAAGAAATACTTGACTAAGAGATACTATGAAAATAAAATGAAAGAGTTCTTCGAACTCAAGCTGGGGAGTATGACAATAGATGAATATGAAAGAAGGTTTTTAGAACTTCTGAAGTATGTCTCTTTCATCAAGGATGAGACAGTTAATATTCAAAGGTATTTGAGTGGATTTCCATCATTCATTAGTGAAAAAATATAGTATGATTATCCCAAGACATTGGAGGAGACCATAAGTAGAGCTAAGTGCCTATATGATCAGCTGAAAAACAAGGCCAACATTCCAAAAAGCTTGGGAAGACAAAAAATAAATTCAAGATGGATCAGAGGAAGAAGGGGTCTAAGCCACCATTCTTTAGAAATAATTCGTAGGGACAACATACTCCTAAAGAACCTAGAACGATTGACACAGGGAGTCAAAGGCCAAGGAAACCACCTATTCAATGTTAGGGTTGTAAAAGGGATCACATGTTCAGAGATTGTCCTCACAAAAGTGAAAAAGGGAGGACTATTCACAATGTAAAACAAGCTGAAACAATGGAGGACATGGGCAGAAAGGCACCCAGGATCTATGCAGCCCTAGACAACAAGCAAGCAGAGTATCAGTCACATAGGATTGAAGTGGAAGGTATGATCAACAACCAAGCCATTGCTATTTTAATTGATTCAGGATCTAGTCATAGTTATATAGATCCTAAGATGGTGGAAAGTTTTCATTTGCCAAGAAGAAAGCATGGGAATTCTTGGTTGGTGTAGCTGGCTATAGGAGCCAAAAGAAAAGTTAATGAGATGGTTAAGTCATGTCTTATCGACATGAATGGAATGAGCACTCGGGTAGATTTGAACATCTTTCCTTTAGGTTCCTATGACTGTCTAATTGGGATGGATTGCTTGGACCAACATCATGCCCTCCTAGACTGTCATCACAAATCATTTAATTTCTTGGATGAGGAAGGGAAACTAAGGAAAGTGTAGGGAATTCCCAGGGTAGTAACCATCATAGAAATTTCAACATTGCAACTAAAGAAATGTTATAGAAAAGGGTGTCAAATATTTGGAACACATATGGAAGATACACCTATAAATAAGGTGCCAATTTGGAAGATCATGTAGTCTTGGAATAATTTGAAGATGTGTTCAAGAAGGTACCAGGACTACCCCCAAGGAGGGACATTGATTTCTCTATAAATATAATGCCTGGAGCAGCTCCAGTGTCAAAGACTCCTTACAGAATGAGTACACCAGAGATGAAGGAGTTGCAAATGAAACTTGAAGAGCTTCTGAAGAAGGGGTATATATGCCCAAGTGTGTCACCTTGGGGTGCCCCAGTCTTATTTGTGAAGATGAAAGATGGAACATTAAGATTGTGCATTGATTTCAGATAGCTGAATAAAGTGAATGTTAATAACAAGTATCCTCTACCAAGGATTGATGATTTTTTTTATCAATTGAAGGATGCAAAGTTCTTTTCAAAGATAGATCTTAGGTCAGGATACCATTAGGCAAGAATTAAAGAGGAAGACATCAGCAAGACCTCTTTCAGGACAAGGTATGTTCATTATGAGTTCACAGTGGCTCCATTTGGGTTGTCAAATGCACCAGCTGTTTTCATGTGCTTAATGAATGATGTTTTCCAAGAATATTTTGACAAGTTTGTCATTGTCTTTTTGGATGACATTCTCATATATTCCAAGTCATAGGAAGAGCATGAACATCATTTGAGGATGGTTTTGCAAGTATTAAGGGAGCATCAATTGTATGCCAAATTGAGCAAGTGATCATTTTATCAGAAGAAAATTCACTATTTGGGTCATATCATTTCAAAGGATGGGATAGCAGTGGATCCCGAGAAGATAGAAGCCATTAGAGAATGGGCAGTGCTAAAGAATGTGACAAAGGTGGGATCATGCATGGGCCTTGTAGGATACTATAGGATATTTATAGAATGGTTTTCAAATATTTCACGCCCAATCACTTCCTTTCAAAGAAAGATTGTGAAGTTTCAGTGGACATTGGATTGTGAAAATAATTTCCAACACTTGAAACAATTATTAATAAGTGCTCCAATATTAAGGATAACAGACCCAAATGAATAATTCATTGTATGCATAGATGCATGTAAAGAGGGGCTTGGTGGAGTCCTCATTCAAAATGGGTTTGTTATATGTTATGAATCAAGGAAGTTGAAGGAGCATGAAAGAAACTATGCCACTCATGATTTGGAGTTGGCAGCCATAGTACATGCCTTGAGGAAATGGAGACATTACCTCATGGGGAAAAGGTTTGAGATGAGGACAGACCACAATGGTTTGAAATATTTGTTTGATCAACCAACTTTAAATGCTAGGCAAAGCAGATGATTAGAATTTCTAAGCGAATATGACTTTAATATAAAGCACATCAAGGGGAAGGAGAAAAAAGTGGCTGATGCACTCAACGGAAGAGTGCATGGAATGCATGCTACAACCATTAGCATGTATCAATAATATTTGAAACATAGAATTATAGAGACTACCAAATCAGATTTACAATACAAGGATTTAGTGGAAAAACTACAACAAGGTAATTTGCAGCAGAAAATTGAAGAATACAAGCTAGATAAGGATGAAATTCTCATGTACAGGGGTAGAATTTATGTACCAAATTCCCAGGAGTTGAAAAATCTGATATTGAGAGGAATGCATAATGTGCCTTATGCTGGGCACCCAGGATATCAGAAAACTATAGCAGTTGTCAAGAGACAATATTATTGGCCAGGCATGAAGAAACAAGTTGTTGATTTTATTGCCAGATGTTTGGAATGTCAAAAAGTAAAGGTTGAGCATAGACACCTAGTTGGTTTGATACAACCATTACCCATTCCTGAGTGGAAATGGGAAGTTGTAACCATGGATTTCATTACCAAATTTCCCAGAACAAACAAGCAACATGATTCTATCATGGTAGTGGTGGATAAGCTTACTAAAGCTGCCCATTTTGTTCCAGTTAAGCTCACTCACAAGGCAGTGAACATTGTCAATGTTTATATGAGGGAAATTGCTAGATTACATGGCATACCTAAGACAATTGTGTCTGACAGAGATCCAAAATTTACCTCAAAATTTTGGAAAGATTTATTTAATGGATTTGGAACAATTTTGAATTTCAGTACAACTTAACATCCAGAAACAGATGGAAAAACAGAGAGGGTGAATCAAGTGATTGAGGATATGTTGAGGATGTATGTGATGGATAAACCATCAAAATGGGAAGACTACCTACACTTGGTAGAGTTTTCTTATAACAATGGGTACCAAGCATCTCTAAAGATGAGACCCTTTGAGGCACTTTATGGAAGAAAGTGAAGCACATCGGTAAGTTTGGATAACCCAGTAGGTAGAGCAGTGGTTGGGCCAGAATTTCTCCGGGAAATGGAAGAGCAAATGTTGAAAAAAAAATAAAAATTAGAGGTTGCCAAAGACATGTAGAAACACTATGATGATAAGGGCATAACTCATAGGGAATTTAAAGTGGGTGACCATGTATTCTTGAAAGTGAAAGACAACAAAAGTTCCCTGAAGTTGGGAAATTTTTCAAAATTGGCAGCTCGGTATTGTGGACCATTTGAAATCCTAGAGAGGATTGGTCCAGTAGCTTATATGATTTCATTTCCTACATCTATGTCTATTCATAATGTATTCCATGTATCGTTGCTAAAGAAATATATACCTGATGCTAATCATGTTATTGATTGGAATGTGATTCAGGTGGAGAAAGAAGGCACTTTTCAAGTGCATCCGGTGCGCATTTTGGACTGGAAAATCAAACAGCTCCAGAATCGAGCCATAGGGCTTGTAAATGTCCAATGGACCTGGTACGGTCTTGGGGATGCTACTTGGGAGAAAGAGGAAGCAATGCAGGAAAAATACCCACCTCTTTTTGAGGATATTTGAAATTTAGTTGTACATAGGTACATGATGCACCGAGGACAGTGCATAAATAAGGGGAGGGGATTGTAATATCCCTAAGGCTGAACCCAAATTTAAATGTAAATAAAAATGTAGTTAATATGGTGAGTTGTTTTGATATCAATTTTGTTATGCACATTTCACGACATAGTGCACGCATGTACTGCATAGTAAAATGAGGAAGGTTGCACATTCCAGGATACCGCGCGCAACATCTTAAGTGCGCGTGATGTGGAGGCCAGGGAGACTTTGTGTAAATGATATGTTTTATAGGCTGGTGAGCCAATTATTATAGGCTAGGATGCTTATGTTTTGATTAGGCTGGAGAGCCTAGATGTTAAAGTCCAATGCACCTATTTTTGTACATGTCACATATTTAATATAAAATACATCGTTGCGTGCAGATCGACCACGATGAAAGAGATGGGGGACTAAAATACACTAGTTAGGGAGAGGGAGGGTCTAAGTTAAGGAAAGGGGCTAAGCTAGGAAGCTTGAGCCAAAAAGGAATATTATATTAATATTTCTTAAATCATGAAGTATGGACAATTATTTTATCCTAAGTTCCAAATTTGAGGACAAATGGGCCAAAGTAGCTCCCAACATGAAAAGTGTCAAGTTGGAAACATGCATACATATTGTTGGGACTTAGCTCATTTTCAAACTTCCCCATCATTCATACCATCATCTTTTCCATGATTTCTTCGATCATTCAACAATCAATCATCCATGATTCCATGACCATTTTTCACTCACACAATCAGTTATCCTCCATAATTTTTTTCACTATATGGAGCTTGTATCTATGACCACAGAGGTTGGTGTAGCTGGTTAGCTGGGAAGCTAGACTGAAGAAGCGGGTTGTCAGGCCCATGGGATATTGAAGAGGCAAGTTTTTAGGCCCGTGAGAAATTTCTCTCTGGGTGAGAGAATCGCTGGGAATTGATTTCCTGAAGGTGCTAAACTACAACTGCATGGCTCTGAGACTTCCGGTCCGGCTTGTTGTTGATGCCCTAGAAGGGAAGTGGGGCAGTCGAGGGACTGTTGAGCAGAGAAGGGGCACACTTCCTTGGGTGGGACAGGCATGTGGGGAATAAGGGACTGTAGGTTGTTAGTTTAGTGAGCACTTGGGACGAAGTCTTTCTTGTTGTCCATGAGCCTTTATCCTGGTTAGGAATCCCTTTTCCCAGGTGGAGTTTAGTCCCAACTCGGGGTTGACTCACTATTGAGAGTGATGAACCGTGTGGTCTAAGGTTGGAAGGTTCGTGGACGATCTACACGTAGTTGGTGACATTATTACCAAGATAAGTGCCATTTGTGTGATAAAATTACATGTTGCATTATTATTTACGTGTTCAGTTTATGGGTTTATGTTATGCATGGTTATGACTGTCTGTATATTTGTGGGTATTTCTTGTATATGTTGCATGTGTATGTTTACGATGATTTCAGTGTGAATCTGTGTATTTATAGATATATTTGTATGCCTACGTTTTATATATAATGCTTCCACAAGAGTTCTATGTGTGGATATGTTTAAATCACATGCAGATAGAAATTTATGTGGCATAGCTCAGTTTGGATGATGAGTATATTATAGTATGTCCCACAAAAAGAACGTTTGTTTTCTCTGGCATAGCGTGGCCCGACATGGATGGTCAGGGACGTTAAAGAATGATTTCATAGCTAAGTAAAGCATCTGAGCAGTGGCATTTCCCAGCCTGTGGGTGGTTGGGGATGTTACATGAGACCCCCTTGTTTAAAGTCTATGAAGGTATACATACCCTACCCCCTTCTGGATTTCAAATTGTGACCTCTTAAGAGGAAACACATGTTCATAACCATTAGGCCCACTCAAGTTATATATATGGTTAAAAACATGTGTTTCTTCCCAAGATGTCATAATTGGTTTATATGAATATTATAAGTGTTTAGTTTTTTTAAGCGTTTGTTTTATGATAAAAAATCTTGAAGAGAAAGTTTCCCGGTTTTCTTTGGTTTTTATGAGTTAATAAGTTATAAATATTAGAATTGTATAGTTATTGTGAAATTGAAATTTAATGTGTACATAGGCATGGAATTCTAAGAGATTGTTTTTCATTCCCCAATTTTTTAGTATCACAAATACTAAATATTGTTTCTTTCCATGCAGTTTTAGGTCTTGTCCAATGCCTAGTTGCACTATACAACTTGTGAGTGTTCATTATTATTTTATAGATGCTATCTTTATTCTTTAAAATAACTATAGTAGAGATATAATTTTGATCTTATAACATCAAATTAATAATATCTTTATAGTACATCACCATTCTCTTATTCTCTATCTCTCCTTTGCACCATAATTTATCTTTCACTTTAGTTTTCAAATTTATTTTAATAATATCAAGATTTTGATGAATGATAGCCCCTTTTATCCTTTGATGGTTTAGCTAAGAATCAACATCTTTATGCCACCCTCCCTTAAGTATGATATGAATTTTAGTAGATTTTGAAGAAATACTAGGAAACATTGCCTCCTTAATGTTAGTTATCTTATCCTTGTAAATTAGGTACCTAATCAAAGCATCACTCGCAATGGGTGGAAGGAAAACCTATAAGAGGAGGATTGGATAGGAAGTATTTCTCTTAATTTTAATATTATAAAATATAAAATTCTTTTGAATTTTCTTTATTTTTCTCTAATCTTCTCTAGAAATGTTTCAACCACAAACTTCATAATCATATAAGATAATTGGAATAACAATTGTGTCAAAGAGGAATTTATTTCTCCATATAACTAAAAATACTTTCATTTTTTTGTTAATAAAATTATCATTCTTCATTAATCCTTTTCTTGGTACTATAGTTCCAATTGTGCTTGTGGTGAAGATCAATTCCAGGAAACATGTATGAATTAAAGTCCTCTTAAGCTTTTAGTACCATATGTAAAATTAGATTAAGTGATTTTCCTATATTTAATGATCATGACCTTTATCTTATTGGTATTTACTAACATACTAGATCTAAAATATAAATCTTTGATATTTATTATTTTCTTGTCAAGATCAAAGGGGTCATCCCCCAAAAAAAACAATATAATAAATTTTAAGGATATTGATAATGGATATCTAGCCAAAGTGGTTCTATTGGAACCTTTGTTAATCCAGGAGGTTTGAGGCCATTACATAATTATTGTTATATTACTTTTTTCATTATGGGTTAGATAATTATTTGTACTTGTACCCTTTCTCTCTTATATGTTCCAAGGAGATCTAGTTTTAGAAATCATTAAGATTTATTTGTAAATAAAAACTGTAAAGTAGGTTGCACCTTTGAAGTGGAATTGTTATTCATTCAATTATTATCATTCTTTACAATTGGCATTATTGAATAGTATTTTGTATTCTTATCTTTATATTTGTTCCATAACATTTGGTATTGAAGTGTACCATCCTTTGTTTGGATCCTTCCAAGAAGTCATCTCACCATTTTCACCCTAACATTTTTTTTGGATCATTGGAATCTCATGGAAATTTCAGTCTTGATAGATGTTACAAAGAAAATATCACCAACAAGATAGTAAGACCTCCCTAGGATCTGCCTATTGATCCTAGATAAATAGTGCGATAGACTACTATGTATTTCCATAGATATAAGCAAATAGATTCATAATTATACCAAGAAATGATGGAATGCCATACCTTTTCTTCAAGGCCATCGTCACATGTATTTGGTTGGTGTAGTCCCAAAGATCCTACTCTAGCTCCTTCAACCTGCTACCTAAACACAAGTGACAAAACAATGCCTTTCTACTTCTATTATTAGTGTTAGAATTCTAGATCTATATTGGATCTAACCAAATATATGAAGGAACAAATCAGATATAAATGGTTGTGAATGAAATGAAAACATTTGTAGGGGAAAATAAATGATATATTGATTAATATGAAAGAAATACATCAATATCATTTACCTCAAGGTGTATATGCATTCCTCTTTTCCCCTTGCTCCTTATTCCTTCTCAACTTTTCAATAAAGCTAGGAAACTTGACTACAGTTGATGTAGAATGGAGAAGCACCTATATATTTTGGCAACATAATGCTATGAATGATTCTTCCTCCCATGATCAAGATTTTCCTTATTTATATAGACTCTTGGAAGAGGCTTGGGAGAGCTTCTAAATATTGTGATTTCTAAGGCTCGTGCCATGAAGACCCAAATAACCAATAGCTTACTTCTTCAAAGCTCTATGAATCTAGAAGGATATAGGGGAGGTCGCTAGTTTCACACTGTCAATAAGAGACATGGTAGCATGTTTTCATATAGATGATGTTGGTTAAAATCATTCTCTTTAGCCATTTACCACTATAGATTGACCATGGTTCATACCCAATAAGCTTCTGAACAAAATACCTTAAGAATATCGGCCCCTCTAGTTACCCAGAAGGAAATGCAGTACACAAAATGTACTGCGCAGTCTCACCTGAGATAGCTCTTATGGGTGGATGTAATACTTAGGTGTTTGCAACCTGGGACTATGAGATATTTGTACTTGTATGATGAAACCTTTATCTAGTCTATTTAACATCCTGTTATAACATTTATTCTATGTATGCATGTAAAATACCAGATCTACTTAATCACTTCATTTATTCAATTTTCATCAATTTATCAGACGTAAAGACACATTCATTCAATCCCACAACACAGTGTTACCGTGGTTCACCCTCTCCTAGGCTACACCCACAAAGATCTAGCTCTCAAGCTCTTTTATTATGGCAGTTCCAAAACTACAGTGTCGTGCGCTTTACAACTCCTCCTCAGTCTCGTCGAGATCTATGATGAGGTTGACTAGATCACACGAGGCTCCTCAGCCTGTGATATAACCCTCGATATATGCCCTTATGACCCTCTACAAATCAACAACTTACAACATTGGATTGGATTACAATAGTGTTACAGATTAGTTACTTCCTCTCATGCAATTAATACTCCATAAATCTGAACTCTCTCTCTAGACCTCCTAGGTATCGCTTTTTATGTGTTTTTGGCTCATCATACATTACAATGTATTACAAAAAACCCTAACCCTAGAGTCGTTATGTCTTCCATGCATGTGTGCATGCTGCTTTCCCTTCCAGCTGTCACTTTCCTATTGCATGCTTTTCTTCCCAAAATAACCTTTCTTTCTGATCCGACATGCTTCCAACAGGTCCCCAAAACTGACATGTGTCTCATCCCGAGCCACCTAACCATGTTGTGCTTCATTGATCTCTCTTGTGATTGCTTGGAACTCTCCGTGATATCCGTTGCTTGCATTTGGTCTTGTGCGGTCTTCTCCTTCAGTGCATCCAATACCTGCACTGCAATGTCATCACTGACCATCCTTACACACTTTGCATGGGTTTTTGCCCTATTCTCTTTGGTGTCCTCCACTTGTGCAATGACCTCTATTGCTCGCTCCTGGAGTGGTTCCATTTGAGCCTCACACTCCTTTTTCTGTGTCTGTGCACCTATGAGTTCTTCTAGCAGTTTCTTCATATCTTGTACTCCTTTGACATGTTTCGTGATTGACATTGTCTCCTGCCTCTGATTGAGGTCCTAGATAGTTGCACTTATCCTCTCTCCTTCCTAGTCCCACTGTTGGACCTACTGGTCCCCTTCTAGCTTTGTCCAGAGCTGTGTTGATTTCTCAAACAAGTCAGTCTCCGCATGGACTTGTCACTCTATCTCCTTTATCTGTGTTGTTTCCTCCTGCTTCATTTTTGCCTTCACCTCTGGTGGTGTGGTAGGTGTGATTTTCTCCCAAAGTCGCTCGATATCTTGTTGGTATTGATCAATTGTCTACACAATATGATCAATCCTTCTATGTCACCGTGAACTCGACCATTTGCACATTATTTGGGATTCTCTCATAGGCTACAACCACTTTCTGCTCCAGTCCATTCACGTGGTCCTTCTCATCTTTGGTCTCAAGCTTAGCCTTCTCAAGTACCAATTCCATCTCGTCCCGATTTTATTTTTCTTTCTGCAATTCTGCTGCATCTTTGCGTGCGTGAGGCTATTCCTCCTGTGTCATGCTGACTTGTAGTTTATACAAGGCCTTAGTTGGTATGTGTGTCAATACCAACTGTATTTGAGACAAGTCCTTTAGGGGTGTTTTCCCCACAATTTCATCCATGTGCAGCATGTTGGGTGTTACATGAAATGTCGATCTTGGCTATGCTATCATCTAGATACTGTCCTTCTCGCTTGAGCCCGCTTCGACTCCTATCTTTGATGTTGATGGGACCATTCCTACATTGTTGTTGACTGCCTGCACTTCTCTGAGTTGTTTGAGGAGTTGTCCCATGTGTGTTAACTCTTCCTAAATTATGTCCCTTTGGTGCACAACATTATCAAAATCCTCGACTATGCAATCCTGGATCATTTGGACTATCATGTCTACATCGTCCTCAGTGATCGTGTATTCTAGGGGCGTTTTGTGTTCCTTCTCCTTCTTGCGTGCACCCCTCATCTGGATGATTGGCCTTGCTCCTATAGAGTAGCACTTAATATAGTTTTGTATGCTATCTCATCCTATTTTTGATGTACCTATGGTGCCTGTGTGTTGTTCTTCATCCCCACCTAGCCATCTGTCTTGGATGTCCCCCCTTTTTTCTGTTGTTCCTTGTTCTGAATTTTTCTTCATTTCTTGGGCACTATTATCTCCTCGGCATGTGTCTATTTCTATATTACTTCCTCCTCTTCTATATCTGCGGGTATTTCTCGAATGAGGACTGGAATCCTCTAGTCATCTTCCCAATATTTAATATCCATATCTATGTATGCCTGCTTGGTGCAGTAGCGCATTTGTAGCCATTTATTGTCAGGATATTTTCGTCCCTAGATCCACATCGCATGTCTAGTGCCTTTGAAGTTGGTTATTCCCTAATACTGTGTGATTTATTTCGGTGTCACCCTCTAAGTGTTGGCGATGTTGTCCTGTATGCCGCTGAGATAGCCTTCGAATATGGTTGCATTCACTTTTCTATTCTTGGAGTCTGAAACGGACCCCAGTGATAAGTATCACGCTCCATGGTAGGGATTGGGTCTAGTGGAAAAAAATTAATACTTCGACTCCTTCCATCCTATTAAGGCTATCAAGATGAGTAGTCATGAACAATGAAATTTTGTCCCCAGATCCTGCACATCCTTGCAATTGTATAGGAACAAATTCAACTAATAAGGGGCCCAACTGACTATGGTGCCCTCTTCCCATTGTGCTGCAGCTGCGACAACCCTGGCCGAGAATTCCTCCTTGCAAAATTTTCTGAGTAATTTACATGCCATGATTTTTGTGGACATTCTTGTCGCAACATCACTAATATGCTTGATGATGATTCCGCGCGACCCTCTTTTGGTGCCATATTTATTGTTCATTTCCTCGACCATCACTTTCTCCTTCATTTTCCCCTCAAGGTACTGCGCGGGATCCTCACCCCGTGATGGAATCCCTATGATGTATGCGATGAGATATATGTCTATTGAGACGAGATGTTCCAGCCACAATTATCCACCATGTGTGACTTCCATCAGTTTTTTAACATAGTTGTTTGCGTATTGACCCCTCCTAAAGTGTGGTAGTTCCAAAAGGCCTAGAATTCCTTATTTAGGCAGTCCTTCTTCCCACTGGATTGGTTGATTAATTGGTTCTCCAAAGGGTCCTATAACCATAGTCTGTAGGTAGACTTTCTTGGAAAACTCTGGGAAATTGTCTATTTCGATCATGTCATGGTCTGAGTACCTCAATTTCTCCACACGGCCTAACCGATTTGTTGTTATACATACCCCTTCCAGAATGCGTGACAAGACAATTGTTGCAGTGGGTTTTCTGCACGATGACCTTGGTACGGTCTGCTTTCCCTTTCTTTGCGGTGGATGACTCGAGGTCCTAGCCTCCATTGTTCATTCTTCTGCATACTCCTCTGGTCGGTCAGTGACATCTTCCACTGTTCCCTCATGTGGTTGTTTTGGTGTAGTTTTCTGTGATCCTTCTGGGGCAGCCATTTCTGTCTAGTTTGGGGATGTCCCATTGAATCTCGAGGCTTCTTCAGGGCTTTCGAGATGAACTTGGTTGTTTGCATCTTCAACCTATTGGCCGTATCCCTCTTCCAGCACATCTAGGTCCATGCCCACTAGTGTTGTCTATTGGGTTTCCTCCACAATGGGTGTAGGTCTTCCTGGTGTTTTATCAGGCGACGATATTTCATCCACATTGATGACTTATAGAGGCTGAGGTGGTTGATGTTCTCTTTTGTGTGGCTGTGATTGTGCTCTAGTGCTGCTTCGAGGTTTTCTGGGAGTCTGGCTCAGTTCTCCCTATTTGGGTGGTGCCATGGTGATAAATTTGTCATTCACGGAGCTTAGTGGTCTCTACAACCTCTACAACCTTAAATATCTGCTTCGTATGCTCTATCACTCTGTTCCTTTCCTGATTTCACAATAACCTTTCCTCTCATGCATGCTTTCTTTGTATTGGCATCGTGTGAAGCTTGTCAGAGACGTTACCACGATTACGTTTTAATTGAACCGTCAGTTCCCGTGTACTTCCCATTGATTTCCCTTACCATCGTCAGTTGGCATGATTAATGCAGCATCTCGTTAGTTGTTTCTTGCATTCAATTTTGATAGTCGTCATCAACTGGAACTTCTTTTTTCATATTATATATATATATATATATATAAAAAGGGTCGACTATCCATATACAGCTTCATTCAGATCCCATTGATCACCCCTCTTATTTATGTGCCTCCTAAATCCTTCATTTGTACAACTCCTCCATCTGTGAAATTTTTTACGTTGTATGGTCCTAACCAGTGCATTCTGAGTTTTCCTGGATGCTGAAGGGATTTTGTCATACATCAACACTAAGTCTCCCTCCTTGAAGTTTTTCCTCTTGAGATGTCTGTCATGCCAAGATTTGTTCCTTTCTTTTTGGAATTCTTAGTGGAACCCTTCTAGAATCCTATCTTCTTCCATGATCATCAGTTGATTCAGCCTATCATGTACTGCGCCTTGTTCTTCCACGTTCGTAATCACTGTTATGTGCAGACTAGGTACCAAAAATTCTAATAGAACCACTGCTTCTTGTCCATATACAAATCTCAATGGCGTTTGTCTTGTCAACTTATTGCATGTGGTCATGTATTCCCACAATACTGCTGGTATCTTTAGGTACCAATCATCCCTCTTAATGTTGCATATCTTTGTCAATGCATTTTCAAGGATCTTGTTAAAGGCTTCTACTGTTCCATTTGCTTGGGGATGATATGGTATACTCTTTTGATGATGGACTTCAAATTCCTCAGTCGTAGCCTTAATAGTACTATTAATGAAGTGAGGGCCTTCATCACTCATCAAAATCTAGGAGCAACTGAATCTGGTGATCACTTGTTCAAATAGGAAGTTTGATATTTTCTCTGCACTGTAATCTTTGACTAGTGTTGCTTCGGTCGATATTTTTAGGTATTCCATCAAGGTGATAATGTACCTCGCTCCTGTCCTTTTTTTTGGTGGGTTAATCAGTCCCACAAAATCTATTGCCCATTATTTTAATACTTTCAAAGTTACCTGTGGTCGCAGGGGCATCTCGTCCATTATTATTGGTTTACCAACCCTATGACATACATTGCATTTCTGGCAGTACTCTTTTGAGTATCTATGAATCGTCATCCACCATAGTCCTGTGCACAATACCTTATGCGCGATAGCTTTTCCTACGTAATTTCCTCCTTATATTCCCTCATGTGATTCTACTAAAATACTTTGTCTTTCGTGTTCTAGCACACATCTTCTCAATATGTTATCTGTGCTCATTTTGTATAAATGTCCTGCAATCAGTTGATAGTCTATAGCCCAGACTACCTACTTTTTCTTCCGTGTGATTTTATATTCCTTTGGTGCAGTCCCTGTACTCAAGTACTAGATAATGTCTATGAAGTATTCATCGACGATCTGGAATGAAAATAACTGTGGGTTCGGAAAGTTGTCCTCTAGATCTATAGGTTCCTCCCCATTTGTGATCCTTGACAGGTGATCAGGTCCTTCGTTCAACTTCCCTGGCTTGAATATTACTTCAAAATCAAATTCTTGAAACAACAATAGCCATCTGCAAATTGTCCCCTCCAACACTGGCTTGTTGACTAGGTATTTGAGCATTGAATGGTCTGTGAACATCTTGAAATGTTTCCCCATTAAGTAATGTATAAATTTATGAAGTGTGTAGTCCATATCTAGGCCTTCGATATCTGTAGTGTTGTAGTTATGCTCTGATTCTGACATTTTTCTTCTAGAAAATGCTATAGGATGATCCAATTCTCCTTCTCTTAGCCATGCCAGAATATCTCCAAGTGCTATGGCCGATTTATCTACATGCACGTGGAATTTCTTCTCCCAATATGGGAATACTAGTATTGGTGCGGTTACCATCTTTTCTTTCAGCATATCTAGACCTTGTTGACAATCCTCATTCCACTGGAACTTTGTGTCTTTCCTTAGCAGTTTCTCCATTGGCACGGTGATCTGCGCATACCCTTTCATAAATTTTATGTAGTATCATGTGTGTCACAATGTCTCTCTTAGTTGACGATCTGTTTTTGGGATTGGCAAGTTAACGATTACTGCAATCTTGGAAGGATCCACTTGTAAATCTTACTTGCATACTATATGGCCCAATAGTATCCCAAAAGGTGTTCCAAAGATGCACTTCTTGATGTTTAACGATATCTGGAACTGCCTGCATATTTATAACATCACCCTCAAGACCTCTACATGGTCTTTCAACATACTATAGACTGCCCAATCGTCTAAGTATACCTCTAGAAAATGGTGTATAAATTCCATAAATGCATCTATGACTACTCTAGAAAATATTGTTGGTACATTATTCAGTCCAAACGACATGACTGTGTACTAGTAGGATCCCGATTCTGTTGCAAAGGTAGTCTTGTATTGATCTTTTGGTGCTATCTTGATTTGGTGGATCCTGAAAATCCATCGGTGAATGAATAAACTTCCTATCCTCCTACATTATCCAACACCTCATCTGTGAAAGGTGTAGGGAATGGGTCATGTAGGCACGCATCATTCAAACTCCTCAAGTTGATGCATATTCTTATCCCACCTTATTTTTTCTCTTGAACTACCATCGGACTTATCCATTCTAATTCTTCCATAGGTTCTATGATTACAACCTCTAGCATCCTATCGATCTCAACTTTGAATTTTTGCTTATATATCGGATTTATCCTGTATGGTTCTTGTCTGATCGGTCTTGCCTCAGCTCTGAGTGGTATCTTAATTTCACCTAGCTCTCTTGTTATGCCCTTCATTTATGTGAACGTTGTGGGGAACATGTCGTTGTACTCATGCAATAACTATGTTATGCTTTCCACTATTTGGTCATCCCAGTAGTCTCCAATGATGGCCATTTTGGGATTCTCAACTGTCCTGATGTTGACTTTCTTCACCTTGATCAACGCATTAATTACTTCTGATTATAGAGGTGGACCTTCCACTTTTGTTTCTCCTTCAACTTCATCAATATGAATATCATGTAGATCATCTTCATTTGGTACTTCTTCCAGCACATGGTAGCATGAAAACAATTCTTTCATTGTCTGTTTGTTTTGTTGTTGTTCTTTTGTTATGAGTTCAATTTTTTGTTCCTTAATGAATATCAACACTCTTATTTGTTTAAATGTTGCATATATGTTGGGGTTCTCATGTTCAAATGAGAAAGTGACTGCAAATCTCTGTTGTAGTACTATCCAACTCATAGTTCCTCTGCGCAGTTCCCAGTCTGTATACCAGTTTGCTGGGATTCCCTCTAATGTGTGTACAAAATGATGAGGCCATTACTCTGGGGGTGTCATTTTCCACAATGTTTTTCACTTCTCCGAGTGTTCCGTTGGTGCCCTCTATCCATCATATTTTTGTTGTTGGTTTCTTCTATGTTCTGTGCCAAATCTAATGCACAATAGTCGCTTCCATTGGTACCAGTCCTTGATTGTTTCTTTGTGTGCGCCCCACCATATTACAAGTGTGGCCTTGAGTGCTATATCTAGTGCTAAGAGTCTATGATTTTCTAACACTTCATCTTCATAACATGTCAATAATTCTTCTAGATCGTTTACCCTATGGAAGCTGGGTGGTTCCCTTATTTCTGTACCTACCCATGTTACTGCGTGGTCTATTCTTGTGCATCTTCTTCTGGAAACTTCGTGTAGCCTCTGTTGCCAATTCTCTAAACCCATATTTGAGTCTGACGCACATGAGGTCATGCTCCGCCAACTGAGTATCCCATATTTCATTGGGTTTACGTAATCCTCATCTCGCACAGTTGTTCTATACAACTAGCTAGTTTCCTCCAAGTCCAAGAAGGTAGGCTATATGAACCTTTCCCATTCTGATGGGTCTAATGGAACAATGAACCTGTATTCTCCTGACTCAAAGGTCATTTTTTGTGTATTTAAGTTGATTATAGCCTAGTTATCAGATTCCCAATCCAATCCAAGCAATGTTGGGTAAGGTGTTGTGTCATCCACTATCTCTATTACTTTGAAGTCAACTTTCGTGCGCACTCCATCCAAGTCTATTGTCACTCCTTTCATCTTCCATATTGGCAGAACTCTGTGTTGGTTTGATAACTTTAGTTGGACTGGTGAGTAGGCTAAGGTAGATTTTCCCATGCATTTCCATGTCTTTTTAGGTAATACATTCACTGCATATCCCACATCTAATATCACATCGCCCATGTTAAAATCTCTGATGTTGGAATTCAATCTAAATTCTCTGCTGGTTCTCCTTTTGGCATGGAGGTGATTGAATGTTTTATGTTCCAGCTTTCCTTCTGTCTCTACTCTACATGTTTCTAGCATATTTTGTAATATTTTGATAGAGGATGGATCATTTAGTAATTTTACACATGATTGCAAAAAGCCTTTGATTGTACTTACTTGTCCCAGGGGATGCATTTCTTTGGCATGATCCAATGATGGATCCATCTTGTACTCTAGTACTTCCTTACTATGATGCGCGGTTGATGTAGATGCAACATTCTGCTTGATAAATTCTCGTCTGGTCTCCTTAAAGGTTTCCTTCTCCTTTCCTACATCAAATATCTTGGGTGGCTTAGTATTCTTCTTAATCCACTAGTGGTGTATTGATTCTTATCGTATTGCGTCGTTTCCTATTTTATCTTCTCTACATGTAACTATGTTGATGTTTCTTCCTTCATTCCTCACTTCTGTTGAAATCCATTGAACGTTCTGATTGTTCTGATTTCTCTTTTCCTGGATCTTTCCTAATAACATAGGACATTCTTTTGTGTCATGATTTGATGCATGACAATACATACAAGTCGCCGGTGGAAGAGGAAATTATCTTGCATAGTGTCCTGGTTGTTGACAATTGTGACATACCACTCGTCCTCTTCCTCTTCCAAAGCCTCCTCTTGCTCTTCATCTGCCTTTGTAGCCAGCTCGATCCCCTCGCAACACATTATACTGAGGCACATGTTTATATTGCATGGTATTGTAGTGGGGTTTCACTGTGTTATATGGTTATTGTGCAGTGTTGTATGGGGTTGGTACTTGGATAAAATGAGGTGTAGCTTTCCTGATCATCATTTTTGCCTACACCCTATATGCATTTGATGTCCTCTCTCTCATCAAATCCATGGTTCTACAGTCTTTGTCATTGTTGGCCCTTGACCAGGTTTTCAGGAAATACTGGTCATGTTTGACCATTTCTGTGACTTCGACAGACTGGTTGAAGACGGATCACCCAGGCGAAGCGGAGATCATGGGATTCCACCCATTTTGTGGGATTTTTGGCATTTTAGGGTTTATGTAATGGGTATGGGATGTCATCCCATGGGTCGTACCCATGTTTAGGCCCTTTTTGTAATGTATAAATAAGTATCCAGACAAATGTAAGTAGGAGTTAGTTTTAAGGTCATTGGCTTAGTGCATGACTGGAGGCTTTGTGCATGTGATTTTAAGAGGATTTGTGCAGACGGACTGTGTAAGTCTTTGTTCTTTGATATGATTTGGGGAAGGAGGATATAGTGGGGTGTGTGCAGATCTCCTGTCCTTTGCAGAGTTGGATATGTGGCTTGGTGCATGTAAAAAGATTGGAAGAAGACTAATAATTAAGAAGAAGAGTTGGTGGACGTAGCCCCACATTGGGGTGAACCAAGTATATCCTGTGTTGATGTGCTTTGTGCAATGTTATTCATGTTGTTTCTACTTATTCTTTCTTAGTGCACTGTTATTGATGTATGATAGATAGATCTATGATTGCTTAGTGCTTTATTATGTGAATGAATTTTAGATATGAACTGATGCTAAGTGCTTAGAGGTTTTGACCTATTTATTACAATGTTGTTCTGTATATAGGGTTTAATCTGCGAAGTGAATAAGAATCATAATTTAATACATGTTATTGGCTAAAGTTATCTGTTAAGTGTTGTAATCACATATCTGTGTCCCAGCTAGATTGTAGACACTTGAGTCCTGCAACCCTCCTGCCTCTACCTCAGGTGAGACTTCATCTACTTCGCAGGTGTTTCCGAAAGGGTCAGTAGTTAGGGTTTTTTTGGTGCGTTGTTGAAGTGTTGAACCCTGGGTCTGCCCCTATGCCAACAAATGGTTCTATTGTCGGAACCTGAAACTTTGACTGATGGGAACTGAAGAAAAGAAAGATTTGTGCATAGATCTGTCATTGTAGTGCACAATATTCTACTTGACTTGGAAGCTCTGTGCTAAAAGAGAAGTCTAATCAAGAAAAGAGGCAAGATATTAAATCTTTGTGCTCTGATAAAGGTAAGATAAGTGGAAAATTTTTCTTTGAAAGAATGGGTCTAGGTATGTTTGATAGATTTGGTCCTAGTCTGAAAACTAGGGCACTGCTAGAAGAAATAATATTTGATCTGAATAAATTTGATAGAGATAGTGAAAGATATGTTATTCCTATTCATAGAAATAATTTTTGGACTAACAAGTGGATGTAGGATCCTAGAAATAATTTATGCAGATTGCAAGTCAATCACTGTGATCTTAGTGTGAAGTACAAAAAAGGTTGGGGATCGTTCAAAAGAAAGAGAGGATTAACACTATGTTATAACTGTAGAAGACCAGGACATATTTCTAAGGAATTCCCTGGTGTAGGTCCTACTTGTATTTTTTGTAAAGTTGTGGATCATGAGGTTTTGGATTACCCTAGAATGATTGTTAAAACTGAAAATATGAACATGAGACAAGAAAACCATGAAGAAGGTCAAGAAACTAGGGATATGTTAGAAAACCAGAAAGAAGAAGAAGCTATGTTATTACAGCTAAAAGAAACCCTGAATGATCACAGACACATCAGTTTAACAAAGATATTAAAAGAAAAGAAGTGCATAGAAACAAGATTAGGAGACTTCGACATAGACTATGTGTTAGATGAGGAAACACATGTGAATATTATGCCAGAAAGTACTTGGGAAATATTGGGAAATCCAGCCATGATTCCTTCATTGGGAAGGATAGGAATGTTTAAAAGAAAGATGATAACCTTGTGTTGAAGAGTTACTAATGTACCTATGATGGCACATGGAGCATCGACCGACGAAGAATTTGAAGTCATCAAGTTTGTTGGGGACAATGCCCCTTTTTCACTTTTGTTAGGGAAGACCTGGATTGAGAAAGACCATATCAAAAGAAAAGAAGAGGAGGTAGCCACATAACATAAAAGGAAAGAATTAAGGGATTTCATGGCTAGGAGAATAGCATGCTTAATAGAAGAACAAGAGGACAAGTCAAAGCAACTGAGGGCCAGAGACTTAGCTGTTAAAGTTGCAAGAATGCAGGAAGGCTTGAAAACCCTATCCATATAGGAGAGAAGCAAACCTACCCCATAAGTAGCAAGTTAAGAGGTATTACATTCGAACCCTTTGGAAGACCCTCAGTAGTGCGAAGTTACTACGCTAGGAGAAAATAAGAATAAGAATAGAAAGAGGAATCTAGAATCTCATATCACAGGAAAGAAGGAAAGAAAGATTAGTAATATGAAGGCAAAGTTAGAAAAACTATAGGAAGTTCCAGAGAAGACTTTGCAGAAGGAAATCTTGCAAAATTTGAACCTCGCCGGATTAGCAGAACAACGTAGAATGATACTTCACCATGACAAATCTATATGACCATTGGAGGTGCCCCAACCGTTATAATGACACTCTAGAACAATTAGAAATGAATTTATTTCTAGACAGATCACCATTGGACCATTGAGACCCTACCATTACAGATGGATTGAGGCATTTCGACCCGTTGAAGGAATCCATTACGACGTTGTTTATTTATTCTATCGAATGCCGCACCAAGACCACTTTTGCAAAACTGAGATATTCGAGCTAATAGAGAAGTGATTTCATACCTCTCTGTGTTGTATAGACCTTGCCATTGATTCGATTAAATTGAGTATCTGTTCACCTACCCGAGTTATTTTCTTACGATTTCACATGTCGGGCGAACGTAGTGCAATAGAGAAGTGTGTGGAGGAGATATTAATAGACCTTATGGCTGAGAAAGTCATGTCTATAGGAGTACAGGCCTCATCAACGGGAGGATTTAAAGCATCCCCCTCGAATGTACGTTGATCTGGGCCATCCCAAACTGCGATGGAGAAGAGAAGCAAGAACCGCGACGATCTAGTGAATGCAAGGCAGATCCCATCGGTATTTCCCAACTATATACCTCCCTTGTCTAGCCCAGTTAGTCATGGTAGTGTCCCGAGGGATTTCAAATACACACTCATCACTACGTACCTCCCGAAAGGGATACGTGCAGTAGGACCGCAGTTGGGACTAATCCTCGACAACAGGAAGAATTATGTGATGCTCACACTCAATCGATATCTGAAAAAGATGATTGGGAAGAATCCTAAGATAGTTCCCCAGCCATGGATCAAGGAGATTGTGAGATCAACTATCTTAAATGTGATGAAGATCCCACACTTTTGTAGACATAAGGAGGTTAATGCATGCATTAAAATCCTCCTGTAATGCTTCCATGGAGGGTACCTGTGATTGGATAGGTGCATCATTGTGGATTGGGTGTTGATCCACCTGATCACCGAACTAAGCATGCAGGGACCAGACCCTCAGAAATTCTACCCAGGGAAAATGTCAGATCACTCCTTGGTGCAGCGCATCAAGGAGGCATATGGCGACGTGGAGAAAGGGAAGAGAGGCTACAAGGTAGAATCCATCCAGGATGGCATAGTGAAATTATCTTGTCAACTTATAGTGGGCAAGCTCATCAGAAAGAACCGCCCTATGCAAGTAACAAGCTTCGTAGTCGACCTTGCAGGGAAGTGCGTCAAAGGGATGGAGATGAACTAGGTGAGCTACCTCATCAATGAGTTGGAGAAGGAATGTCACGAAGCGCAGGAGAAAGGATACAAGTTCCAATTTAGTTGGTTTTTGATCTTAATAGCATTTGTCCCTTGGGAGATGCCAGAGGGAGCAAAATTCCCTGAAGTTGAGCCATCAGAACCATTAGCCGCGAGGTTCACCACTTTGTGGTATTCGAGTGACATGGTGAAGAAGTGGAAATAAAATGCAATGTTCCACACCTACTACTTGTAGCTCAAGTGGGCCATTGAATCCTTCCCCCGAATGACACCAAATACACTCCATCGGTTCAGGCCACTCGCGAAGTTCCGCGTAGAATGACACTTCATATATATCACCGTGCATGGGGATGAAAGTAAGGAGGAGATGCAGTCTTACTAAAAATTGACTGAAGAATACATGGAAGAGATAACCAAGGAATGGCCAACATAATTCCCCTTACCAGTGGAAGATGCCGAACTCTCTGACCCCGATATCATTCGAGGCCCATTAGTTACCCGGGTTGAACATGATGGAAAGGGAAGCGACAAGAAGAATAATAAAAAGGAGGAAGAGTAGGACACCGATAGTGAGGAAAAAGACAAAACACAATGGAAGTTGTGTATGATTCACCTGGCATGGATGATTTTAGGGGCTAAATTTCGCTCATGGGCTAATTTTCCATGGTTTTTCCAAAAATGAGATTTGCTATTTTAAAAATGATTCACTCAAATTCTATACCATAAAATTCTTTTACCTCAAAAATCGCCAAAATTTTATAAAAACTATACAAAATCCTTATAGATTTGAATATTTTTACAAAAATATCGCCAAACATTTATAGTTGGCATATGAAGGATTAGTAATATTCGCCAAGTTTTCTACATTTTAAAACAAATTTCCATCCTTAAAATCATCCCTACCTGCAGGAGGAAGAGGCAACGAAGTAAACCAAGAGGAGGAAGGGGAAGATGACAAGCAAGAAAGGGGAGAAGTAAAAGTGCCAAAGGATCCCTTTATAGAGGTCGAGATGTAAAATAAAAGGAAGGTTTCCCCACAGAAACCCTTAGTGCGGAATAAATCCTGAGCCATTAAGCCTCAGTCGCAGAATGTTCTCACAGTGGATCATATCCATCTCATCATCACCACTGTCGAAGATGCATCAAAGGATATCCTGAAGAGACAAGAAGCCAAGAAAGAAACAATGCATGACAGGATCGAAAAATAAATGAAAGACATCCAGCAAGCTCTCCAGTCAAGCCGCACAGTGTCTATTGCGCCATCCTCCACAGAGAATGTAGAATTGGGGGATGAGCCCACCCAACTATGCAGATTAGAAGATGCTACAGAAACTCGACTTTGTCGAGTTCAGGAAGAAAAGGATCATGCCACAGAAGCCTTCAGGCATGAAAAGGAGGAGGCCTTAGAGAAACTTTGGGTTTCGTAGTAAGAGACAGATGACCTTCGGGCGAAGTTTGAAGAAGACAAGGAGAAAATCCAGAAAGATAAAGACTAGTTGCTCGCGGAGCAGATTGGGATTAGAGAGGAAGTGAATAGAGAACTTCGATATGTGTCAGGCTTGGCACATATGGAACAAGAGACAGTCGAGAGCCAAGTGAGGAAGCTTGTTGAGGCTATTCAATAGCTCCAAGCAAGAGTAGTAGAGATAGAACTTCAAGCCATTCTTAGCACTCCGTAGGAAATACGAGATCAAAGGGAAGAAATTGTCAAGAGTGCAGTAGAAATAATTAGGGTGTTGGCCGCAGAATGAAAGAAACTCATTGATCGAAGTGTGAAGACCTATGAGTGCCTTGCATAAGACCTAGAGATGAGGAGATTGGAGGCACATCTCCAGGAGGTGAAGAAGTAGGCGTCGATTGTGCAATAATAACTGAAGAATCTTACGACAATGGAGAAGATGAAAAGGTTGTAGGAGTAGCACGCAGTTCAACAATAGGTTTCTACCATCCAGAGCCGAGTTATGGAGGTGACCCAGAGACTCCAATCGATATAGGATGAAGCCTACACACTTTTTGAAGAGATTGAGGGACAAGGCACACAGTTGGAACAGGTGATCACAAAAGTACAACAATGCCTGGAAGGGTCTGTCAAGGAGAAAGTAATCCAGGAGTTTGTTGAGCAGGAGGCCCCGATGAAGAAACAAATCGAGGCAGCTCAAACTAAGCTCGAGGCCTTCAAAGTACTATTGCCCAGATCAGAGTGACTCAGGACGAGTCACAGGTGAGTGTTGGGGGCTTGTTGGTCCTTGACTAGTTTTTGAGGAAACACTGGTCATGTTTGACCATTTTTAGGACTTCGACACATTGGTCCAATACGGAGCTCCCAGGAAAATTGGAGATTGTGGGATTCCGACAAATTTTGTGGTCTTTTTGGGATTTTAGGCTTTATGTAACGGGTATGGGATGTCGGACCATGGGTGTTACCCATTTTTAGGCCCTTTTTGTAATGTATAAATAGGTATCTAGGCGATGTAAGTAGGAGTCAGTTTTAAGGTCATTGGCTTAGTGAATGATTGAAGGCTTCGTGCATGTGATTGTAAGAGGCTCTGTGTAGACGGACTGTGTAAGGATTTGTGATTTGATCTGATTCGGGGAAGGAGGATCTGGCAGGGTGCATGTAGATCTCCTATCCTTTGTGGAGTTGGATCTGTGTCTTGGTGCATGTAAGAAGATTGGAAGAATACTAATAAACAAGAAGAATATTTGGTGGACGTAGCCCCACACTAGGGTGAACCACGCATATCTTGTGTTGATGTGCTTTGTGCAATTTCATTCATGGTGATTATGCTTATGATTTCTTAGTGCAATGTTATTTATGTATGATATATAGATCTATGATTTCTTAGTGTTTTATGATGTGAATGAATGTTAGATCTGAACTGATGCTAAGTGCTTAGAGTTGTTGACATGTTTATTACAACGATGTTCTCTATTTAGGGTTTAATATGAAAAGTGAATAAGAATCATAATTTAATACATGTTATTGGATAAAGTGCTCTGTTAAGTGTTGTAATCATAGATCTGTGTCCCATCTAGGTTGTAGACACTTGATTCCTACAACCCCCCTTTCCTCTACCTCAGGTGAGACTTCCTCTACATCACAGGTGTTTCTGAAAGGGTCAGTAGTTAGGGTTTTGTTGGTGCGTTGTTGAAGCATTGAACCCTGGGTATGCCCCTGTGCTAATAGTCATCATGGCCTAATGAATTGAAAAAGTTTCAATATGAACTCTTTGGGACTATCTGGTACTTCTGCATCATTGGGCAGTGATATGGATTGTGGCCATGTTTCTTACAAGTTTCTCACCATAATCCTCCTCTTGGTAACAAATTCAACATTCCTGCTTCCATGTACTACGCGAATGTTGGGAATTTGTTCTTATGGTGTCCTTATGTCATGTGTGTGGTACACCAAACGACTTCTCATTTGTCCTCACTTTTGTTCTAGTTTAGTTGGAACATTAAGCTCTTCAGATCCTCCTTCATCTCCTCAATGGTTGGATCTGTCTTCTGATATTGATTTTATTCTAGTTGTAGGGCTTCCTATAGAGCCTCTACCTGCGTATGAAACTTTTTTTTTCACAATGGATATTTCAAGTGTGGTAATAGTGAGTTGATGAACATGTGCTTGTGCTGCATATCTGTCATGACATATTTCATCTTTCCCTTCAGTCGCTTGAATCTCTGTTCAATCTTCCATACACACTCTCTTGGTTTATGTCTAATTTATATCATCTCATTCATGTATTGGTCCTCTGAAATTGGCTTTTGAAACTAATTTATAGACAACTTCTTGATATCCCTAATCATTCTGGCTTTCCTTGGAATATTTTCTATGGCTAAACTCATATACCAATCCAGTGCGTGATCCTTTAGTGTGATATCTAACTTTGCAATTTTAGTGTCCTTGTTTGTGATCTATTTTTCTTCCCATATATTTTCACAGATAAACAGGTGCTTCTCTGGGTCCTCCGATGCATCTCCTATAAATTCTGGTAACCTAATGGTGGGATCATGTCCTGCCATCTCGAATGATGAACTACTACCTTTGCGCAGTGTAGATACTTTACTAATGATTCCTAAACTGGATCAGCCAATTGTTTTTCCTTGTGTAGATGTACTTCCTGCTATCTTCCTTCTCCCAAAATTCGGTTGTCTAAATGGTGGTGTTAGTTTTGGTGTGTTAGTCGCACATGGGTTTATGGGTTCCACACTGACATTAATATGGATAGGATTGTTTCCTTCTATTCCCTCTCTTGGACCTCTCATCTTCCTCTCATATGTTGCGTGTAGGATTTCCTCAATTTTCTCCATATCTCGGAGATCCTCTACCTACTCTTCATCACTTTCCAAGACTTCCCTCATGGCTACAAGTCTCTTCTTGGTGTTCACCTTGTATTGGTAGGGTACTCCACTACACATCTTTCCAGCTGTCTCCATGATCAGCTTGATCTGGTTTTCTTCCATCATGATTGGGTCCAAGGATTCCTCCTTCTTTCCTTGATCACCTTCCATTTCTCCTTTTCCTGTCAGTGCTTCCCCCCTTCCCCCATGCACGCAAGGAAGTTTAGTTGTCTGACTCCATTGTCATTACACATTTTTTATAAAGAAATATCTTAATATAAATATACATTGATATAATATACCTTCCTCGAGGACCACATATAATCTCATTCTCTGTTGCGTTGTATGACTTCACAGTATCTACGGCAAATTCTATTATAAAACCTGCTACAATATTGTCCAGCCAAAAATGTATTGCACGGGTGAATTTGTTACTCACCTGTTGTAGCTCCATGATCTCTTCAGGATTACACTCTAGATATCTAATCCTATTTGTCAGATGGTTGTCTTTCAATATTTTGATCCATTCCTGCAATATGTGTGGGAAATTACAGAAAAATACTTCATGCAAGTCGGTAAATACGTACTTGTCCAGATACTTGCATGGTGTTAACTTGGGGTTTATGTTATCTTTCCGCACAACCTCTAGCTCCTTTGTCTTCAACCATATTTCGATCTCTTCCTTTTTGGGATTCCATGGTCTCAACATCCCCTTCTAGCAGTGCATTCTCTTACCTTTTTATCGTCTGATCTGATATTCTTTTGACACTCCATCCGCAGATCTCATGTGCTCAATCCCATTTCCTTCCAATCACCCAAAAATGAAACCATTTGTTGGTTAAAATCTTTCTCTTTATCCATTTACCACTACAGATTGACCTTGGTTCATGCCCAAGAAGCTTTCCAACAAAATCCCTTAATACTATCGGTCCCTCTGGTTACCCAGAAGGAAACGCAGTACACATAATGTACTATGCAGTCTCACTTGAGATAACTTTTATGGGTGGCTGCAATACTCAAGTGTTTTCAACCTGGGACTAAGTGAGATTTGTACTTGTATGACACAACATTTATTTAGTCTATTTAACATCCTGTTATAACATTTATTCTACGTATGCATGTAAAATACCAGATCTACTTAATCACTTCATTAATTCAATATTCATGAATTGATTATACACAAAGACAAATTCATTCAATCCCAAAACACAGTGTTACCGTGGTTCACCCCCTCCCAAGCTACATCCAAAAAGATCTGTCTCTTAAGATCTTTTATTATGGAAGTTCCAAAACTACAATGCCATGCACTTTACAACTCCTCCTTAGTCGTGTTCAGGTCTATGATGAGGCAGACTAGATCACACCGGGCTCCTCATCCTATGATATAACCCTCGATATCTTCCCTTCTGTCCCTCTACAACTCATCAACTTACAACATTGGATTGGATTACAATAGTGTTACATACTAGTTACTTTCTCTCACGCAAGTAATACTCCATAAATCAGAACTTTTTCTCTCTAGACCTCCTAGGTATCTCTTTTTATGTGTTTTTGTCTCATCAACCATTACAATGTATTACAAAAAACCCTAACCCTAGAATTGTTAGGTCTTCCATGCATGCACGCATGCTTCTTTCCCTTCCATCTATCTCTTTCTTCCTGCATTCCTTTCTTCCCAAAATAACCTTTCTTTCTGATTCAGCCTGCTTCCAACAAATGAACTATCACATGTCACATGTTGTCATATAGATGACAAGTGACCTCCTTCAAAATTGAATGAATTATTGATCAAAATAATGTGTATGAACTGTCATATTTTTTTTTGTTAATCATAACACTATATGGTGGAAATTAAGGCTATAACATATGCCCCTAATGTGTGATGTTCGGAAAGGAATGGATGGAAAAAACACATTACAATAAAATTTTACCAATGTGAGGTATCACGAGGAAATAGACAATATTTCAAGAGGTGAAAGAGTACCTACAATAAAACACCAAGAATAAATAGATATATATATATACCATCCTAACGGTAGACATACCTGGACTCAAAAGAGTATCAAAGCATGTTTTCCAAAAAAATACATTGTGGATCCATGACATGAAATGCAAGAACATGGCTATGAAAGAATACATGGTGGATCCATGTCATCAATGAGATCATAGCCATGATAAACTACAATGTGGATCTATGTCATGACATATGCATCAAGAATACAACAAGCACTGAGGAGAGTACCCACAAAGTCTTCAAATTACTCATATATAAGTGATATACTCCATCACAACTTGAGAGGGGTGATATGAAGGAATGATGTAGCCCCAAAACCAAGGCCTTCATCCCAAACCCCAATGGTAAGATTCTAAAACATGAAAATAGATGAGTTGATGTTGAGCATGGTAGAAATTGTTTGATTATCGATCATTAAGGTATACCATTAAAATATGTGAGGGAACACATCGATGATGAAAATGGGCCCTAAGGTATCTAGTACAATATAGTGAGTGTGAATAAAGGATATGATGTTGAACACTCGTAGAATCGACCAATCAGGAGTCAACAATGTAAACCCTTTTTCGATTACAAGGAGGGCCTCCACTGAGGATTGCAAGCTCGAAGGTACTAGCTGGTTTCTAGATCCCTCTCCTAGATAATGTTTTTAAGATCATAAGAGATCCATCGAAGGAGATCCTTAATGTATTCTCCATCAGTCAACATGAACCATACATCAAGAGATGATGTGAAGAAATAGAATCACTAAGTACAAATGACACAGGGATGGCCAAGGTGGAAGGTCAAAAATACAACATATGGTTGATTTAGGATTAAAATTCCCTTGAACATATAGCATGACATGATGATGACTTGGAAGAAAGATTCAATAGTTGGATTGATATAGTGCAACAACGTAGGAGGCATTGAAGCACTATTTATGATGACAGGAAGAGTAATCATCTAAAGGAATATTTGTGACTCATATTACTTGTACGACTCCTGGGCAAGATATTATCCAACTATAAGATGATGAATGAAACAGGTTTTATGTTCAAAGATGACTCTACTGACACTGCCATTTCATGCATAGATAAATTGTAAAAAAAAACCACTCTATTTTCTTTTTGTTTTTGGTTTCCTTCATGTTTTAATGAGTGCGAAAGAGAGATAAAAGTATGCTCGATAGTGTCTTTTTTCGTTCAGTTTTAACGAGATCAAAAAAGAATTAAAAGTGTACTCATGAAGGTGTTTTTTTTTTGTCTTTTTACAATTCCAAAGAAGAGGTAAAAGTATACTCATGAGGTGTATTTTTCTTGTCTTTTTATGAGTCTAAAAATAGGTAAAAATGTACTCTAAAGGTGTCTTTTTCATGGTTTAGCAAGAACTAAAAAGAGTCAAAAGTAAGTTATTCTAGTGCCTTTTTCATGGTTTAAGAAGCATGAAAAAGGGGTAAAGGTTAGTGCATCAGGAGAGACTGAGTGGTTGAACACCAAGCTTCTATTTTCCAAGTGCATGGAACCAAACTAAGAAACATGAGTGAAAATGGGTTGTAGCAAGTGAGGTATACTCTTAGAAATGGTTCTCTCCATGGATAGGTGGGTGAGAAAATAAGGATGAATAATGCAAGAGGTGGATGGTTATGTGATATTCCAATAGAATTAACTAGAATCTAGGAATAAAGCAATGCAACTCTGGAGTGCATGACATAAGTAGAAAATGCATAAGAGACCTTAAAGAAACATGAAAAGTTAGGAACCCCCTTAGGATATGGCCATAATATAGACAAAGAGAGGATAATTAGTCTCAACATGAAGTTAGGGCCGGTCTACAGTAGGGTTCCTGAGCCTATGAGAAATGGTAGCATGGGAACCGAATGTAAATTAGGGTGCTAAATAGGTAGACACTACTGTACAAGTTACATCATGCAAAAATGGAGTGGCTGATGACACAACCTGGAAGTATCAAACCTAAGACATTTGTTGGATATACTTCACACACACCTAGAAATTATTTTTCCTAAGTTTTTCCCTATGTTTACTAGTCATTATTCAATCTCCTATATTCTAGGGAGATTATTCCTCTAGGATAATATTCTCTTCAGTTTAATCAGTTGAGTGGAGTCTATATGCCACATTGGGATCATCACCATGCAATAATCACCAAATAATGTGCATTTTACTTGGGATTATCACCAGACTAGCACATTACTCATGATTCACTGGTATCCTCCTCACTTCACTCTATTTTAGTCAATTAACTAAAGACTGAGAAACTAGTTAACTCAGACTAGGCGGCAGTTAACTCTTGTAACTACCTGAGAGACTAGACTAGGTGGAAGTTTACTCCCATAACAATCGGTGTGTGTCCAAATCACTCTATACCACAACTATGGCACATTGGCTTCTCCTACAGTGTACATTAGTTGAGTTATACAGAGTAAATCATGTGTAAATTATCATTCATTCATTTGGTTAATGAGAATTCTTCCATTCTTTCTCTCCTGTTTAACTTTTCTCATATTTTCTTTGCAAATTGTGTATGTCACTTTCTAGCTAGAAATTTTTTGTGTAGGTTAAACACATTTACATGGTATCAGATCCAACATATTTCTAGGAAAAATACACACCATATTCTTTTTGCAGGTATCGAAGATTGAAGATAGCGGAAAAATGGAATTTCCAAAAGAATTCATTCTTACACTATACAATTTATTTGCATGGAAGGATAATATTATAATTCATCTTAGAAGGAGAGGATTATACAGTTTAACCATGAACATGGCGACTGAACCCACATCAACCATAGAAAAATACAAATATCTGAATTGAATGGATGAAGCGTTTGGAACTATTTACAATCTCATTTCTCTTAAACTCCTCTTTCACATATCCTCCTATAAAGACCCCAATGAAGACTGGACCACCACGGAAGGGGTTTTTTGAAAAGAGGATGAGATGATGGGACTCATGCTCCAGGTGTAATTTCTCACTTTGGATCCAAAAACTTTTGACAGTCTCTAATATTTCTTTACCAAATATAAGGATTTGTTGTCGCAACTCAAGGCTTACGGGGTTGATAAATCTAAGGAGGAGAAACAAATAGTTCTTACCATTATTTCCAAACTTGGTCTTGAATACTCAGTGTTTGTATCCACATTTCATTTACTCAGGTTCGAATCCGGAGCCACCTAGACGATGCCCTCTCTTGAGGCCTTTATCGAGTCTCTGACACAATAGCAAACCAAGCTCATCAATATGGGAAAAATCAAAGTCCCAAAGGCACATTAACTTACTTTGAAATATGGTAGAGGTCATCAAAATAAGAAATATAAATACAAAGATAAAAGGAAAGAACATGCAAATCCAAAGAAGGAAGGGTACTCAAAACCCTTCAACAATGCCTTCGGATCCAAAGGTGGAACGGGAAGAAAAGGGGAGAAATACACTTACTTCCATAAAGTATTCCATCCAAAGTCTGCATGTATGTATAAACAGATATATCAAATGGCCCAAATACTTCAACAAAACAACCTTGGAGAACGGATCCATGAAGGTGTGAAGAAGAAGAAGCCAAAAGATTAAAATCCCAAGAAAGGTAATTCTAGCCCTGTTTTGATTTCCATCAACTCCTCTCACAATGCTTGGATTGTAGATTTAGGAGCATAACACCAAATGGAAGCCACAAAACAATTCTAATATTCATTGGATGCATGCAAAGTTCCTCCTATTCTGATGGGGGACAAATCTCAAGTCGAGATCATTGTCAAAGGAAGAATTGAACCCACAAACGAAAGCTTCGAGAATGTGCTACATGTTCCCAAACTTTTCGTTAATCTTCTCTCTATGTATCAGATTACAAAATCCAGCACTAGAAAGAGAGTCATATTCACACTTTGGTTTTTGGATATCTATGACATGAAAACCAATTATGAGTTTTCTACTGGTGAGGTAAATCATCAATCGAAACTCTACATATTTTATGAATTTATTGAACCAGATTTTGCATTACTTCTTACCGATGCTGATGAAAGAAGTAGGATATGTCATGAAAGGTTCGGGAATTTAAATTTCAGATATATGCAACATCTTAGAAAGCATGGAATGATTGATGGTCTACCCAACATCCACTTCTACAAAGGAATTTGTGAGGGATGTGTTCTTGGAAAAAACCCTCAAGAGAAATTCGACAAAGGAAAGACTCAGAAGGCTTCCTTTCCTTTGGATATGATCCATAGTGACCTCATGGGACCTTTTACACATCCATCAATTAGTAAATCAAGGTACATTCTCATTTTTGTTGATGATTTCTCACGCTTCACATGAATTTTCTTTCTCAGGAAAAAATCAGAGGTCTTTCAACACCTCAAAGATTTCAAAGCCCTTGTTGAGACACATTTAGGAAACAAGATCAAATTCCTCCAAACATATAATGTGGGAGAGTATGCCAACCATGAGATACATAATATTTTTTCATGAGGCCATGATTCATTTGCAACACACAGTTCCTTATACTCTGCAACAAAATGGAGTTGTTGAGCGGAAAAGTAGATCTTTGAAAGAGATGGCATCTTGCATGCTACATACAAAGTCACTTCCATAGAGATTATGGGATGAAGCACTTAATATTGCAACCTACATCCAAAAAATATCTCCCCATATATATGTCAAGGATAATACCCCCTACAAGGCTTGGAGTGGCCTCAAACCAAAAGTGACCCACTTCTGTATTTTCGGTTCTCGTGCATGGGCCAAGATTCTCTATGAGAAGAGGAAGACACTTGATCCAGATAGAAAAAAGTGGATATTTTTTGGATACCCCGATGGTGTGAAGGGATACAAACTCATTGGTCTTTCCTCAGACTACCTCATCATTGAGCGTAATGTCCAATTCAAGGAAAGTATCTTGCATGTACCTCAGTATCCACATCCAGAAACTTATGTTCTTCTACCTGTCAAGGATGATGATCATGCACATGTCGACTCTTCTTTAGATGATTTTTTTTATTCATAGGATTCATATGATTCATATACTGAGTCAATACAGTCATATGTAGAGTCAGTGCATGCATATGAATATGCATAGCTAGAGTAGAGGCCCAAGTAGGCCAACACCACTCTTCAGGAAGAAGGAGATCTTGTTGGGGATCCAGCTGATACTAGGAGGATTTTATCTGATTTCAAGGAGCCTCCCCTTGCACTCACTACCACTGAACCGATGCCACCCATGCATATTTTCTTGGTTTAGTCTTCATATCCACAGTCCTATGGAGAGGCTGCTGGAAATCCCTTTTGGGAATCCACCATGCAGGAGGAGTACAACTCCATCCTTGAGAACCATACTTGGGATATGGTTCTCCTTCCTTCAGGAAGGAACCTTGTTAGGTGCAGATGGGTCTACAAGACCCAAAGTGCAGTGGATGGACAAGTTAGCATATACAAATCTAGGCTAGTTTCCAAAGGCTTTAAATAGGTGCATGACATTGACTATGATGATACCTTTGATACAGTAGTGAATATGGATTCCATACGTTTGACACTTTCCATTGTGACAACCAAGGGATGGGAATTCCATCAGATGGACGTGAAGAATGCATTTCTTCATGATGATCTCTCTAAGGAGATCTATATGGACCAACCACAGGGATTTTTGTAGGATTCATGTTTTGTATGTCAACTGAAGAAGTCTCTTTATGGCCTCAAGCATGCCTCGAGGGAATGGTATGCAAAGATGGAATCCTTCCTATTGTCACAAAACTTTGTACGTTGTAAGTAAGACCTGGATGTTTACATTCTCAGGATGGTTGATTCACTTCTACTCCTAGTTCTATATGTTGATAAATTTTTTATCACTGGTTTCTCTACTTCAATGATTGTTGCAGTCAAGAGGATTATGCATGACACGTTCTTTATGAATAACATGGGTCCTCTACATTTCTTCCTTGGATTTGATATCAGTTAGTATGCATCAGACATCAAATTTTCTCAGGCCAAGTATGCACGAGATCTTCTCGAGAGATTTCACATGACACACTGGAACTTTTACCTGAATCCTTTCCTATAAGGAGTCATACTTGAGGATGGTGGGGACACTCCACTAGTGGAAAACACACTCTACAGATAGTTAATGGGGAGATTTTTTTCTCTCACACACTAGATACCAGACCACTCCTATGCAGTTGGAGTAGTATCCAGGTTCATGCAGGAGCCGCATGAGCTACATTGGAAGGCTACAAAGTGTATCCTTCGATACGTCCAAGGCACCATCACCTTTGGGATTCACTATGAAGAAGACTCTACATTGGACCTCATCAGGTTCACTGATTCTGAATGGGATGGCGATAACATTGATTACAAGTCCACATCTGGTTACTCACTTAGTCTTGGTTTCAAGCCTATCTGTTGGTCAAGTAAGAAGCAAGATGCTATTTCTCTATCTTTAGCCGAGGTAGAGTACAAAGGGGTAGTTAACATAACCATTCAATATATGTGGCCATAACATTTTATCACTGAGTTGGTCATTCAATTTCATCGCATGATCGTCATATGGTGTGACAACCAGAGCACTCTGAAGTCCTACAGAGATCCAGTTCCTAGGTAGCGGACGAAGAACATCGAGATCCACATGCACTACATCCAGAACTTATTTCATAAGGGTATCATCAACCTACAATTCTATCCTTCAATAGAATAGTATACAAACATATTCACCAAGACCTTCACTGAGCATAAGTTCCATTCTCTACGCAGTCATCTTGGAATGAAGGACACAACTACCTAGCAGCTGTCAGTTATTCTATTTTTACATACTTTGTACTTTGAGGGGGGGTTTTCCCCATGAGGTTTTCCCTCTTTCCTTGTTTATTTCAATGTATCTTTTGTATCCAGGTACCTAACATGGCCTCATTTCTAGGACCCATTCTTTATTTTCACCATAGTGATGTTCAAGGGGGGTGTTGGAGATACTTCACACACACCTAGGAAATTTTTTTCCTAAGGTTTTCCCTATGTTTACTAGTCATTATTCAATCTCCTATAGTCTAGGGAGAATATTCCTATAGGATAATATTCTCTTCACTTCACACTTCAGTTTGATCAGTTGGGTGGAGTCTAGATGCCACATTAGGATCATCACCATGCAACATTGGGATCATCACCAACTAATGCAAATTTTCCTTGGGATTATAAACATACTAGTTCATTCCTCATGATTTCTTGATATTCTCCTCACTTCACTTTGTTTCATTCAGTTAACTGAATACTAAGAGACTAGTTAACTCAGACTAGGTGGAAGTTAACTCCCGCAATTTCCTGAGAGACTAGACTAGGTGGCAGTTTATTCCCATAACTGTCGATGTGTGTCCATATCACTCTATACCACCACTATGGTGCATTGTCTTCTCCTACAGTGCACATTAGTTGAGTTATACAAAGTATATCATGTGTAAATTATCATTCATTCATTTGGTTAATGAGAATTCTTCCATTCTTTCTCTCCTTTTTCTCTTTTCTCATATTTTCTCTGCAAACTGTGTATGTCATTTGCTAGCTAGATCTTTTCTGTGCAGGTTCAACACATTTATAGTATTGTGAGATATAAAGGGAAATTAATAATTCAAAATGATATCACAGGGAAAAACCTATCCTTATATTATATTTCAAGAACATGTATCTCAAGTTTAGTAGAAGTCACTAGCTTCGTAAAAAAATCTCCATGATCCTATCAACACATGTAAACTAGATTATGGTGTCAAAACGTGTAGTGAAATATCAAAAAAGGAAAATATTTTTGGATTTTTTGGATATGATACATGAAAAAAAAAACAATCACACCATACACCTTTGTACAAATCACTACACATATTAATGGTTTATGCAAACTAGAGCCCCTTGTGAGGATCCAACCAAGGATCCTTTTCATAATCGATGAACTCATGGACCATTGTCAACATCATATGACTCACCATGCCTAGGCCATGCCACACAGTAACAAATTTATGTGAATGAAGATACTCATCTTGAGTGGTTTCTTTAGCTAGGAAAACTCCTTGATTATGCCCATCAAGACATGAAGGAGATATGAAACATAAATCTTTGATGGAAGGGGAAGCAAAGAATTTGGTGGAAAGATTTGAAAAAGATAACCAAGGTAGAAAAGGGTCAATACTGGGAGGTCTACTATGACTACTACACAAACTAACTCAGTCCCCACTCAAATCTCCAGGGTGAATTCAGTGCAATCCATGCAAATGAAGACTCATCAAAAACTTCGAGGTAACAAGAGAAACAAGAAGAAAAACTCCAATATTGAGCAAAAAACTCCAATACGAAAGAGAAAAAGAAGAGTCAGTTCCCCTACATGATTTGTGGGGAGGACCATCCTACTCACTACTGTCCTCAGAAGGATGAGATCCATCGGTGTGAAAATATATATTCTAGTTTTGTTCCCCATTTAATTCGCTAGTTCTATTATGAAGAAAATATCACCAATATGATAGTAAGATGTACCTAGGATCTTCCTACTCATCCTAGATATATAGTGGGATAGAATTCCATGGATTTTCCTATATACAATAAAATATATTCATAATTATAGTAAGAAATGATGGAAAGACATTCCATTTATTGAAGGTCATCCTTACGTGTCTTTGGTTGGTGTAGTCTTGGAGATGTTTCGCTGGATCCTTCAACCTACTATCTGCACACAAGTGATAAAACAATGCCTTCCTACTTCTATTCTTAGTGTTATAATCCTAAATATATATTGGATCTAACCCGATCTATGAAGGACTAAATCATATCTAAAAAATTGTGAATGAAATACAAACATTTATAGGGGAAAACCAATGATCTATTGATTAATATGAAAGAAATACATCAATATCATTTACATGAAGGTGTATATGCATTCCTCTTTTACCCTTTCTCCTTTATCCTCAGATTTTCACCTAAGCTAGGAAACCTAACTGGAACTGATATAGAATGGAGAAGTACCTTTGTATTTTGGCAACATAAATCTATGAATGATTCTTCCTCCCATGATCAAGATTGGACTTCTTTATATAGACTCTTGGAAGAGGCTTGAGAGAGATTCTATATCTTCTAAAGATCAATGGAGAATCAAATGTTGTGATTTCCAAGGCTCATGCCACGAATAACCAACTCATCCATTTCTTATCTCTTTGAAAATCCGCAAAACTAGAAGGTTACCTGGGAGGTCACTAGTTCTACACTGTCAACTAGAGACATAGTAACATGTTGTCATATAGATGACTAGAGACTTGTCACATGTTTTCATATATATGACAAGTGACCTCCTTTAAAACTGAATGAATTCTTGAGCAAAAGAGTGTGTCTTAGCTATGATCTTCTATTTTTTTCCTCCTAACACTATAGGGTGGAAATTGAGGCTACAACTATAGAGGAAAGCATGAGCTATGTCGGTCAAAAAATTTAGAATCTACTTTTCCATAGTTTCATATTTACAAATTCTACAATTTAAGGTTGTTTTCTAGTCCTCAAACTAGGTTTAAACAAGTATTTTTAGTAAAATAGTCATATCGTAAACTTGTGAGGTCAAAATTGAGTGCCACTTGTGGGATTAGAAGGATAAAAAATCAAGGATTTACAAGTTATGTCACCTTCAAATTATAATTACTCGATCAAAAGCTTGGTTTGCGGTGATTCAAAAGGGGTTGGAAAGAAGAATCTGGGGAGAATATATACATACCATTTTTGGTACCATCAACTCTCATGGAGAGAAATAATACTATCCTTGTAGAAGAAACAAAAGTGGGATAACCTATCAAGTGAAATAGCATGCCAAGAGAAATTGTGGAATTCCTTATCAGTTGGAAAAATTGTCCAATAGAAGATACAATATGGAATGATGATTTCTTAATACATATGCATATATATCTAATCAAATGTTGATGACAATTCTTGTTTGAAGGAGAAGGGAATGTTAAGACCTGAGGTTTTTATCCATTACATTACCATTGTTATATTATTGTTCTCATTATTGGTCATCTCATTAATTGTAATTGTACAATTTGTCTCACATATATACCAAGGAGATCTAGTTTTGGATATCATTAAGAGTTATTGGTGAAAAAATGTTTCCCCCTCGAAATGACATCATTATTCATTCACCTATTATCATTTTTTAGGCATGGAATTAATGAATTAGGTTTTTCTATGATTATTTTCCATTGGGTCCATAATAACCTTATTCTTCCAAATATACCTAAAACATATCTATATAAATTCCAAAGGGTAGGAAACACAAGGAAACCTTGCTTAACCCCTATCTCAAAACTAATTTCTTTTGACCAATCCTCATTATTCACGAACTTAGAAATTAGTTCACAATATAGCCTTATCATTGTAGCTCTAAACTCAAAATGAACTTTTATATCTTCTAATCTCTTCTGCAGATAATTTTTAGGCATTGTATTGAAAGCTTTCCTAAATATGATGAATAAAAAAAGGAGATTAATATTATCATTGGGTAATCCTATGAAATAATCCTAAGATAAATTAAATGGTCCATGGTTGAATGATATATTCTAAAATTTGCTTCACCTTCAATGTTTTGTTCTATGACTTTCTAACCATACATTAAACTTTTTCTCTATAATAATTCCATAAAACTTGGTTAAATGAGGAATAATAATTATAGATGTATAATATGAAGTGTTTTTTTTTCAAACGATGTTAAAAAATAAGATTAATAGGGATCTTAATCTAAGATTTATGGAATGCCTGGTTGACTACTATTTTAAAAATTATGTAGATATGAGCGATAAGAATAGATTCTCCAATTTTTAGGATTTTTTCTTGATACCCTTTCATGCACTTCAATTTCCCTTTGCTCGATGCTTAACTTCAAACTCAATGTACCTATTTCTTTTTAATATGGGTTAAATGTTGTTTGAAACATTAGGGGATTCATAAATATTATATTATAATAATTCCAATCACTCAAAGAAATCATATTATTTTCTTTAGCTTTTTGACTTAGAATTTTATTTCATAATTTTTTAGTTTTGAATTGAGAAGGTGTAAAAGTTTAACTTTATTTCTATTTATGTGATGCCTCTTTTTTCTTTTAATTATAAATTTTATATTATTTATACTAATAACTTTTAGAGGCTCATTGGTGGATTTTATGATATATTTCCTAGACATATAGTATTTTTCCATAACATGGGTTGATAATTTGACATTTTTTTTTTGTCTATGAGAAGATTTGAAAGAGTACATGTTCATACAAGTTGATATTTTTGTTGTAATATCATGATAGAGGTTCTTAGTATTTTTGTCACTTATCAATATATTTAGCTCATTTTTTAAATTCATTAGAAAAATATTGGCTTTGTTTTTGTTTAAGGTTTTTTTCACTATTTGATGCAAAACCCCTTCTCTCCTAAGGGCTACGTGACCTCTCGGTCAAGGATATTCAATTTTGAGCCGAATTGGATCTCTGATACCTTAATGGTCTCACTTACAAATTAAAAAAGGCCCTTTTTTTCCTCGAGTGCAGGTTCTATGGCACCCGCGACCTCTTCCTTCACGTTGTTGAACTTCACCTTCCTTCAAAGTGTGTGGATTTCTACCACGTTTCCTCTCGAATCAGACGGTTGAGATTTACTTCAGGTCTTTACCCAGAGTCCACAAATTCATGCCACCTGTCCTATGGGTCTAATGGTTGAGATTCACTTCAGATATCTAGCTCTCCGAGCTTCAGGAGTTTGAATTCCCAACTGAAACTCTCGAAGGGATTTTTCCGGAGCTCACAATCCATTGCCACATGTCCCTCTGGATCCGATGGTCACTATCCATTTTGACTCTTCAGGCTTCGGGATTTTAAACCTCCGATGCACTTGTTCCTCCCAGAGTGATTTCTCCCAAAGATGACGGATTATCGCCACGTGTCCTCCGCAATAGACATTTGTGATCTTCTTCGGCCTTCGGGACTTCAAGAGTTTGTCACCCTCCACACTTGGAATCCTCCGAAGGGAACTTTCCCAGAGTCTCATATCTGTTGACACGTATCTCCTAGAAACCAATGGCATGTATCTATGTCAACCTCAACTCTTTCACGATTTCTCTTTCTCCTTATTCTCAAAAAATCTGAAGTACTTTCACTCTGGAGTTATAAATATTCTTCCACTTGTCCCTCTTGATGATGGACGGTCCCTAGCCTCTTCAGGACTTCGGCGAATCCACTCTTCTATGTGCACGCAGAGACTTAATTCTCGTGTGCTTTACCCAGATCCAACGGTCTGGAATGATCATGCTCCCTCCTGGATGTATCTTAGTCAGTGACTCGTGAAACCTTCAGAACTTTCTTGCCTTTGAAGATTCCTCCGACTATATGTCTTGAGATTTATCCCTACTTTTTCCCCTTTAACTCTTTAAAGAGTTACTTTGAAACTTAGATGAATTTCAGGTCTGTACACTCCTTGCAACAGATTCTTATGCAAGCATTGGATTCTTGTGGACGATTGTGCATGCCTTGCTGCAGTCACTTTGCACTCCTTGCAAAGGGAAAGTTTCATGCTATCTCTTCTGAGCTTATGAGTCGAAACAAACTTTGTCAACACACTCCTTGCCAACTGTGTGCACACCTTGCACAGACTGAGCGAGGGGAAAATGATTGAACCTTATACATACATTTCATTGTTTCATATACCCAACAACACAACTTATTCATTAATGAAACAAAATAAAAGGGAATTGTAAATAGTAGCGACACCATGAATTTGAATCACTTTTCCTCTGTTATATTCATTCCAAAATAAAAAATGTCTACAACTATGATCAAACAACAAATAAAAATTTAGAATTTTCCTACTACCTTGCAGCAACCTCATTTGGGAGTACAAAACCTCTATTTATCTCAGAGGGTTTTTCGGGTTCCCCCAAGTACTCATCTACTCGAAAAAAAAACCCAACTGCTACATTAGTTCAATTACATTCAATAATAGGAGTGAAAACTACCAGATCACTCGTGATCATTCAACTTCCAAACATTTGATCTTCTTCCATTTTTCAATCAGCTCCAAAAGATTCACAGTAAACGCCAGTGTTTAAGATTTCAAAATTATTCCAAGGCGTTGAGTTGTCCTACCACATGTTCTCGATGACGATGCTCCTGCATCATACTCCGCTGGAAAAAAAATCATGGAATCCTTTCCATGAGCTCTTGCATCGACTTTCCATGCTTTTGGATATCAGCTTCATTTTCCCAACTGGCAACTTATATTAGGTGTCCCTTCCACTTGACCAAATATTCAAAATAGGTCTTCCTCTTGGTCTTTTTTCCAATCCTCTGATCAACGAGCTTCCCCATCTATGGTTTTTCTACTATAGGAATTTTTTTCTCCCACTAAATATTCTCTTGATATTCTGATCCCTCTGTGTCATCTTCCCTGTAAGGGTACAAGTCTGAAACGTTAAATATGGGTGATATGCCCACATCATATGGAAACTCAATCTCATAGGCGTTTGCATCAAAATTCGTTAAGATCTTACATGGACCTATATTCTTCATCTTTAAATTGTTATATGTTCCCCTAGGAAACCTTTCTTTCTTGAGATGTGCTAGAACCTAATCTCCTACTTCAAATTGAAGTTTCATGCGATGTTGATCAACTCTGCATTTGTACTCTTGTCTAGATATCTGCAACTGTCCTTTGATATGGCTATGGATCTTTTGCATTTCTACAGTAAAATATTCTACTCCAGCACTTCTGATCTCACTCTGTTCCAAGTATCTCAACTCAGATAATCCCCTTGGTTGCATTATCTGATCCCACTGATTATGATGCTCAGTGACTAGACTCCTCAATAAGTTTCCCAAATTTTTGTTTACCACCTCAAACTATTCATCTGTCTGAGGGTAATAAGATGAGATGAAGGACAAATCTGTCCCCAAATTCTTCCACAATGTTCTCTAGAAATGACCAACAGAGACAATTCTCTTGGGTAGTCCATGAAGTCTCACAACTTCGTTGAAAAACAAATTTGTAACATGTGTCGCATCACTAGTATTCTGGAATGGGATAAAGTGTTCCATATTTGAAAATCTATCCACCACCATAAATATGGAACCACATCCTCTTTGTGTTATTGGAAGTCCCAACACCAAATCCATGCTTATTGCATCCCAAGGCCTCTCTTGTATTGGAAATGGTTGATACAATCCAATGTTATGTCTTTTACCCTTTGCATGTTGGTAGATTCTACATCTGTTCACAAATTTTATCACTTCTCTTCTCATACCTGGCCAATAGTATGAACTATTCAACTATGCAAATGTTTTATCATGGATGAAATTTCTAGCCAATCCTTCACTATGATTTTCCTTTAAAAGGTTATCCCTCATTAAGCATTTTGGTATGCACAACTGATTGCCCTTGAACAAAAATCCCTCTTGAATCATATACTTTTTCCACTGGCTCCTATCTCTCAGCATGGGATTTGCACATGCTTCATATGTTTCCTTGAAATCTAGATCATCACAATACATATCCTTCAGGTGTTCAAACCCCAAGGTATTCAATGGAAACTCTTGCAGAATCAAACATATCTTGCTTATTGAATCAACAACTTTGTTAGCATTCCCAACAATATGTTTTATGACAAAAGTAAAATTCCGCATAAAATCAATCCACTTTGCATGCCTCTGATTCAATTTTTCCACTCTGGTTATGAATTGTAAAGCTTGGTTGTCCCTATACAAGACAAATTCCTGTGGAAATGTAGTGCCTTCATTTCTTCAGGGATTGAATTATGGCATAAAACTCCTTATCATATGTGGAGTATTTTCTCTTAGTCTCATTCAACTTCTCACTGAAATAGGTAATAGCCTATTATCCTGGCTCAAAACTGCTCCAATTGAAGCTCCACTTGCATCACATCTCACTTGAAATGTCTTTCCAAAATTTGGTAAGACCATAATTGGTCGTTTTGTTATTTTTTCCTTTAGTATATTGAAACTCCTCTCAACCTCCTCTATCCATTTAAAATACTTGTGCCTCTTCTTCACCGTATCCATCATTGGTGCAAAAATCCCATTAAAATATTTGATGAACTTCCTATAGAAACTTGATAATCCATGGAAGCTTCTTACCTCAAACATACTCCTTGGTGATGGCCATTCTTTGATTGCTTTCACCTTCTCTGGATCCATCTTCAGTTCATTTGAGGAGATCACAAAACCCAAGTAAATGAGTTATGTCTTCATAAAAGAGGACTTCTTTAGGTTTATCAATAGCTTCTCTTGCTGTAGAATCCTCATCATTAGTGTCAGGTGTCTCAAATGCTCCTCTTTAGTCCTACTAAAGACCATTATACCATCCAAATATACAACCACGAACTTGCCAATGAAATCTTTCAGTATTTCATTCATCAACCTCATAAGAGTACTCAAGGAATTTGTTAATCCAAATGACATAAAAAGCCACTCATACAAGCCTTCATTTGTCTTAAAGGTTGTCTTCCACTCATCACCTTCTGTCATTCTTATCTGGTGATATCCAATTTTCAAATCTATCTTAGAAAATAAATTTTCTCCACTTAAACAGTCCATTAAATCATCCATTCTTGGCAAAGGGAATCTATACTTGATGGTGACCTTGTTAATGGCTCTTGAGTCTGTACGCATTCTCCATCCTCCATCCTTCTTTGGACTCAACACAGTTGGAACTGCACATGGACTCAAGATCTCTCTGACCAAACCCTTGTCTAACAATTCCTGGACTTGGTTCTTTACCTCCTCATTCTCTCAAGGTGCCAGTATGTATGCTTCTTTGTTTGGAAAAGTTTCCCTTGGTATCAAATAAATATGATGGATGATACTTCTGCTGGGTGAAAATGAGTTAGGCAGCTCATCTACCACTATGTCAACAAAATTATCCAACAATTCCTAAACTTCTTCAGGTAAATCATCCATCGAAGTAATTGTAAGGATAACTCTGGGTTTCATCACCACAACAAACTACATCTCTTGTTCTTTCTTGACTTGTTTCAAGAGTTCCTTCCCTCTCATGAGAAGTATGCTTGTGTTTTCTTTCTCTTTCACTTTCTTCTCTTCTGTTGGTAGCAACATGTGTGTCCTACCATTCTTCTCCAAGGTGTATGTATTCTTCCTCCCATCATGAATGACATTCCTATCAAACTGCCATGGTATTTCCAACATGATATGACATACATCCATGAGAATTGCATCACATAGAATTTCATCTCTATATTCTCCTATCTTAAATTCAACAAGGCATTGCTTAGTAACCATTACCAGGTGTCCTTTCTGCAACCATGAGACTTTGTATGGATTCGGATGTGCAGTTGTCTCCAGCTCCAATTTCTTCACCATGTTTGTGGATACTAAGTTATCAGTGCTCCCACTGTCAATTATCACCTTGCATCCTTTGCATTTAGTCTTGCAAGTTGTCCTGAATAGATTGTTCCTCTCCACTGGATTTTCAACTTCTACCTCTGATTTTAAGATAACCTTTCTCAACATCAGGTATGTTCCATCCTTTGCTCCTTTTGCTTCAACATTCCTTCTATGTGCTTCCAAAATGTGAGCTTCACCTCCTCCTTCCTTATTTTTCTCGGGACATTCCCAAGACATGTTCCCTATCTTTCCACAGGCATAGCACCTTACTTCCCCTCCTCTTCTTCTTCCTCTTCCTCTAGAAGAACTTCTTCCACCACCCTATCTTCCTCAGGAAATTCCTCCTCTTTTTGAGTGACTGTGCGGTTTCTCAGTCTCGTCTTTGGATTTATGTTCCTTGTCATGGGAAAATCTGTTGCCTTTGTTCGGGGCCAAGCTCCTACCTCTTCCTCGTTGGTTTTTTTTTCCTGGCCAAATTCTCCTCTTCCTTCAGTGCAAACTGATAAGCATCCTCCATTGTCCTCACTGACATCATGTTGATCTAATCCTAGATTTCATACCTCAGGCCATTTATATACCTGGAAACGTTTTCTTCATCTTTCTCTCTTTATCTAGTTCTAATGTTCAACTTGTAGAACTTTTTTATGTACTCTTTAACTATCATACCCTTCTGTCTCAGGTTATATAGCTTCCTGAAAATATTTATCTGATAATGTTTGGGCATGAATTTAGTCTTCATCTTGGCTACCATTCTATCCCAATTATTTATCTTTTGTTTTCCCTTGCTTCTCCTCTCAACCTGCAGTTCATCCCACCACAATGTTGCATGTCCTTTTAGCCTAGTGACAACATGCCTCACCCTTTTCTCCTCTTCGACATCTTTATAGAGAAAAATATTTGTCCATGTATCTTATCCAATCAAACATCTCTTCAAAATCCAAATTGCCTTCATACATTGGGACCTCTATCTTGGCTCTAGCGCCCAATGTAAAAACTACTCTCAGCAAGCGTTCTTCGACAACATTTTTCCCTACAGCTTCTTCGAATTCTACTTCTTCACTCTCTGCATCGCTGATGTCTCCAGCATCAGGTTCCCTCCTCTATGCTGCCTCCATCGCCTCTAATATTGCACGAAGCTCTCAGATTTATCTTTCTACAGCACGATTGGCTAAAGGTGGCTCCACTCGTCTCCTCGGTGGCATTGTGTTGATTGTCTCTCACACACAGAGTACACCTTCAAGCTCCTTTGTCTCCTCTCCTTTTCCTGCTGTTTGCAAGAAAAAAATTAGCTCTGATACGACTTGATGCATACCCCCTTCTCTCCTAATGGCTGCGTGACCTCTCAATCAAGGATCTTCAATTTTGAGTCGAATTGGCTCTTTGAGACTTTAATGGTCTCACTTATGAATTAAAACAAGCCCTTTTTGTCCTCTGGTGCAGGTTCTATGGCACCCATGACCTCTTCCTTCACGCTGCTAAACTCACATGTTTTAGGCGCAAGATCCTCTCTCATTATCCCCTTCCCTCATATGACCTCGAGTTATGTCCTTGTGTAAACGCATGATTGCGGGCGTGCCCAAGAGTGGTTTGGGATCAACCCACTTTTCTCCCCACAATTTACCTCCAACTACCACGTACCCCTTTGCTGATACTGTGGTTACGATTGTGGCCCACCCTCGAAAATTTAATGTTCGAACACTTTCTGGCCCCGTAATCAAGCATGACCTTCGATCTTACGATCTTGAAGGTGCCTCTGAATTGACAGTTCATATATGCCTCTTTCAAACCTGGGAATCAAATATGACCTCTTTCAAATCAACAGACGAGATTGATTTTGCCTTTCGAGCTTCGTGAGTTTCAATTCTCAAACCTTGTTTTCTCCACAATGATTCCACCCAGAGCTCGCATTCTATTGATGCATGTCTCTCGTAGATCAAAGACTATGATTTCTTCAAGTCTTTGGGCTTCGTACGACTCAACCCTCAACTTTCACCTTCCTTCGAAGTGTGTGGATTTCTTCCGTGTGTCCTCTCAAATTGGATAGTTGATATTTACTTCGGATCTTTACCCAAAGTCCACAGATTCATCCCACCTGTCCTCTGGGTTTGACGGTTGAGATTCACTTTAGCTCTCCGGCTCTCCGGGATCTAAGATTTTTAATTCCCAACTGAAACTCTCAAAGTGATTTCTTCGAAGCTCACAATCTGTTGCCATGTGTCCTTCTGGATCTGACGGTCACTATCCACTTCGTCTCCTCGAGCTTCGGGAGTTTCAACCTCCTACGCACTCGTTCCTTTGGGATTTATTTCGCCCGAAGATGACGGATTCATGCCATGTGTCCTCCACAACAGATGTTTCCAATCTTCTTCGGCCTTCGGGACTTCGAGAGTTTGTCACCCTCTGCACTTGGAATCCTCCAAAGGGAACTTTCCTAGAGTGTCATATTTGTCGACATGTATCTCCTGGCAACCAATGACCTGGATCTACTTCAGCCTTTATCTCTTCAGAGATTTCACTTTCTCCTTATCCACAAAAAATACGAAGTACTTTTTCTTCGTATTTATGGATCATCCGCCACCTATCCCTCTTGATGATGGATGGTCCCTGGCCTCTTTGGGACTTCAACGAATCCTCGCTTCTATGTGCATGTAGAGACTTAATGCTCGTGTGCTTTACCCCGATCCAACAATCTGGAATGATCCTGCCCCCTCCTGGATGGATCTTAGTGGGTAACTTGTGAAACCTTCAAAACTTTCCTCCCTTTGAAGATTCCTCCCACTATCTCTCTTGATATTTCTCCCTCCTTCTACCCCTTTAACTCTTTACAGAGTTACTTCGACACTTAGTCAAATTTTGGGTCTGTGCACTCCTTGCAACATATTCTCATGCAAGCGTTGGGTTCTTGTGGACGTCTGTGCATGCCTTTTAGCAAACACTTTTCACCCCTTGCAAAGGGAAAGTTTCACGCTATCTCTTCTAAGATTCTAGGTCAAAACAGACTCTGTCAATGCACTCCTTGCAAACTATGTGCACTCCTTGCACGGACCCAGTGAAGAGAAAACGATTGAACCTTATACAAACATTTCACAGTTTCATATACCCAACAACAAAACTCATTCATTCATGAAATAAAATAATTGTAAATAGTAGCAATACCATGCATTTGAATCAATTTTCCTCTGTTATATTCATTCCAAAAGTAAAAATGGCTACAACTATGATCAAACAAGAACTAAAAATTCAGAATGTTCCTACTAACTCGCAGTAGCCTCATTTGGGCATACAAAACCTCTATTTATCTCAAAGGGTTCTTAGGGTTCCCCCCCCGACTACTCGTCCACTCGAAAACAAAACCTAACTTCTACCTTAGTTCAGTTACATTCAAGACTAGGAGTGAAAACTCCCACATCACTAGTGATCATTCAACTTCCAAGCGTTTGATCTTCTCCTATTTTTCAATCAGCTCCAAAAGATTTGCAGTAAACGCCAACGTTTAAGATTTTGAAATAATTCCAAGGCGTTGAGTTGTCCTACCACGCGTTCTCGCTGATGATGCTCCTGCATCACTATTACAACTTTCTTCCATGGGATTTTTATGCAACACATTGTTGAGAGTTAAAATTAAGGATTTACAATTTGAGTGAGGATATTGATAATCTTAGATGTAAAAGCCCATAGTTTGGTTGCATAAGGTGATATTAAATATAACATTTTCAACCACATTATTACCAATCCCATGGATACAATCCATTCAATTATATTTTTTCCATTGTTTTAAAACATTGAAAATTATTAAGTCCTAACAACCATAAGGAACAATCAATTCATTACCGAAAAAAATTGAACTAAAAATTCAAAGCTTCTTTCATACATGTAAGATAAAAAAAGGTCGTCTTATACCCATAAATGGTTAGGGTTGAATATGTTTCTTCGGATTATATCTTGATTATTTATTTTTATATCATTTAAGTCCCCTTGAAAATAATATTCACTTATTTTATTAGAAATATCAAGTTCTAGAAAGAAAGGGGGGTCATAATGGAACCTGAAAAAACATCAAGCATTAGTATTGTCATGGGGCCTCAAAATGACAACAAAAAATAAAGACAAAAGTCTAGCAGCTCCCTAAAATTAGTTTAGGGAACATCACAATGACTGGGGACTCTTCACATAAAATTAGTTTAGGCAACATTACGATGGTTAGGAACTCTTTGAAAGTTTTAAACCTATGAAATTGAAGGAATGTGTACATATTATTAAGAAAAATATAAATGAAAACAACAACACACAACTAATTTACCCTGGAAACCCATAATGGGACACCCACAACACACATGTATTTACCCTGGAAGCCCTTAACCAAGAAAACCATCCTAACTTAGAGCCACACCTCTATATTCTAAATTGTATTAACTTGACATTCAAAATACAATACTTAAGACCATTGGCCAAAATAACACAAAAATGAGCAAAAAATGGATAAAAAACAAACCCAAAAAAACAGTTTAACATGAAAAAAATTAACAAGTGGTTGTTGGATTTTCCCATAGTGTAGTCCACCTATATGAAATATAACACATCTCCAACATACTCCCACTGGTTTTTTTCTTTCTAAAACAACGGGGTTAGGATTTATAACCTCATATATTTAGGGAAACAATGTCCATTGCTTCTCTACACCAGGAGAAATTCTTAGTAATAATAGAATTTATCAATGAGCTTGCAACATTGTTCAAGGTTCCAACCTTCTCTAGTATCACTTTCTTACCTTCAACCATATCTCTCACAAAGTAGTACTACACATTAATATAATTCATCTTAGAATGATAAGTAGGGTTCTTTTCTAGAAATATTTCACTCTGACTATCCCAATCTATCCTTACAAATCATTGTGAAAACCCAATACTTGAACAAAATATCTGCAACCAAACAACTTCCTTACACAGGTGGCTACCATATATTTTTCTTCTATATTTGAAATAGAAAGTACAACCTATCTCTTTCTCATCCAACTAATTTCTCCTCAAAATATGTTAAACACATAGCCACTTGTAGATCTTCTATGATCAATATATCCATCCCAATCTACATTATCAAGGCCTCGTACAACTATTAGTATGGTTTGTATAACTTTTACTTGGTATAATGTTGCATAATCTGTAGTTTCACACAAATACCTAAAGACTCTCTTTATAGTTCTCTAGTTCTCCTTCCCTAGTTTTAACATATATGTACTCAAATATCCTATTACATGGGAAATGTATGGTCAAGTATATACCATAACATAGATCAAAATACAAATAACACCAGAATAGGAAACATAAGGCATGTACTCTACCTCTTCCTATGTCTTAGGACACTATTCCGTAGATAACTTTGAAACCTACAGAATAGGAATTATTATCACAGAAACTGAAACTTCTTGAGATATAATCCTAAATATTAAGTGGGGCTTTAGTGTAACTATTGATACTGTTACCTTATTTTCATGAACCTTGTTGTGATTAATTTCAAATACAGGGGGGGACTGTTGGACACACCTACCACACTTAGAAGGGGGGGGTGAATGAGTCTAGGGATCTTTTTCCCAAAACTTCCCTCTTACACAAAAACTCCTTAGTTAATATTCAACATTTTCTCATTACTCATTGTTGTCATTTATAATCAGTTAGATGTGAATACATATCAAAAACATATCATCAACAAATCATCTCCACAAGGAACATAAAGAACACAAGATGTATGTACATTTTTTTATTTTTTATTATGGACTTGAATCCGGGGGTTTTTCATTAACAACTGAATAGAGTACAAATCTACAAGAGAAAAATCTCTATATGAAAGACTCATATTACATTCTCAGCACCAACTGATATGAGGAAACAATCCTCAACAAATATCAATATGTCAACATAAACATGTGCATCAATCATGCACCAACCTGTGCCAAACAACCTGTAATCAACCCGTACCATAAAAAAGTGCATCCAACCATGTACCAAGTATATAAAAATCATGTTTCAACTACTCATCAACAATGACTCATCAATATTTACCAACATCATCAACTATATACCTCATGTATGTGCCAACTCATCAACTACTTGTCTCGACCATGACTAGTTTTGGATTAGTCAACAAGCCTAACTTGAAATAATCATAACTTTGTACCTGTAATGAATAAAGATATGAAAATGATACAAAATATTCTTCAGTGTGTTTTATGCAATTCCTCCAAGTGGCACTACTTTTAACCTCTCATAAAAGGAGTTATAGAAAAAATGTCATACCTTGCTGAATTCTGGCTTATTCTAGAGAGCAACCTTGTAAAGCGTGCCCCACACAAAATATTTGTTGAATTGATATAAACCTATTACAAAACATACTACAGAATGTAATCTAACCAAAACATTTTGTCTCACTGAATTTTGATTTGTTATGAAGAAGTTATGACATTTTTACCCGAAACACCTATTTTTGACTAGTTTCAGGACTAGCCACAAACCCTATTTTACAGAGTGTAAATCCCAAAATACAAAGACCCACAAGATGAATTTTTTACCACAGATACTTGGGTATGTTTTCTCAATTTCATAGAAATTTCATGGTCTATATCATTATATAAAAAACGTTATAGTGAAAATAGTGAGATGACCTGTAAATAACATACCTTAGAAAGCATCATCAAAAGAATTTATCCTTCCTTCAATTCCATCCCTCTTTTCTTCACCTTCCTTCTGAAATTCGGCTTAGATATCCTTTTTTACCTCATTCACCTATAGAGCTTCGATATTCTCAAGTGTTACACACCAAAAATTCTCAAGAATCTCTCACAAGAAGCTCTCCATCAATACTCCAAAAGATATTCTCACAAGAAGCTCTCCATTGATCCACAAAAAAGGATGATCTACAAGAG
>ML781251.1:789762-815671 GCA_009831015.1 Picea engelmannii | reverse complement strand
TTATCATTTAAATAATGATTTCTTCTTTTAGGTCACTTTGACTTCCTTGACCTTGGGGGTTTCAAGCCTTCATGTGGGGGTCCTTCATCTTCGTAAGGCCATAACTCTCAATCCATGAGGAGTTATGTGACATTCCACATACCACTAGAAATGGCATGACAAGCACTATCCATCTAGGATAGTTTCACCAACAATTTCCTTGATCTTCATCTCATTATTCCACATACAAGCATGGGTCCTCCAACCATTCTTCTAGGATAACTCAATCTGTAAAGCATCTTCCCGTGAGGGATTTCACCATAAGGGGACCACTTTGCAGTTCATCCATTTGTGCACCTTATCAATCATGATAATAAAATAATGAGATCAAGGGTCCTCCAACCATTCTTCTAGGATAACTCAATCTGCAAAGTGTCTTCCCATGAGGGATTTCACCATAAGGGGACCGCTTTGGAGTTCATCCATTTGTGCACCTTATCAATCATGATAAGACAATAATGAGTCATCTATACATTTTTCCAACAATGCATCATATACCAATGAAACCATAATGATCCATATTCATCATGTATCAGTGACAACTCATTGATCCATCTTCATCATATCAATGACAACTCATTGATCCATATTCATCTATGCATTCTCATCAAGGACATATTATATTACATCAATCATCAATCAATCAATCCTTTGAAATCAATCAATCACTTGACATCAATCAATCAAACCATTGGTATCAATGACAACATGATCCAACATAGACTACAAATGTACAAGATAAATATTACAATACAGAGATTGTTGGAAATATTGTTTTTGAACTTTTTATGCTCAGTTTGGATACCCTATATTTGAAGGAATGTTTACTCTAAATACCTATGTAAAATTGGATCATAGGTTATATGGTTGGAAAGTGTATTCTCATACCTTTCCAATCGTATATGACACTCCCTCTAACTCCTTAGGAATAAGGAGATATGGATTTTTCTATCAGACAATTGAGCTAGAAAGTTCAGGTCAGCCCTAAAACTAAGCACACAAACACTATAAATATAGGATATATGGGTGCATTTGAATATAACCCAAGCAATAATATCAAGTCTGAGGTGTGTAGAAGGAATATTAGGTGTGAAATAGGAGCTGAGGAGTATTTTTGGGTTTTAAAGGTGTGCAAGAGGAGTTTTTGGAGTTTTAAGAGTGCGTTATGAAGGAATGAGGTCTACGATGCTACATAGGGTTTTTTTTGTATGTTGTGATGCTAAAGTCTAGAATTATATTCTAGGAATGATGCTATGAGGTGTTGGTTGTGGAGCCTGATTATCTTCCTGATTCAAAGGTCCTTTCTTTCAACCATGTTTATACCCCATGAAGTATTTACACCCAAGAAGTATGTACACTCTTCCACGTGGGGGAGTGGAGAGGGGGAGTACCCCCTCTGCGGGGTCCGGGGGGGCTACCCCCCCGGCTAGGGGGTCTGGGGGCAAGCGGGCCCCCAAAGGAAAAATTGCCTTGTAAATGTATATTGCAATTTCATTGTAAATCTGGACCGTTCATTATAAGGTTGCAGATCTAATGGTAGAGATTATGTTAGGGTTTTTTGCCCTAGAAGGCAACCCTCTTTTATGAGGGAAATGTATTACGGCTATGGTTGATGGTGAATATTGTATTCTGAGAGAAGAGACTGTGAGAGAAAGAAGAGGAAGTTACAACGGGTTTTTTTGTAGGTTGTATCCCTTCAATTGCTGGATAATAATAAAGGAAGGACCTGGAAATTTCTCTGGTGGACGTAGCCCACACTGGGTGAACCATGCAAATCTGTGTCTCTCTTGTATTGTGTATCTTTTGTGTTTTTTTTTCCACATTTGTTTTATTTTATTGCTCCGCGGTCCTATTTTTCTAACATGAGGGGTTTTAGGGAATAAAGACTAAATTTGAATAGGGTTTGAATCTATGTTTAGGTTATCAAGAAAGGATAGGAATTTGAACATGAAAGTTAAGGGTATCATGATGTTGTGAAATGCATGAAGTATGAAGCATATAGGTGAAGTAAGAATTAATCTGTGTATGAATATCTTAGATTAGTTTTTATACAGGTATTATGGAGTTGGTGCTCAGTTGAGGAGATTGGTGTCTCTGGTAGGTTTTTTCCTACATAATATCTTGTTGAGTTGGTTCTTAGATGAAAATATTGGTGTTAGGCAACAAAATAAATTATCCTAAAAAACTCAAGGAAGAAGATGTTCTTACCAAGCATAGAGAAGAATAAACAAGGGTGGGGAAATGAAAGAAAGAATAAATAAAGAAGGAAGAATGTGGACTTGCAACATATGCTCAAGACAAAGGAATTCAATGTTACATTGACAGTGGATTTTAAAATCAGATGATAGGGGATCGGAAAAAATTTCTCATCCTAAAGGAAGAAAAAGGAGGCAACATTACCTTTGCGGATAATGCTTCTACAAGTATATTTGGAAAAGGTATTGTTAGTATTTATAACAAAAAGACTAAAAAATAGAATGTATTGTATGTTGAAGGGTTAAAACATAATCTTCTAAGTGTCAGTCAAATGCGCGATCGAGGTTACAACCTCACATTTCATTCTAAAGGATGTGAGATAAGGAAATAAGGTTAAAAAAGATTAGTGGAAAATGGAAATACAACCTCCGAACAATGTAAAGATTATCTATGAAGTCAAAAGAGAAAACTATTGTATGGGAGTGATATCCCTCTCATATTGTTAGTAAAGGGAAGCACAAGTTAAGGGGGGGTAGAAATTTTCCATTAATGTAAAAGGGGTAGAAGTTGTAGAAATATGAATATTTGTAGACAAAAGGAACGTTGTAGATAAGGGTGTTGAAATATTGGTTGTCGTTGATGTCAACCCTTGAATAAATACAATATCCCAAAAGGTACGGTTATGGAACCTGAATTTGATCATGGAAAAAGGTCATGAAGGACGATGTAAGTGTAGGTAACTCACTCATGGATGGATAATAATCATCATGTCATTTCTGGTTATAGGTCATATGTCACATGGTTCCTCATGGTTGAGGAGTTATGACCTTGTGAAGTTAGAAGCCCCAAAGAATGGTTAAAAATCCCATAGTTAGTTACAAGTCAATTATTTAAAGGGCAAAGTGGTTGTAACAAGAAAGTCAAGAATACCCTAACATTAAGGAAAGAGGTTACCTAGAAAAATTAGAAATAAACCTCTAGGATTCATTCACAAGAACATTCACTCATTTTATTGAATATATTCTAGTGAACTAATGATCTTTTGGTAAGTTTTGCAACAGTGAAATCTAGGGTAGCGATAAGTGAGAAGTGCCAGAATTTTAGGGTAATATAGGAGAGTGAAATTATCTGAGGAAACCCTATTTTGGTTGACCCTCATGGGTTAGACTACTAGTGTCCCACAAGGCATCCCTACAGGTTGCATAGTGCCTGTCACACTAGGAATCACATGACATCATGTCTTAGTCCCGCAAAGACATGACATATTTGGGGAAAATTCTTGTAATAGGTCCTTGAGGTCATAGGAAAGATTACATGTTAGCACTACATTTTATCAGGTCAACTATAGAGGTATTGATATGTTTATGTTCTTGTTTTGATGATTATACTTGGTTTTCGTATGGTACATGATTGAGGTATGTTTGGCTTGGCACATGATTGAGGTACATATTGGATACATGGTTGATTGAGGTATAATATATTATCTGGTTATGACATGACTATTATGGTTCTTCATTAGAGACATATCTTTGATATGTGGATGTATGGTTGAGGCATATACTTGATGTATGATGGAATATGAATGAGGCATATGATTTGGTTATTTGAGGAATTTCATTGATGATATGGTACAGATCTATGTTATGGTATATGGTACAGGTTCTATACATGGTCGATGATATAGTACATGGTATATTATTTGATACATTATTAGCTACTCATCATTGATGTTATAGTTTCTACATTTGGCATATATTATAGTACATGATTGTTGGCCCTTGGTTATGGAAGGTTGTGAATATTAAGGAAAGAAGGAAAAAGTGAGAAATGTGCGGAAGAAAAGTTGATTGATATTGGGTCGAAGTGGCCAAAAGAGAAGAAAATAAGGAGCGAAGTAAGAGAAAGCAAGTTGTTGGATGGGGAGATCGAGGAAGACAGATCAGCAAGGAAGATGGATAGTGGATGACTCAGCAAGTAGAAAATCCACCAATGGATGCTTTGGAGCACCTCGCAAGAAAGAAGGAAACACATGCTAGAGAAGCCCTGAAAACACAGGTCAGGTTGACCTAGGGTCTTAGACACCTAGGGTTTTGGTATTTAGGGTTTTGACACCTAGGTTTTGGCTTAAGGTTGTCTGAGAATCATTGTAATGTATAAATAAAGGTCAAGAGGACCTGGGATGGGTTCGGGTAATGTATGATGAGTGATTGTTGTTATTGCTGAGAGATATAAGTATTGTATGGTGAGAGAGATATGCATTATAATATCTTCAGCTGGGTGCAAAGATCAACCCTGTAGCAAGGTGTGAAGGGAGGGGAGAGAAGAAGAGAAATAAAGAGAGATCTGCAAGCTAAGAGTGAAGATATAACTGTATGTTTTCATCTAATATATTATAAAGTACAGTTATGTGGACGTATCCCTAGGGAGAGGGTGGACCACGTATATCATGTTGTTGTGTGTGCTTGATGTTGTGTTCTTCTAATCTCTGATATACTGTTAATGAAATATTGTGTTAGATCTGAGATATAGTTCACGTAGTAGGATTAATAAAGATAAAGAATAACTAGATCTGTGTGAGAGTGTTGCCTTAGATCCACTTTGCATTTCCTCTGGTTGTAGACACCTGTGTCGTACAACCCCCTATAGCTACTTCGAGTGAGACTGCATCTGCTTTGCAGGTGTTGCTGAAAGGGCCAATAGTTAGGGCTTGTTGGTGTGTTGTTAGAACTAAACCCTGGGTTTTTCCCTGTACCAACAAATGGTTCCATTGTCGGGACTAGGATCTTCTTGAGGGAATGTTAAGGTGGTTTCCATCAAAGACAGAGATTCAAAAGTGGATAGAAGAACAAGAGAAAAAATTCGCCGAAGCTCAGAATAGGAACCCTAATATTAGTACATAGGATTGGTTGGGAAGGTATATCTTTACTGATATACATGAGATTTTATTTGGAGGAATTCATAAGGAGTTATACGAGTGGCTAGCCAGATTAGCAAATACCCAGTTTGAAATTAGACTCAGACCACCTATGGTTTGGATGTTGTCTCTGATCAAGAAGGTCAAGAGAGTTGTTAACATCATGTCAAGAGAAACAAATCACTGGTTTGATAGTACCATTGGAGGGTACATTACTGAGTTTGCTATTGATAGAGTAGAATCATACAACCAAGCAAAGAGATATTTCTTTAAGGGACCTAGAGGAAAATTTTTACACTTGTTGAAGTTGAAGATCAAGATGCTATTGCATGAGAAGAACATCTTGAAGATACAGTACAAGGTTAGATTGAAAAATCTAATGTTCAAGAATTTAGACAGTGACAACGACACAAAGGTCAGACACACATGCAGTGGGAGAACATTCAGAGAAGTTCCTCTGGTGAACTTGTTTGATCAGAATCACAAACCACCAATGCAGGAAGAAGGGTTGTATAGTGGAGAATAAGAAGAGCCACTGAATGAGGAACATATCAAGTGTTCTAGGGAAGAAGAAGGGAAGGCTGGAGAACCTCACCGAGAAGAGTCAAAAACTTTAGGGACTGCGCAGATCGTTGAAGTAAGTACTATTATGCCTCCTATTGTTTTAACAATATTAAGTAACTAGAGTAACCCAAGTTATCAAATCACTCAGAGCATTGGTACAAGTGGTTCAATGCATACTCAGTCAGGAACCCTAGGAAGATCTATGGAAGATGAGATGAGGTTACCCACCTTTAGTGGAGATGGATCTAAAGATCCTAATCAGCATTGGTTCTTATGCGAATATGTATGGTGTATTAAAAATGTCATCAATGAAGCTGTTAAGAGAGCTATATTTAGTACTACCCTAAGAGACTGCGCACTGAGCTAGTACATGAATTTCATCCAAGGAAATGTACAACCAAAACCACTGAATGAGATAAAGACTGTGTTAATTGCAGAATTCAAGAAACCCAATTCAGACTCACAGTGCATCACAGAGTTGAAAGAAATCAAGAAGAGAGTAGCTGAAACTATTTGGGAGTTTGATCAGAGGTTTAAGACCCTGATAGCTCATTTGAGTTTTCAGATTCCAGACGAACAGAATAAAGAATGGTTCATTTCTTCCCTCTTACCACATGTTAGAGTCCCTCTGATGCAGTAGAAGATTTCTTCGCAGGCTGAGGCACTGGAGATCACTATGAAACCAGAATTAGCCCCTATGAGAGAGTCCATCTCAGGTATGAGTGTTGTAGGTGAATCCCCCTATGGACAAGTGGATTCTTTCTTGGTCTCTAGACTCCTAAGGCTAAGACAAAAAAGTGTTTAACATGGACACTGACTTCCTTTTAGATCTAATCAGGAAAATAAATTAAAGAGAAGGAGAAATACATGTACCTTATTAGCGACATTTGTCCTTGCAAAGTCCTGGCTAAGCTTCGATCCTAAGCTCCCTGATAGATCCTATAGGACAAACAAATATACAATGGACTTCCTACTCTACTGATATTGGCTCAAATATAGATCCATCTAATGTAGACAAACTCATGTGGAACAAGCATAAGTTTGAAAGAAATAGGCCAAGCATTGATTATTAATGAGAACAAGTAAAAGTAATTACAATCCTTTGAATGAAGGTGCAACAACTTCTTCCAGTTCTCCTTGTCCAACCCCTTTGCTCAAGTAATCTACACTGATTGCTTTAATGGCATCTCATTCATGAGATCATAAGTTTCATGTAATTCTCAATCTCCATATGTACCTTTCACCATGAGAAGGCTTCCTTATATAACCTTGGAGAGGCCCAAACACTTGAGAGATATTTGGGATAAGTTGAGGATTCCTCTCCTTCAGTTGAGGATTTTACCTAAGATCATGCCTTGACCATTTATTCGAATCCAACTACCTTAAGGAATTGAGGGATTCTTCCCTTATTTGCCTCAACAAACCCAAAATTTTCTCAGAAAAGGGTAGTGCTCACCCAAAAGGGTGCACAGGGTGCTCAAACACTCCCCCAAAGAGGCTCAGGGAGTGCCAACACTCCCTGATAGTGGGTAGGGGAGCGCTCCTCTCCAAAATTCATTTTTAGTGGTTCTTTCAATGGAAAAAGGTTTGTACTCCCTATCAACTGATTTCTCTTTTTCCAAACTATCCTTTGAGGTGTCCTAAGTGTCCTTGTGATGTCGTTAGAGGAACCACATGGGAAATATGGTAGTATGATGCTTGTGACACTTGGAACACTTATATTCAAGATGCAACACTTATAACACTTGTAATGATGACACTTGCGACACTATTGAAGTGAGCAATTTTGAGGTGTAACAGATTGCACCCCAATGTATGAAGTTAGAAGACGATGATGACTGAAGTACTTTGTAGAATTTTTCGAGAAAGGGTATGGATGCAGATAAACCATAAAAATATTCACAAAACCATCAAACAAATATTATGACATGTTTCAAAACCTAAGGCAGGCATACCTATGCTTGAGTGATAAAGACTTTTTAGGTATGGCCGCCATAAAATACACTGCGGATCCATAATTATATTGACAAAATGGTATAGCCACTGCAGATACAATGTGGATCTATACTCCCATGAATTGAACTGATTGTATCCATGAAGAATACACAGTGGATATATGAGACGACAAGACATAGCTACGACCAATACAAAGTGGATCTATGTAGCAGTATATGTGTCATAGTTCAAAAGAACTCCTTCGCAACCTGGGAAAAGTATACATAAGAGTGATGACACTCAAACCAGGGTCTTCTTACTGATCCTGATGCAGTACGAATCTAACCATGTGAATAGATGTCCTAATGTCGAGCATGGCATAAACCACTTGATTACTGGTCAATGATGTAAGCCATTAACAAGCGCGAGGGAGATCACCATTGATGTCAATGATTCCCAAGGTAATTTAGTACATTCTGACAAATGTGAATAGATGAGATGAAGTTGAACATCCATGGAATAATCCGATCAGAGGCCAATGATGTAAACCCACTGTCGGACACGAGGAGGCCTGCCATTGAGGCATGCAGGTCCCAAGGTACTAACTGGTTTCTAAGTCTAGCTCCTGGATAATGTGTTGAAGTCAACAGGAATAGACTCATCGAAGGAGGGCCTTGATGTATCCCCCATCAACGAAAAAAAACTAACATAGAGATGTAATTGGTAGATCAAATGAACATATATTGACACAGGTATTGAAATAGGATATTTGTGATGGTTGACTCCCGAGGTAGATACTTCCCTTGAACACTGAGGCACAACAATAGAAACATGACATGGACCAAATATTGATGATGGAGTGGATGTTGTGACTTTCGTCAGGTGACCCAAAGGAGTAAAATAAACTCAGAGGATTGGCTCAGTGTAGAGGTTCAATGGATTAAAATGTGTGCAAAAACAAAGTGTCGTGTTCAAGGGTGACCGTAAGAGATACTGGTAGTGTTCTCAAAAAACTGCCTGGCTTGCTTCTTTCAATTTTTCCCCCATCTAGATAGATGAGTACCTCTTTTTAATTTAACGAGATCAAGGAGGGTAACACATGCTCGATATGAATCACCTTCGGTAAGTCCCTCTTCCTTTGTTTAATGAACTGGAAGAAGGGTTCGGTCCCATATGGTCCCTTCAATGTATGATTGTTTAATGAGTCTAGAGAAGGTAAACTCGGTGGTTTTTCATATTTAGACAGTCTGAAAACAGCTTAAAGATGACTCCAATGTTGTCCTTTTTTGTAATATTAGTCTTATGAGGCCAAAAAAGAGATAAATTATCACTCGAAATACGCCCTTTCAGATCTTTTAATGAGTGGGAAAGGAAGCAAGATCACTCGACAATCTTTTTATGTTTAGAGAGTCTGAAAAGAGTTCAAAGAAAACTCAAGGGGTTCCTTTTTCGTATATCCATGTGGGTCTGAAAAAGAGATAAAAGTTTACCCGGCTGCATTCACATGCATTTACGAGCATGAGAAAGAACAAAGACTAAGCTCGGTATGCCCCCATCTTGAAAGCTAGTGACTTAACTCCAGAATGATCATCAAAGGCTGGAGACATGCCCTCCAATCTTCAATTCATTCACCGACTTTGAGGTTGTCACCAATTTCTCTACTAGATATAGAAAAGGGATGGATGAAGTGACGGTTTAAAAGAGGTGATTGTTTCATTTTTTAATGAGCTTGACATAGGAAAAGAACTATGCTCAGGGCTCCGGGTTCAATCCGCAGATTTCTGTTTCATTTTTTAACGAGCTTTCTACAGAGATAAAAACTATGCTCAAAGCTTCTGTTTCATTTTTTAATGATCTTGCTACATAAAAGAGAAACTATGCTCGTGACCTATGTTTCATTTTTTAACGATCTTTCCACAGAGAGGAAAACTGTGCTCGGGGCTCCGGGTTCAATCCCCAAATTGTTGTTTCATTTTTTAACGAGCTTGCTACAGAGAGGAAACCTATACTCAAAGATTTTGTTTCATTTTTTAACGAGCTTGCCACAGAGAAGAAAAAATGTGCTCATGACCTATGTTTCATTTTTTAACGAGATTGCTACAGAGAGGAAAAAATATGCTCGTGGACTCTTATTGATCATGGCTTCCAAGAAAATAACGTCCTGGAAGGACACCATGTCAAGGGACAAAACTCAGTCATGGCTTCCAAGAGATCTTCACTGGATGGAAGAAAATCACTCTGGAAGGAACACATGTCGAGGGTCATGACAGGGGTAAGGATATCAGGCTCTAATAACCCTACCGAAAAGATCACCATGTCAACTACCAGATCCAAATCATTGGAAGTTGAAGGCATGGGAGATGATGGAAAATCAACATCAGGATGGGAGATAGAGTGCATATCTTCCAAAATTTCTTCACAAGGGGGAAGAAAAGAGGATAGAGGATGGTTATCATCTCAAGGTAGCTCGTCAATGCTCAACATTTCCATAATAGATTCATTCAAGGGAAAAATTGGGGAAATGTAGTCAATCACAGATGACAAGGAACTTAACCGTGATGGCATCAAGTAACTGTCGGGTGCCAATAGATGTTGTTCATCCGACGAGGGAGAAGTGGATTGGATATAAATGTATGATTTTTTGTCTAGACTAAGTGGCATGGTGTCACCTAGTGCATCGAATTCCAACGGACTACATACAATCCAAGGGTCAGATGATTCCCAAGATTGATAAGTCGTGGTCGAAATCATATAGGCGATAGCAATATTATGTGTAGTCGGTGGGAGTGGTGTAGGGAAGGTACCCATAAGGCTACAATATTTCAGTGAGCCAACACCAATGCTTTCATACATGATCTTGTGGTCTCCCAAGAAAGGAATGTTGTTGGTAGAGGGAGCGTAAGCATCGGTCGTGCAGAAATATAACTAATCAACAGTGACAATTTTACCTTGATGGGGAAATTATACACATCGAAAGACTAATGAGGCAATGACAGTCATAGCATAAAACAAACTTCTTCCAAGAAACAAGTTGTAATCGAGGGGAGCATCGACCCAATTAGATGGGCAGGGACTGTAAAATCCCATGGGGATGAAAACCTCGCCCATCGAAGGCGCGTAACATTGTTGGGGATTTGCTAAGTGTGGGTGATTTTAAACCTTTCCAACATGCTAAAGACATGACACAAGTTGAGGCTCCCTCATCTAGAATAGTTTGGTGGATTTGTTGATTGTGAACAACATCATCAACTTGGAAAGAAAGTTGATGGGAGAGTGGAGATGTATAATTTTCTAGGTCAAACATGATATGGTTGGACGACTCAGGATCAACAACACCAATAGTAGGCAAGAGAATTCTACGTTGACTGGGGCAATGTTGTAGAACTTCTAACATAGACACAGCACATGGTGCTTGAGCCAAATCTTCAACAATGTTGTAGTTTTGGGTAGCAATTGAACTAGGATTAAAGGTAGATTTATGGATAGTGCTCTTAGGAGGACGTAAGATAGATTCGAACGTAGGTTTCTCAATATGAAGTGGTCCAGATGGAGGATTAATCAATGGAGGAGTAATGGAGGACAGTGATGGATCCGGTAAAGTACTAGTACCGTTAGTGACTTTTCCTTTGTCAGGGTCACCTAGTGTGTTGTATGTCTTAGAGAGAGTGGTCAAATTAATTCCATTAAACATATAAATATGTGCACTCATTGAGGCATCATCATGAGGATGGATAGAACTTCCCCCAGGAGAGGGGGTTTGAGAAACCATGGATTGTTGCTGTGGAAAAGGCCGAGTAAGCACAACGGGTTGTGAATTTCCCTGGAAAAGTTTGGCCAATTCATTTTGATGCGGACAATATCGAGTGTAGTGATCATCACCACAAATGATACACGGGAATTTTAGTTTCTGTTGTGGTTTATTTTTGGTAGCAGGTGTTTGAGCTTGATTTTTTTGTTGTTCATTGTTATTAGTATTTATTTATTTATTTTTTGTCTTCTTATTACCTTCRGATTGTTGTGAACAGGCAGATTGAAATACATTCACMTCAGAGATCTRAGTTTGGGGGGAGCTAATACCGATCCATCCAAGCCGTCATCCTCATCTCATGCAGATGGTGTTATCGGTTCCATCAAAACTCAATCTACTCCCCAATTGACCACGCTCTCCTCTACCTCCCCCCAAACTCAGATCTCTGATGTGAATGTATTTCAATCTGCCTGTTCACAACAATCTGAAGGTAATAAGAAGACAGGCAGATTGAAATACATTCACATCAGAGATCTGAGTTTGGGGGGAGGTAGAGGAGAGCGTGGTCAATTGGGGAGTAGATTGAGTTTTGATGGAACCGATAACACCATCTGCATGAGATGAGGATGACGGCTTGGATGGATCGGTATTAGCTCAAGAAACATTTGGAAGAAAATCATACAAAGTACCAGATTGGGAATAAACCAAATCTAAGTATTGAGCCCGAGCAATGGTTTCTTCCTCGGTGATTGCACCACCCATAGCGACATCGTGAGCGATCAGGGGTAAAATTGATTTAGTAAACCATTCCGCCAATAATATGTCAGGAATGATTACCTTGATCATCCTTTGTCATCATCTCCACACATGAATATGGTTAGAGATATGCATGGAGTCAGTTTGATGAAGGGAGGTCAAGAGTCCAGTACCCGTCTCGTAGCGAATAGGTAGTTGAAAGTGCGTGAGGAAAGACATGTAAAGGGAGTTGAAATCATGGAAAGAAGCATGTGGTAGTTCAATATATCACTTTACTGCAGAGACCGTAAGTGTTCACTGGAAAAGACGCAAACATGTAGAATCATCCATGAGGGAGTTTGATGAACACCATAAATGGAAATTCATCACATGGTTATTTGGATTTTCTCTAGATTTTCCGTCAAATTTTAGAATATCGAAAGGAATTTTAGCTGGAATAATTGGTCAAACCAGTGAGTGAAAAATAGGATCATTAGTTAACTGAGACAAGTCTGGGAGATCCATAGTCGCAAGGAAAGGTAGTTTTCCGTTAATTTGTGGATGATAGTGGTGTGGAATAGGAACACCAATAGGACCATAATCTGGGTTAGGTGGATAGTTCTAACCAGTAGGTCCTCGTACATACAGTTGTTACTGACCAGGATAAATAGGATTCGATGATGGCTGAAAAACATTTGCATAACCTGGTGGGTTCTGAGCATTGTAAGTCGGGTTCTTTCCCATAAAGAGGATAAACATTGTACCCTTGAGGAGGGTAAGGATTATATCTAGGAGGTGGATACACATTAGACCCATGGGGAGGATAAGTTTGTTGTCCTTGAGGACTCCAGGCGGTGTTTGGGATGCCGCCTGGATAAGGTTGTCCATAAGACGGTCCGGAAGGAACAATATTTGATACTCCTCCTTGTGGGTTATGGTATGAGTGCCCCCCAACATGGGGTTGGGTAAATGTGCCTCTGGAAGATACTCCCCAGGATTGTGAAGGGTTTCTAGTAGATGAAGGTTTCCCCCCTACCAACAGTGGATTAATGACCAGGGTATGACTAGAAAAGGGAGGTTTCTCTCCAGGAAGAACATGAAAAGGGGATTGTCCCTCGGGAGGGGTAGGACCTCTAGATGGTGGTTTCCCTCCAGTTAGATGTATTTGGTTGGCAAGGGTATGAATTCTAAGGTGAAAAGATGTCTCATCAAGATCGTGCGGAACATTTGGAGCTGTAGAGTGAAATTTTGTAAAAGTGGGGGTAGGGATCGAAGTGCCTTGGGAATGAGTAGAGGTGATGAGTCCAACATTAGGATAGAATTGTGATTACGAAACAATAGGGTTAATGACCTGATTGATGGGGTGATTGATCGTTTGACCAGATGGCCCACTTTCAACATGAGGGTCATGAGGATTAAAGGGTCATCGAAAGGATTCAAAATTCTCATAGAGATCGCGCCCTCATGAAGTCCTCCATACAGAACAAGCAGGTGTGGGATTTGTATCTACTACAGTGATAGGACGATCAAGAGTCTTATACTCATCGCCAAAGGTTGGTTCTATGGATCCTGTATATGTTTTGGTAAAATCTCTCTTAGGTAACTGTGGGACCTCTTCATCTATGACATTCCCAAGGGAGTCGAAACAAAGAAAAAGTGGTTCAAAAGGGGTTACCAACATAGATGTAGTGCGAGGAGTGGGATTCTTAACTATAACCAAAGTGCCTTCTGAATTGTCTAACGGAGGATTAACAACACTCCCAGCGTCATATTGATTTTCTACATCTCCACGGTAGTTGTCTTCTGGAGGGTTACGAGGTAAGGATTGGTAGCCTTCCGGAGGTAGCCCTTGCATCCTATGTGATCGATGATTAAATTTATCGTCTATAGGCTTAAATTTGGAGAATAACAGTACACGCTAAAAATCTAGGGTTAACAAATGAAAAGAAACAACATATGCTAATAAAATCTAGGGATCAAAACCAAGAAAAAAAAACTTCTCTCAATGATCGTACTAGTTGGTGATGAAATCCAACGTCACGTGATCAAGTCAAGAAGGGGCCAGGATATGGTGGAATAGTTACAAAGGTGACCTGCTTAACAGACTTTCACCTTGGTGCAAGCTTCCACACAGTAATTGTGGATTTACCCTCCAAGGAGCCTGAGTGAGTTTGACCAATGTCTTTTCTAGGTACAGTGAGACTTCCCTTCACTATCACCTTGTGTAAGTACCTAAAGATTATGGCAACTAAGGACACTAACTCTCAGTCATCCCCTCGGTGGGTACAGTCGATAGTCCAATTCTAACATATGGGCAGGATAACAAGTCTGAAATAAACTTGAGAGGCTCCCACACATAATCATGGGTATACCTTCAAGTGACCCCCAATATATGATCCGACCACTACAAACAGTTGTACCACAGAGGGATAATATCTGTAACTCACCCAAATTCCACCTCGTGCGTAACCCCTGTGTGAGAGGGGGATCCCAGAAATCCTAACGACAATTGGATTTTCTCTCCCTATCGCAAGATGCTAATGTTCATTTTGAAAACTTTGGAGAGTTGTACTCATAGCCTAATCCAAAGTGCTAATGCTAGTCTGATGTTGGTGGAAGATCCTAAAAACAAAAATTCTCTAGATATTTTTTAATTAGCGTTCATTTTGCAGCTGTTCTTTACTCAAAGGGTGTATGAAAATGAAACAGACGGTATGATAACTCAATTCCCAAAAATGCACAAGAATATGATAAGCGGTCTTGTCTTTCGATGAATGGCTATTTAAGGGAAAGAGAAAGAGTTGTTTTCACTATCAAACACTAATATGCAATGTCCTCAATTAATTTGTTTCTCACTCAAATCCAATGTAATGCTAAAATATTTAGAAATGCCTTCTAATATCCAAACTAATCACTAAAATATGTCCTTTTTCTTATATGTGAATGATAATCAAATGAAAAAATTTTAAATGTCAATCAGACTTCAGGATTAAGCAATCAGAAGCAAACCTCACACAAAACAAAAAATACACTCTCGTCGTGAAATAGACAAGAAGGAAAAAGATAACCAAATTGCAAAAAAGAACCAAAAAACCTCAAACAAAAGAGAAATGATGGAAATTTGACCTCAAAAATCAAATGAAAAGGTTCACATACCTTTGGATTTCCTCACAAAAGTTTTAACTCAGTCAGATAAAGGAGAAGAAAACAACAAGTTAACTCTAGGTCAACAAACACAAAGACTGGCTTCAAGGCAAGGAAAGAAAATGTCAAAATCCCAAACAAAAGAGGATGAATTATTAGAAATAAGGTGTTTGAAATCCAATACCAAGATGGAATGAGAGTATGAGACCCTGATCAAGTGCAAAAGGCAAAAACTGAACTTCAGAAATTGAAAACCTAGATGATTTTCATTGAAAATGGGATAGCTCTCTGGTGTAAGGGGTACCAAAGTGCTCCAACACTCTATGTAAGACCACCAAGGAGTGTTGGCGCTCTTCTAGCAAGGGCAAGGGAGTGCTCTACTGCAAAAGATCATAAAAATGCCCAAAAACTCAAAAAATCAAGGGAATTTAGTCAATCAAGGTGATCTTGATGACATAAAGAGGCAATCAAACAAATCTAAGAATAAAAAATACAATATGGATAAGATCAAATGAGTGGAAAAAGGGCCAAAACAAGATCTAGGAATGGAAACAAAAATCAGAGCTCCTCCCCAGTGGAGTCACCAATTTCTATTGTAGGTGAATCCCCCTGCGGACAAGTGGATTCCCTCTTGGTCTCTAGACTCCTAAGGCCAAGACAGAAAAGTGCTTAACATGGACACTGACTTACTTTTAGATCTAATCAAGCTAATAAATGAAAGATAAGGAGAAATATATGTACCTTATTAGTGACATTTGTCCTTGCAAAGTCCTGGCTGAGCTTCGATCCTAAGCTCCCTGATAGATCCTGTAGGACAAACAAAGATACAATGTAATTCCTACTCTTCTGAGATTAGCTCAAATATAGATCCATATACTGTAGACAAAATCATGTTGAACAAGCATAAGCTTGAAATAAATAGGCCAAGCATTGATTATTAATGAGAATAAGTAAAAGTACTTACAATCCTCTGAATGAAGGTGCAACAACTTCTTCCAGTTCTCCTTGTCCAACTCCTTTGCTCAAGTAATCTGCACCGATTGATTTAATGACATCTCATTCATGAGATCATAAGTTTCATGTAATTCTCAATCTCCATGTGTACCTTTCACCATGAGAAGGCCTCCTTATATAACCTTGGAGAGGCCCAACCACTTGAGATATATTTGGGATAAGTTGAGGATTCTTGTCCTTCGGTTGAGGATCTTCCATAATATCATGCCTTGACCATCTATTTGAATCCATCTAACTTCAGGAATTTAGGGAGTCTTCCCTTATTTGCCTCAAAAAACCCAAAATTTTCTCAGAAAAGGGTAGCGCTACCCCAAAAGTGTGCACAGGGAGCTCAAACACTCCCCTAAAGAGGCTCAGGGAGAGCCAACACTCCCTTATAGTGGGTAGGGGAGTGATTCTCTCCAAAATTCATTTTTTAGTGGTTCTTTCAATGGCAAAAGGTTTGTACTCCCTGTCAATTGATTTCTCTTCTTCCAAACTAGCCTTTGAGGTGTCCTAAGTGTCCTTGTGATGTCGTTAAGGACACGACATGGGAAAGATGGAAATATGATGTTTGTGAAACTTGCAACACTTGTAGTCAATATGCGACACTTATAACACTTGTAATGACGACACTTGAGACACTATCGAAGTGAGTAATTTTGAGTTGTCACAATGAGTCAAATTTTGAGTCATCTAACTAGCTTATCACTGCAGGTTGAATACATGAAGAAATATAAGGTAAAATACAAAAGAGAAGATATTTGGTGTATCAAATGAAAATCAGAAGGTCGCGACAAGGATCATTGTCCTCTATTTCATGAGTACTTGGCTACAAGAGCCCCGAGCCCTTTGAAACAGGTTACTCTACCTTGGTGTGAGGTATGTATAAATAGACATCGCCCTGGAGAATGCTATTACATGGAAAAATATTTTCAGAAACCTACCAACCTTTACTACACATTTTGTAGATCTGTGGGTCATGATGAGAAATATTGTAGGGATTATGAACTCTTGCATGAAATATCAAGAGACACATATAGAATTCAAGGTGAAGTGCAACAAGAAGGAAAAACTACGCAGTTTACCTCCCCAGGAAGAGGAAACTTCAACCCTCATGGAGGATTCAGAGGAAGAGGACAAGGATGAGGCATGGGTCGAGGTAGAGGTCAGATAATTTTTTATAATTTCACACATCCAGGTCACTTGAAAAGGGTCTGTAAGAACCCTTGTACCACTTGCAATTACTGCAACTCATTTTGACATGTCATAGAAGATTGTCCTATGTTGTTATCCAAGCTTCAGGAAAGACGAGGAGGGAACCAAAAAGTACAACTAATCTTAGGAGAACCTCATGGAGTGGATCCTAGATCCGTCATTATCACTAGAGGAGGCACTTCTATAGGAGAAGACATGGTGACTCTAGGGAAGATTACAGAAGAATTAGGAGTTATAAGAACTACAAATAAGACACAAGAGTTTGATCCAAAGAAGGAGAAGCATACATTTGAAGAGGCAAGAAAAGATTTTGGAAGAGATCGGCCTTCTTCATCAAAGGCACAACCATAAGTGAGAGAATGTGGAATGCCCCTGACATTTGATTAGTCTTCTTCACCCAGAGAAGGAAAAGAGGTAAGCAGACTTATGGAATTCTTATGTACTTGCATTAATTTGATTAAGGATGAAAAATCCATACAAGAACTACAAAATTTGATTAGGAAGTATGAGATAGGAAGGGTATATCCTCTACTAAATAAAGTATTACATCAAATATCCAAAAATAGAAGGACAAATAAGGAACTACACCTTAATTCTCAAATTGGAGATTATGATATCGATTATGTGGTCCTCGACTTAGGGGCAGAGGTCAATGTTATGACGAAGCAGACCTGGGCACTGATGGGAAAACCTAAGTTGATCTATTCCCCTATCAAGATTAGGATGGCTAATCAATAGGTAGTAATCCCCTTTGGTATACTGGAGAATGTCCCTATGGACATCGACGAGGTAAGAACATTTGTGGACTTCAAGGTGATTGAGATATTTGATGATATATTTCCTTATCCCGTGTTGTTAGGAATTGATTGAGATTTCAACAATTCCACTGTTGTTGACTTAAAGATAAGAATAATGAAATTTGAAGGTGATGGTTTTAGGGTCATTGCACATATGGATCCTGATGAAGGTTGAAGATACATAGAACCCATCAAAGAGGAAGACCACTCATATGAGCTAGAGAATATATATAAATTGACAGCAAGACAACAGGATTAAATTAACCCTACAAAAAATGGGAATTTGAGTTGGCGAAGTGACAACACATGCTCATCGGACTCAGAAGAAGCACTGGAAAAATGGTAGAACAAAATGTATGAATTTTTTGCACAGAGATGTGCCATATTGACCAGGGAAGTTCATTTTATTGGCACAAAATTAAGTAACTTGCCCACATTTGATGGTTTAAATCACTTAGAAACATTCTTACTAGAATTTGAAGAAGTTGTACTAGTACAAAAGATATTGTTGGCACTAGATGAGGCTTTGAAAGATATTCCATAAAGATGGTGGGGGACACATAAAAGGAACATCATGGACTGGATGCAATGTTGCACTTTGATGACAACATGATTTTCAGAAAACATTGAATGATGTGAAGTTTGATACATAGGTCAAAGTTGTTCAAAGGACCATGTGCGAAGACTTTAGGAGGCTTGGAGCAACATTCCTCAAGAGAAGTGGGTGCATAATTTCATTAATACTCTAGACACAACGCCTATCAATTCGTATCTTCAAGTAGAACTGCACCTCACCACTTCATATTAGTACAGTATGACTCAGAACTTTGTATCTACATTTTCATTTGAAATCCAGTACCCTTCAATAGATCAAGCTCTACAAGTTGTCAGACATAAAGTCTTTCAGGAGGCACCTAGCCTCCCTATGGAGCAAGAAGAAGATGAATGGACTGCACCTCTTTAGAAACTGCAAGGATGTTACAGTATCAATGTCGATGAATATGATGATCCTAGGAATGTGAACATCATAGAAACAGAAGGACATAGAGACATAGAAGGACCAGGAGTTGAACTACCTTTCATTGGACAACCGAACAAAATCAAGAAAGTTAATATTGGAAAAGAGAAAGAACCTAATCTTGCTAATGTTGGGGATTATTGGGATGATGCCACCATTGATAAGATCACATATTTACTGCATGAATATCAAGACTTTTTCCCAACCAAGTTCACTAATATGAAGGGCATAAAAGGGCCCATGGGAGAGATGAAGATCCCCTTGAAACCAGATGCAAGGCCCGTTAAGAAGAGGCCCTACAGATTGAATCCCAAATATAAAGAAAAAGTTAAGATTGAACTAGACCGAATGATGGAAGAAGGAATCATAGAACCTGTGGAAGAGTCAGAGTGAATTAGCCATATGGTGGTTCAATACAAGAAGACAGGAGAGATCGGGATCTGTGTAGACCTCAGGAAGCTGAATGATGCATGTTTGCATGACCCATTCCCTACACCCTTCATAGATGAGGTTCTAGATAATGTGGGAGGACATGAGGTATATTCCTTTATAGATGGATTTTCAAGTTATCACCAGATTAGGATTGCTAAAGAAGATCACCACAAGACCACATTTGCAACAGAATGGGGTTCCTACCAGTACATAGGGATTCCTTTCGGATTGAAGAATGCACCATCCATATTTTCCAGGGTGGTGGTCAAAGCATTCAAGGAGTTTTTACATAAATTTTTGGAAGAATATTTTGATGATTGGACCTTTTTTTAGCTTATTACAAAATCATATTGAATGTTTGAGACTAATGTTGAATAAGTGTAGAAAATGTCAGATTGCCCTGAATCTGAAGAAGTGCATCTTCTTTTCACCCTTTGGAGTGTTGTTAGGCCACATTGTGTGTAAGCAGGGGTTGTTGGTAGATCCATCCAAGATTGCCATTATTGTTGATCTACCCCCTCCTACTTCAGTTAGACAGTTGTGCACTGCACTAAGACATACTGTATACTATAGGAATTTCATTAAGGGTTATGCAAAGATTACAACACTTATGGAGAATATTATGAAGAAAGATTGTTAGTTTTAATGGACAAAAGAATGTGACCAGAGCTTCAACACACTGAAACAGAAAATGGTTACTGCGCCTATTCTGGTTTTACCAGATTGGAGCAAGGAATTTCACGTACATGTCGATGCTTCATATATTACACTAGGAGAAGTGTTAGCACAACCAAGAGTAGGATATATTGACCATCCATTAGCCTTTTCTAGAAGGAAGCTATCCATAGCTGAGATAAACTACACTACCACTGAGAGAGAAGGTTTAGCCATGGTGTACGCACTGCAGAAGTTTCAACACTACTTGTTGGGAGGACATTTTAAGATGTTCATTGATCACTCTGCATTTAAATACCTAGTCAACAAGGCAGTGTTGGGGGGAAGAATATGCTAATGGCTACTATTATTCTAGGAATATGATTTTGATATTGTGGTCAAGATAGGGAGAATGAATAAGGGACCTGATCATTTATCTAGGTTAGAGCATGGAGAGGAACCTACTAGTTTGGAGGATACACTACTAGATGTCATACAATTGTTGGCTAGTAGAAGGGTTGATGACCACTTCGCCGAGATAGTTCAGTTCTTGTCAACAGGAATGGCACCTAGTGAATATACAATCACCCAAAAGAAACAACTGGTAGTGCGCACTATATATTTTTCACTTATAGCCGGACAACTATACAATATGGGACCTGATGATCTCCTAAGGAGATGCGTTATGGAGATAGAAAGACCATTGATTTTAGCAGAAGAACATGAAGGAATCACAGGAGGACACTATGCAGGGAAAGCAACAATGTAGAAGGTTCTTAGAGCTAGCCTCTAGTGGCCTACTTTACATAAAGATACCAAGGAATACTATAAAGCATATGATGTATGACAAAGAGTTGGGAAGCCTTCCCAAAGAGATGATATGCATTTAGCACCACATCTGACTTTGCAGACATTTGAGAAATGGGCAATTGATTTCGTGGGACCTATAAAACCACCAGGGAAGTGCGTAGGAGCTAGATACATCATCAATGTGACAAAGTATTTGACAAGATGTGTAAAAGCAAGAGCAATTAAGGATTGTAGTGCAACTACAACTGCACGATTTATATTTGAGGATATCATAACCAGGTTTGGATGCCCGAAGACCCTAATGAGAGATCAAGGCACACAATTTATTAATAAGACTATTGAATCTTTGACTCAGAAATTTGAAGTCTTCCATCAGAAGAGTACTCCTTACCATCCACAAGTGAATGAGATGGTCGAATCTTTCAACAAGATCTTGGAGACAATACTGACAAAGATTTGTAGTGTGAATAGGGATGACTAGGATTTGAGAGTACCAACAGTGTTATGGGCCTATAGAACTACTTGCAAGAAGCTAACAATACAGTCTGCCTTTAAGTTGGTGTATGGCATAGAAGCAGTTGTCCCTATGGAATATTTGGTTCCTAGTCTCAGAATTGGAACATTCACAGATATGGATGACACTGTCGTTATTCAAGAGAGGCTTGTGTAGTTGGTAGAAGTAGAAGAAGATCGATTTATTGCAGGATTCCATCAGCAGGTATAGAAGGAATGAGAAACGACCTATCATGATAGGCACATCAAGAAGAAAGCCTTCAAGCAAGGATATCTAGTATTGGTATATGACAAAAAGTTCATGAAGCATCCAACAAAGTTCAAGACACATTGGCTTGGGCCATATGAGGTTTCCTACATTACGAAAGGAGGAGTTGCACAGTTGAAGACTTTGAATGGAGAATGGAAGGAAGTTTTGGTGAATGGGAGCCGGTTGAAATTGTACTATGACAACCAACTGCCTCGCAGCTCCCAGTAGAAGCATCAGGAAAAGGGTCTAGGTACCAGGTGTAGTTGAAACTGGGTACCCGACACATAAAAGACAGTCTGCATAAGGGAAGAAGGGTGGCATAGAGGAGAAAACACAAGCTACCCCGCATAGTCTGAAGGTGAAAGAAAAACATAAGGTTCATACCTGAAGTGCCTTTGGATGAGTCACATGTGAGTGTTGGGGGCCTGTTGGCCCTTGGTTATGGAAGGTTTCGAATATTAAGGAAAGAAGTGTGAAGTGTGAACTGCACAAAAGAAAAGTTGACTGAGATTGGGTTGAATTGGCTAAAAGAGTAGAAAAGAAGGAGCGAAGTAAGTAAAAGAAAGTCATTGGATGGGGAGATAGAGGAATATATATTAGCAAGGAAGATGGATCATGGATGAATCAGCAAGAAGAAAATCCACCAATGGATGCTTTGGAGCACCTCGCAAGAAAAAAGGAAAGACATGCTGATGAAGCCCTGAAAACACAGGTCAAGTTGACCTAGGGTTTTAGACACCTAGTGTTTTGGTATTTAGGGTTTGGACACCTAGGTTTTGGCCTAAGGTTGTTCGATAATTATTGTAATGTATAAATAAAGGTCAAGAGGACCTGGGATGGGTTCGGATAATGTATGGTGAGTGATTGTTGTTATGTTGAGAGAGAGAAGTATTGTGTGGTGAGAGAGATATGTATTGTAAGATCTTCAGCTGGGTGTGAAGATCAACCCTACAACTGGGTGCGCAGAGAGGGTAGAGAAGAAGAGAAAGAAAGAGAGATCTGTAAGATAAGAGTGCATATAGAACTATATGCTTTCATCTAATATATTATAAATCACAATTAAGTGGACGTAGCCCTAGGGAGAGGGTGAACCACGTATATCCTATTGTTTTGTGTGCTTTATGTTGTCTTCTTTTGATCTCTGATATACTGTTAATGCAATATTATGTTAGATCTGAGATATAGTTCACACAGTAGGCTTAAGAAAGATAAAGAATAACTAGATCTATGTGAGAGTGTTGCCTTGGATCCAATTTGCATTTCCTCTGGTTGTAGACACCTGTGTCCTGCAACCCCCTATAGTTACTTCAGGTGAGACTGCATCTTCTTTGCAGATGTTGTCGAAAGGGACAATAGTTAGGGCTTGTTGGTGCGATGTTAGAACTGAACCCTGGGTCTGCCCCTGTGCCAACAATGATCGATGCATGTTATACTACATATGTTGGTACACATTTGATGGATTATATGGTATAAGTTTTGGTGTATCTCATGTTGATTATCAGTTAAAGGTTGATGGCATAGTGACAGTGAGAGGTTTGATACAATTATAGGTTGATGTGATATGTTACAGGTTGATGTGACATTGGAAGTGGCAATGATAGAGACAGTGGTAGTGATTATGGTAGTGATAGTTTTGTCTACATTTATATTTCATAGCGGCACGACAGGGTAAGGAAAGGGGGTTTTATTCTCCTCCCGGTTGGTGTCAGAGAACATAGGGAGTTGTATATTCCCTCATGTTGGATCCTGTGAATCAGGGGGTTATAACCTCCTTCTAGTTGGAGACAGAGAATTTAGGGAGTTGTATCTTCCTTTAGGTTGGAACCTATAAATAGGGGGTCATAGCCTCCTTCTAGTTGTAGATAGATAACTACAAATTTGTTGTTTCCAATGAATTATTCTTTTGATATATAAGAAAATTATTCTGCGGTTTTCTCCCATTTGGGTGTCCATGTAAATTTTGGTGTACTGTGTTTTTGTGGATGTCTATTATGCTCTGTTGATTTATACTTCTCATGATATATTGATGATATATTGTTGATGATGTTAATGATTACATATTGTGGTTAAAAGTGATATAAAAGTGCTCATACTGATTCACCCCTCCTCTCTTTATTCCAACAATTGGTATCAGAGTAGGTCCTTCTAGAAATATTCTAACCACTAGAAGGAGATCATGGAATACACTAATATTGGAGTACCACAATTTAATGACTGAAATTATGCCTTCTGGAGTAGAATGATGAAAACATATGTGCAAGAACAAGGATTTGATGTCTGGTGAGAAGTAGTAGACTGATACAATGCACCAACCACTCCACCAATAGAAAAGGATGGAAAGAAACTTGAAGAAAACAATTCAATGGAAACAAATGGTATTTTGAATGCTCTAACTGAATCAATACATGTCAAGGTTATGCATTATGAATCTCTAAAGGAAGTTTGGGACAAACTTCAGAATGTCTACGAAGTTGATTCCAAAGTCAAGGGAGATAAAATTCAAACTTTTTGTTAGGGACCTAACCTCCCTAACCCCTCACATAGGTAGAATAATATATTTCCATGTAATAAAGGCCAATATCAATAAGGCCTATCAATAAGGAAGACTAAGTCAAATGTAAGAATACCTAATAGAAGCTTTTGTTTCTAGAAGGATCTTCCTCTAGATTGTTCTTTTGGATAGATAGATTTAGTATAAATAGGAGTAGAGGGTATGAGAATTTTTTTCTTTGATATTATTGCAATAGAGATCTGCTCTGCTGGAGGTTTCCCCCTCAAAGCGGCAAGTGAACATTGCTATCATTAATCAAGGTGCTCTTTCTATTGTTATTCTGGTATTATTTTGGTATTGTTCTGGTTATATCATTGTTGTTCTGCCATTTCTATCTAACATATTTATGTTATGCATACTATTTTATATATGGAATACTACAAGTGGTATCATAACACTTTCCTTGGAAGATAATTTTGTGTTAATTGTTTTTAGGGTAAATACGTATTTTGACATCTTAAATCTACAAAGATCTTTCATTACACGCATAAAAATTCATTCGGGGAGTCCTACTTGTAGGAAATACAAGTGGTACTTAAGTGCACTTCTTTTGGCCACCCTTGTAACCCATGTTGGTACCCCTTCGAGTGGTAGCACATCAGACAACACCTGTCTATGGATTGCCCTAGATCTCCTGAAGCCCTCCATAGATAAACTGATTGACCGCCTAACTGCTATAGTGCCACCAAGAACAACACTTGGGAAGATACTCTCTAGTACCTGGGTAGTCGGGTAGTATGGCTAAGGGCATGGTCTAGCCTCCTTAGTTGGTGCCCTGAGATATTGGGATGAGTACTAATTTTGGACCCCGCACGTATATGAAAGAGCTATAGCATAGGGAAAACCCTTATCTGTAGACACCCTGCATACCCTAAACCTTGGGATGGAAACAAAAACATAACAAATAAGATCTATTGTTGTGCAACTATCCCTCCTGCATTCGGGTTGAAAAATTACTACACATTTCTTCTTGTTAATAATTTGGGCATTTCAACACTACAATATTCTTCAAATCAGGGTATAAATCTGCAGGAGTAAAAAAAACAAAATACTGGATCCTGTTTGTTATCCACAATTTTGGTCATTGTGATGATGTCATGGTGATGTCATGATGATAGCAAATCAAACTCCTCATTAAAGAACTCCTTCATGAAGAGGGTTGCTCTTATCTATTTCCATAAATTATGTTTTGAAGATAGTTCACAGGCTGCATATATACTCTCCTGCGAGAATGATACATTCCCCCATGCTGCATTCAACTAGGGTGCGAACTTCTCGCACTGTAATCATTGCCAGGGTACGAACATCTTTTTACAAAGGAAAAATCTAAGATTCTCGAGCCTTCTAGAAAGGAATCTTCTAGAAGGATGAGTTGGTATTCAAATGGTTGTTAAGAAG
>ML781251.1:744954-760096 GCA_009831015.1 Picea engelmannii | reverse complement strand
ATTACAACCTGAGCCTTGATGTTGCAAACTTCCTTTCGATGGCCCTTGGCTCCGACACACACACTTTCTCACTTGCATGAAGAAGATCAACTCCTTTGGATAAACTTGCTGGAGTCTCCAAGCTGTTGTAGCTTCATTCCTTCACACAATTATTTCACCAATTCTCCAATGAATCTTGCTCAACCTTTTCCATGAGAATTCCCTCAATATATAGGAGAGAATGAATTAGTTACTTGGATAAGAATGATCCCAAAATATCAGGGAATCTAGTACTAGGATAACCATTCGAATGCATCGAGAATTCATCTTTTTCCTTGCTTTAAAAAGAGTTCACACCCTAGCAGTTCAACACAGTGTGAACTTCTCACACCCTAGCTTAAGGGAGCCTGCGAGAATCATGCATTCTCGTAGGAAAATATACTAGCGGCCTGCGAACAGTCTTCAAAAATGAGTTTTCTAGAAGAGATGAAAATAACGTTTTCTCAGGAGAAAGTTCTTATGAAGAGCCTGAGTACACCATCATCAATACATCATCATGATGACCAAAATCATGGGTAACAGTTGCAAGGACATGAAACTTTGATTGTTGGGAACTGAAGAAAAGAGAAAGCTTTGTGCGTAGATCTGTTGTTGTAGTGTACAATACTCTACTTGACTTGTAAATCTCAGTGTTAAGAAAATAAGTCTGATCTGAAGAAAAGAGGTAAGATTTTAAATCTTTGTTCTTTGATAAAGGTAAGATAAGTGGAAATTTTTTCTTCGAAAGAATGGATCTAGGTATGTTTGATAGATTTGGTCCTAGTATGAAAAATAGGACACATCTCGAAGAAAGAAGATATGATATGAATAGATATGATAGAAATAGTGAAATATATGTTATTCCTATGCATAGAAAGAATTGTTGGACTAACAAGTGGTTATAGGATCCTAGAAAGATTTTTTTGCAGGTCAATCACTGTGATCCCAGTGCATAGTACATGAAAGGTTGGGGATCATTTAAGAGAAAGAGAGGATTGTCATTATGTTATAATTGCAGAAGACCGAGACATATTGCTAAGTAATGCCTTGGTAGAAGTCCTATTTTCCTTTGTTGTAAATCTACTGAACATGAAGTTTTGGATTTCGCTAGAATGATTGCTAAAGTTGAAAATATGAATATGAGACAAGAAAACCCTGAGGAAGGTCAAGAGACTAAGAATATGCTAAAAACCCAGAAAGAATCAGAGGCTATATTATTGCATATGAAAGAAACACTGAATGATCACAGAGATACCAATTTATCAGAGATTTTAAAAGAGAAAGAGTGCATATAAACAAGAATAGGAGACTTCGACATAGACTATGTATTGGATGCAGAAACACAGGTTAACATTATTACAGAAAGTACTTGGGAAATCTTAGGAAAGCCTGCTATGGTTCCTTCACTGGGAGGAATAGGATTGTTTAAAGGAAAGCTAATAACTCTATGTGGAAGACTTACCCATGTACCTATGATTTAGCATGGAGCATCGACAAAAGAAGAATTCAAGGTCATTAAGTTTGTTGAGAACAACAATCCCCTTGCACTTTTGTTAGGAAGGACTTGGATTGAGAAAGATCATATCCGAAGGAAAGAACAAGAGGAATCTCTAGAATAGAAAAATAAAGAAATAAGGGATTTCATGGCTAGGAGAATAACGCGCTTACTAGAATAAAAAGAGGACAATTCGAAGCAACTGAGGGCCAGATACCTAGATGTCGAAGTTGAAAGAATGCAAGAAGACTTGGAGAACTTATCCATACAGGAGAGTAGAGCATCTACTCTAGAAATAGTAAGAGAAGAAGTATTACCCTCGAACCCTATGAAAAAAAATCAACAGTGCGAAGTTACTATGCCAAGAGGAGATAAGAACAAGAATGGAAAGAGGAATCCAGAGACGTGGATCACAGTAAAGAAAGCTAGAAAACTCAGTAAGAAGAAAGAAAAACTAGAAAAAATGCAAGAGGTTCTAGAGAGGAATTTGTAGAAGGAAGGCTTGCAGAACTTGAACCTTGCCAGAACAGCAGAGCAATGTAGATTGGCACTTCACCATGAAGGAGCGATATGACCATTGGAGGCATCCCAATCACTAGACCGATGCTCCATAATGGCTAGAAACTAGAACGTTCACCAATGGGCCATTGGGACTGCACCATAATGGATGGAATTGCATTGATTGAGGAATTCCTACCCGTTGGAAGAACCCGTTATGATGTGATATTTTTAACTCATCGAATGTATTACCATGGACACTTTTTCCAATTGTGATTATTTGAGCCCACAGAGAGCTGACTATTACCGAGTTGTTCTTATTTATACCTCACCATCCATTATGCTACCTTGATTATTTGTTCACCGACCTGAGATACAAGATCTGGAGCATGTATGTCAGGTGACTTTAGTGCAGTAGAGAAATATGTCGAAGATATTCTCATATACCTCATGGTTGAGAAGGTCATGTCCACAGGAGCACAAGCTTCGTCAAAAAGAGGAGTGCAAGCATCCCCTTTGACTGCACGTCGATTTGGGCCCTCCCAAAATGCGATAGAGAAATGAACCAAGAATCGTGATGACTTGGCGAATGTGAAGCTCATCCCATCAGTCCTGCCCGAATACATCCTACCTCTGGATTGCGCGGTGAGTCGTGACAATGTCCCAAGGAACTTCAACTACATAGTGATCACCGCATACCTCCCGAAGGGGATACGCGCAGTAGGAATATAGTTGGAGAGGATTCTAATGCTTAAGATCAATGACTTAAACTTGGGATATCACAAAAACTATGGAATTATTGAACCACACATGTATTTGACCAAGAAAACAAGGAAGAACTCAAAGATAATCCCCTAGTTGTGGACCATTGACATCGCAAGATTGACCATCCTCAGTGTAATGAAGTTACCACACTTCGACAACCATCAAGAGGTTAACGCGTGCGTTAAACTCCTGTTGTTGTGCTTCCATGGAGGTTACCTATGGTTGGACAGGCGCATCATAGTAGATCCAACGCTGATCCTCTGGATCACTGGATTGAGCATGCAAGGACCAGATCCACAGGAATTTTACCCAGGGAAGGCTACATATCGCGCCCTGACACAGACAATAAAAGACACCTATGTCGATATGGAGAAGGGGAAGCAGGTCTATAAGGTAGCCTCCATCTAGAATGGCATAATGAGCCTAGATTTTTAGTTGATCGTTGGTAAGCTTGTTAGGAAGAATAGGCCAACATAGGTCATGGGATTTGTCGTCGACCTCGTAGGAAAATGTGTTGAATGGATGCAAATGAACTGGGTGAGATACCTCACCAACCATTTAGAGTAAGACTTCCACGAAGCTTAGGATCAAGGCTATGAGTTTCATTTCAGTTGGCTACTGATTCTCATTACCTTCATTTCTTGGGAGATGACGAAAGGAGAGACCTTCCCTAAAATTGAGTCGTCTGAACCACTAGCTGTGAAGTTCACTACACTATGGTATTCGAGCGACATGGTGAAACAATGGCAGTCAAATACGGTGTTCCACACCTATTATCTGCAACTCAAGAGGGCCATTGAATCCTTTCCTCGCATGATGTCGAACACACTACATAGGTTCAGTCCACTTGAAAAGTTTCGCACAAACATGAAGTTCATCTATATCACTGCACATGGAGACAAACAAAAAGAATATCTTCAGTCTTATTACAAACTCACAGAGGAGGAAATGGAAGAAATAACCAAGGAATGGCCTGCAAAGTTCCTTGTACGAGTTGACCAAGAAGAACTCTCTGACCCTGACCTCATCAGGCGTTTTGTATTCACTCGTGAAGAATATGATGCACCCAGCAACAACAGGAACAAAAATAAGGAATAGGTACAGTAATTGAGCAGTGCATCAAAGGAAACTACACCAGATTCACCTGAAGGGGGAGGAGGTGATGAAGTAGAAAAATAAGAGGATGAAGGGGAATAATATAAGAAGAAGCAAGGAAAAGTAACACTGCCTAAAGATCCCTTGACAGAGACAGAAACATCTAAGAAATGAAAGGGTTCCCTGACAAAACCTTCATCGCGGAAGAATTCAAAACACAATAAACCTACATTCCACAATGTGCTCATGGTGGATGGCATTGAAATTATCATTGTCGCTATATCAGATACCTCAGAGGACATTTTGCAGTGAAGAGAAGACAAACATGAGATAATGTTTAACAGGATTGAGGAAGAGCTAAAAGTGGTACAACAAGTTCTTTATTTGAGCCACGCACTGTCCAATGTGTCATTGTCAGTGGGGGACATAGAAGTAGGAGATGAGCCTACCCAACTATGAAGACTATCAGACATGACAAAGGCTCTCCTTCATCATGTCCATGAGGAAAAAGAACATGCCACATAGGCCCCGAAGTAAGAAAAGGAGGAATCCATAGAGAAATGTCAGGTTGCGCAACAAGAAAAATATGACCTCCATGTGAAGTTTGTAGAGGATAGAGCGCAGATCCAGAAGGAGAAAGAAAAGTTTCTCACGGAGCAGATGGGAGTTAAAGAAGCAGTCACTAGAGCACTTCGCTCTGTGATGGGCCTAACATAGATGGAAGAAGAAACTGCTAAGATCAAGGTGCAGAAGCTCGCTAAAGCCATTCATCAGCTCCAAGCAAGAATAGAAGAACTGGAACTACACGTTTTGCCAAGAACTTCAGAGGAAGTGTGAGATCATAGAGAGGAAACTTCTAGTAGTGCAGTTGAAAATGGCCTTGGAATGAAAGAAACTTAGTAGTCAAAGTGCACAGACATACGAGCGCCTTGTAGAGGACCCGGAAATAAGGACATTAGAGTCACATCTACAGGAGGAAAAGCAACAAGAAACAACAATGAAATCGTAGTTGATGTTACTTTCACCGGTCGAGAGGATGAAAAGTTCACAGGAAAAATGCACGGTTCAACAACAGGTCCATGCCATCCAGAGTAAAGTCATGGAAGTGACCCAGAGGCTCTAGCCAGTACAGGATGAAGCTTGCAAACTTTTGAGGAGATTGAAGGACAAGGTGCACAACTAGAACAAGTAGTCACCATGGTAGAACAACGCTTGAAAGGAATGGTGACTGAGAAAGTTATTCAAGAGTTCGTCGAGCAGGAGGCTCTGGCGAAGAAGCAAGTCGAGGCAGTTCAAGCTAAGCTCAAGGCCTTCGAGGCATAGTTACCTATATTAGAGTGACTCAGGACAAGTCACAAGTGAGTGTTGGGGGCCTGTTAGCCCTTGACCAGGTTTTGTGGAAATGTTGGTCATGTTTGACCAATTTTGGGGACTTCGATAGGTTGGTCGAAGATGATGCAGAGATCGTGGGATCTCGCCTGCTTTTGTGAGATTTTTGGGTTTAGGGTTTATGTAACGGGTATGGGATGTCAGCCCATGGGTTTACCCATTTTTAGGCCCCATTTTTAATGTATAAATAGATATCTAGGTGATGTAAGAAAATACAAGTGAAGAGACCTAGTACAATCAGCTTAGTGTAGAGCTAGAGGCTTTGTGCATACTATGTGCTAAGACTTGAAGAGATAAGTGCAAGTGATTGTAAGAAGGCTTTGTGTTGTGACCTAAATCAGGGAAGGAGGATCTGGTGAGGTGTGCACAGATATCCTGTCCTATGCAAAGTTGGATATGTGTCTCTGTGCATTGAAAGAAGATAATAAAGAAGAAGAAGAGTTGGTGGACGTAGCCCCACGCTGGGGGTGAACTACATATATCGTATTTTATGGTTTCTTTGTGTGATTGATGTGATTTATGCTTAGTGTTGTCATATTTATGTATGTTAGATGCATCTGATATAGTATATTGGTGTTTAGTAATGTGAATGAATGCTATATCTGCTCGATTTCTATGTGCTAACTACTTGGGTGTATTAGATCTTGTTGAATACTGCGTTGTTCTATAATTAGGGTTTTACCTACGATGTGAATAAGGGTTAAATGCTAATTAATGTGAACTGCTAAGTTCTTTGTTAAGTATTGTAATCACATATCTATGTCCCAACTAGGTTGTAGACACTTGAGTCCTGCAACCCCCCCTGCCTCTACCTCGGGTGAGACTTCATATGCTTCGCAGGTGTTTCCGAAAGGGCAGGTAGTTAGGGTTTTTTTGATGTGTTGTTGTAGCGTTGAACCCTGGGTCTACCCTTGTGCCAATATGACCTAAATATTTCATCCCTAGAAGAAAGAGAAGACCTAGCTAGATTGAGCATGGACGAGCTACATGGGATACTTGTAGCTTACGAAATGAGGATAGAGTAAGAAAATCCAATCACAAAGGAAGAAACATTAAAAGCATCCAAGAAGAAAAATAATTAGAACAAGCCAAATTCAAAACCAAATTCTATCTACGATGATGATTCAGAGGAAGATGAAGAAGTGGCAAACTTTGTGAGAAAGTTGAAAAGAGGAACAATCAAGTACAAAGGTATGCTTCCATTGAAATGTTTTAATTGTAATGGTATTGGTCATTTTTCTTCTAAATTTCCTTATGATGAGAATACATGTAGTGATGAAGAAGAATATCCTAAGATGAAAAATAAAAATAAAAGGGGATACAAGAGAAGGAACAAAAATAAATTCTTTAAGAAAAGTCTCTACTCCAAGGAAGACAACTCTTCCTTAGATGAGGATGATGAGAGTGATAGTGATTCAAAAAGAGTACTCTTCATGGAATTAGATGATGATGATGATGAAGAACATTCTGAATAATAAGGTGAAGTTGATCTCAGAGTGGAATTGATTAGTGACTTAGAAGAACTAGGAAACAAAAGAGAGAAAATCAAGCCACTCAAAGCATAATTAAAGAAGAAAAAAGGATCTCAAAATTCCAGTTCATAAGAAATCAACCAGATAATCATGAAGTTAAAAATCTATATAGAAGAAGACAAAAGAATTGAGAAAACACTAAGAAATCAGTTAGAAGAAAAGGACAAAATGATTAAAATATTGGAAGAAGAAATAGTCACTTTAAGAAAGGATCTCCAGAAGAAAGATATGCAGTAGAATAGCACCAAAATATTGGATGAGATCATAAACATTCAAAGACCATACTATGACATTTCTGGGCTAGGATACAACCAGATGCATACCGATAAAGGTTTGAGCTCCAAGGAAACAGAACAGGAAGCAAAACAAAGCACCTATGCAAAAATAGTCATAGGTACTCAAGAAGAAAATCCCAGAGAAAATGGACCACCTAGAAGATTCAGAACACAAAACCAACAATCAACAATATATCAAGAATAAGAAGGCTTCAAAAGAGCAACACCATTCAAAATATCCCCTACATCCATGTATCAAAATATTTTTCTTGGTTTATTCTATTCTTGCAACAATTTTGGTTACAAAGCTACAAACTATAGAGTGTATGCCAAGAACATAAGAAACTATGAAGGTTACTTAAGTAATATTTATCCAAGAAGACCTTATGAAACACAAAACATAAACCAAAACATTTTTAGATCATTGAGTGATGAATTGGAATGTTACAAATGAAACAAATTTGGACACATGGCCAAATATTGCAGACTGATTGTTTCTCCAAGGGAACCAAATCAGGACCACAAATGATATGGAGAAGTAAGTAAGATCAATTCAAAATTGAAGAATGCTCACTTTCTCTACAAGACCAGCATTGGAAAAGAAATTGGTATGTTGGTAGTGGTTTCTCTAAGCATATGACAGGTGAGAAGAACAGGTTTCTAACTATGAATAAAGAAAGAGACGGATTAGTTTAATTTGGAAATGATGAGTTAGAAACAATTATAGGAAGAGGCCCAGTCAAGCTTGAAAGAAAATATGCCAAGGAAGAAAATGTTCTACTTGTCAAAGATATGAAGCACAATCTATTGATCATGAGTCAAATGTGTGATCAAGGGAACATACTTATGTTCAACTCAAAATAATGTGAGATAAGAAAATAAGGATCAGGTAAGTTGGTGGCTACAACAATAACAAATCCGAGCAACATATATATCTTGAAGGAAATTGGAAAAGATAAATGTTTTTTAGGAAAGGAAAATGAAAGTTGGCTTTGACACAGAAGAATGGGTCACATGAACTTTGCAAATATTGTCAAAAACAACAGAAAGGAAGCATTAAGGGAAATGTATGATATTTCAAAGCCAAAAGACACTTTATGTAAGCCTTGTCTATAGGGAAAACAAACTAGGATCAGTTTCAAGTCAAAAGAGTACTCTAGGACAAAAACATTGGAGATTGTACATACCAACCTATGTGGAACAACAAGAACAAAGGGATTAAAGGATGAAAAATACTTTATGGTACTGGTTGATGACTACACAAGAATGACTTCAGTTATATTTCTCAAGAAGAAGTCATAGGCATTCAAAAAATTCAAGATATACAAAGAAATGGTTGAAACTGAGACAGACTTAAAAATCAAATTCTTAAGATAAGATAATGGTGGAGAATTTGCATCAAAGGAATTTATGGATTTATGTGGCGAACATGGAATAAAAAGACAATTCTTAGTAGCAGGATACCACAACAAAATGGAGTCATTGAAAGGAAGAACACAATAATATAGGAAATGGCTAGAACTATGTTGAAAGATTCTAAGTTGGGTGACATATTTTGGGTATAGGAATTACATACAACAATTCATATTTTCAATAGAGGAATGCTCAGAATTAATAGTGATAAGAATCCCTACGAGCTATGGAAAGGAAGACCAACAAATCTGAAGCATTTCAGAGTATTTGGAAGCAAATTCTACATCAAGAGAGAAGATGGAAGGATTGGAAAATTTGACTCTCGAGTTGATAAAGGAATATTTTTTGGGTACTCAAGTAAAATTAGGGCATATAATTGTTTGAATACGAGACTTGGAAAAATCGTGGAAAAAATAAATGTAACGATCGATGTGAAATATGTACGGAAGGTTAAATAAGGAAGCAAGGATCCAAAAGAATAGAATGATGAAGAAGATTTGAAAGAAGAAGTAGAGCAAGAATCAAAATAAGAATAAGAAGAGCAGGCAAAATCAAAACAAGAATATGAGCAACAAGATATTCATATACCTCCAAAGACACCTAGCCGACAAGTGTAGAAAAATTATCCACTAGAGATTATTATTGGGAATAAATATTCAAGAGTTGAAACCCAAAGAAGAGTACATTCACCAGAACAAAAACATCAAACACTATTATGCGTAGTTGAACCAAGTAGTTTTGAAGAAGCCAACAATGATGAACACTGGTTCAAGGATATGGATGAAGAATTGGATAAGATAGAGAAGAATGACACATGGGAACTTGTTCCAAGGTCGAAGAACAAGAATGTGATTGACACAAAGTGGAATTTTAGGAACAAACTGAATGAGGATGGACATGTAACCAGAAACAAAGAAAGGTTAGTATGAAAAGGATATTCTCAAATTGAAGCCATAGATTTTGAAGAGACCTTTGCCCCAGTTTCCAGGATGGAAGCAATCAGATTGATCTTAGCCTACATATATTATAAAAGAAACAAGGTATATCATATGGATGTACAATCATCCTTTATGAATGGAGAATTATAAGAACAAGTCTACATCGAACAACCTCAAGGATTTCTACTATTAGAAAAGGAAGATTATGTTTCCAGACTAAAGAAAGAATTGTATGGACTCAAGAAAGCCACCGGAGCATGGTATTCAATATTGGATAAGTATCTATAGCAACAAGGATTCAAGAAAGGTAATGTAGACAACAACATCTACATAAAAGTGGATCGAGACAGTATATTGATAAATTAAGTTTATGTAGATGACATTATCTTCTAAAGTGATGATGACAGGATGAGTAAAACGTTTTCCAAAGACATGCAGAATGAGTTCTAAATATATTTTCTTAGTGAGTTGACTTTATTTTTGGGATTACAGATATGTCAACATGATAAATTTATTTTCATATCCCAAACCAAGTATATCAAAGAAATGATAAATAAGTTTGGAATGGAATACTGTAAATCTGTAAGTACTCCTATGCAGAGTAGTTGCAAGTTGAGAAAGGAAGTTGAATCTAAGGATGCAGATCAAAGACTCTATGGATGAATGGTTGGAATATTACTATATGTGAGAGAGTCAAGACTGGATGTGATGCAATCAATTGGACAGGTTGTGATATTTCAAGAAGCACCGAAAGAAACACGTGTCATGATAGTAAAAATAATACTCAGATATATCAAGGAAACATAAGATTTTGGATTATGGTATCCAAAAGGGAATGATATATATTTATTAGCCTATGAAAATGCATATTGGGTAAGTAGCATTGATGACAGAAGAAGTACAATTGGAGAATCCTTCTACTTGGGTGAGTGTCTAGTATCATGGTTGAGAAAGAAATAATCATCAGTATCTTTGTCCACAACAAAAGTAGAATATATTGTAGCAACAACATGTTGCACTCATGTTCTCTGGATGAAACAAACATTGTAGGATATACACGTGAAGTATGATGAGAAAATTTCAATACTATGTCACAAAACCAATGCTATTAGTATCTCCAAGAATCCAATCATGCATTCCAAGATGAACACATTATGATCAAGTATCATTTTCTACGAGAACATTCTATAGAGAACAACATCAAGCTAGAGTATATTGGGACAAAAGAGAATATTGCATATATCTTCACCAAACCTCTTCCGAGGGAGACCTTTGAGTATCTTCGACAAAAACTTGGATTATTTTCTTCCCCACAATGATCCACATGACATCAAGCATAATAAGACAGGGGGAGAGAAGCAGAAGACTTGAAGAATTTGAGTAAAGAATATTTTGAATTATTTTCATATACATTAGATATTTACAAGAGAAATCACCACAAATAGAAAGAAGAGTCTTGTATATAGGGGGAGAATCCCCAAGGAGAATTTCCCTTTTCCATTGATGTCAAATGGGGAGAGAGAAAGAACAAAGGCATGGAAACAGAGAGGAAGAACAAATACATGAAGATAGGGGGAGCATTGGTCACAGGGAGAGAGATGGTCATAGGGGGAGCATGAGCAAGAGAATGAGTGTTACCATTCCATCAGTGTTACCATCAATTCCAAAGGGGGATATTGTTGAAATATTGATTGTCATTGGTGTCAATACTTGAAGAAGTATAGTAGCTTCAAAGGTATGGTTACTGAACCCAAATTTGATCGATGAAAAAGGACGGTGCAACTGCAGGTAACTCACTCATGAATGGATATTACTCATCATGTCATTTCTAGTGATAGGTGGTATTCCACGTGGTTCCTCATGGTTGAGGATTTATGTCCTTCTGAATATAGAATCCCCAAAGAATGGTTAAGAAGAATGTAGTTGGTTACAAGTCAATTATTGAAAGGGTAAAGTGGTTGTAACAAGAAATTCAAGAGGCCCCTAATATTAATGAAAGAGGTTACCCAAGAAAAGTATAAATACACCTTAATGAGTCATTCAAAAGAACATTCACTCACTTATTATATTGAATATCTTCTAGTGACCTAGTGATATATTTGGTAAGTTTTTTTATGGTAAACTTTGATGTAGAGAGAAGTGATAAATGCGGGAGTTTTGGGGTTGTAAAGGAGAGTGAAATTATCTTAGGAAACCCTAGTTTGGTTGACCCCTATGGGTTAAACTAATAGTGTCCCACAAGGCATCCCCACAGGTTGTACAATGCCTATCATGTGAGGCCCCACATGACATCATGTCTTAGTCCCATGAGGACAAGATATATATTGGGGAAATTCTTGTACCAGGTCCTTGAGGTCAGAGGAAATATTACAGGTTAGCACTAATGTGTATTAGGTAAACTACAGAGGTATTGATATGTTTATGTTCTTGTTTTGATGATTATACTTGGTTGTGGTATGGTACATTCTTGAGGTATGTTTTCCTTGGAATGTGATTGAGGTACATATTCGATACATGGTTGATTGAGGTAAACTATCTTATCTAGTTATGACATGATTGTTATGGTTCATAATTAGAGACATATATTTGATATGTGGATGTATGGTTGAGGTGTATACTTGATGTATGGTGGCATATGCATGAGGCATATCCTTTGGTTCTTTGAGGCATTACATTGATGATATGGTACATATATATGATATGGTATATGCTACAATTTCTATACATGGTTGATGCTCTAGTACATGGTATATGATTTTATACATGATTAGCTAGTCATCATTGATGTTATAGTATTTACATTTGGCATATCTTATGGTATATGATTGATGCATGTTATAATAAATATGTTGGTACACACTTGATGGATGACATGGTACATGTTTTGGTATAGCTGATGTTGATGGTCATTTATAGGTTGATGGAACAGTGACAGTGACAGGTTCTATAAAATGAAAGGTTGATGTGACAGGTTACAGGTTGATGTGACAGTGGAAATGATAGTGACTGAGATAGTGGCAGTGATTGTGGTAGTGACAGTTTTGTCTACATTTGTATTTTAGGGCAGCATGATGGGGCAAGGAAAGGGGGTTTTATCCTCCTTATGATTGGCCTTGGAGAACACAGGGAGTTGTATCTTAGTTTAGGTTGGAACTTGAGAATCAGGGGGTTGTAGCCTCCTTCTGGTTGGAGCCATAGAATTTAGGGAGTTGTAGCCTCCTTCTGGTTGGAGCCATAGAATTTAGGGAGTTGTATTTTCCTTTAGTTTGGATCCTATAAATAGGGGTTCATAGCCTCCTTCCATTTGTAGCTGGAGAATTGGGAAGTTGGTGTTTCCAATGAATGTATTCTCTTGATATATAAGAAAATAATTCCATGGTTTTCTCCCATTTGGGTTTCCACGTAAATTCTGGTGTAATTTTTTTCTGTGGATGTCTATTGTTGGAATATTGGAGAACATTGAGAGGGGGGGTGAATCAATATTGCTTATTTTTCAATATTTTAATAATATTTAATTATTAATTACAACAAGTGATCAACAAAAATGTATTGAATACAAAAATTTAAACATAATAAAAAAAAATACAAGTTACAATTGTGTGAGAGACACCAATCTCTCTTATTCTGAGAACCAACTCAAGGAGACACCAATCCCATGGTTTTAGAGAACCAACTCTAGGAAGCATCACCTCCCTATTTTTCTAGCACCAAATTGAGAAAGAACCAACTCCCTTGTTTTACAGGATCCAACCTGATGAGGACACCAATCCTCTATTTTTCAGAGCACCAACTCTCAGGAAGCACCAAATCCATTTTAATATAGGCTTCAATTTGAAAAGGACTGTAATCCTCCTGAGATCCTCCCTACCACCCTCAGTGCATAATAATGTTTACATATTCGTTATTGGACTATGCTCTTGCTTTTGATATTTTGATGTAGACTGTAGAGACACTTTCTTTCCACCACAATTTCTCGTTTATATAGTATTTAAATAGGTATAAGATTGAACCATTGTGTCTTTTGACAATGAACCATTGCACCTCTTCATTTAATTTTAACAATAATATTGTGATTTAATAGTTTGATTTTAAATTAAAAGATTTCAATTCCTTTGTAAGTTATTTATCCTTCCATGTGCAAACAATATTGTAGTAGAAATGGAATGGTTTGGTTTCAATCTTGTTGAATTATGCTATAGGCCATTTAGACTGTGACAAAAATCGAATTATGCAAAGGTTCTTTCTCAAGCCATTTTCCCAAATGACCGTAGGCTCAAAACCACGGCCTTATCCACTTAAGCGTTACTCCTAGCGCCTAGCCCTTATTATTATACACATGAAATTAATAAAACATGTCCATGGGATTATTTACTTCTAGGATCTTTACACTCCTTATCATCTCCTTTACCTTATAGTGTGACTGGTGTTGGAACCAAGTCCTCTGGTATTTTGACCTTCGATATTTATGCCTGATTCAAACTCTTTTACTCATGGAGTTTAACCTATTGAAGTGGTAATAAAGTGTAGGTAACTGGTTACTAACAATTGATAGTACTCCTTACACTATCCTTCCACTATACTCTATCAGACGGTCGAGAAATATTGTGGAGGATCTTAGATCAATGACCAGTGTTGTTTCTTGATTTTAGCCTTCAGCACTTCGAACATTTTTAATAGTAGGAGAATATGGACATCCCCAAAGTCTGTAATCTTGGACTGACAGGGGATGATGACATCACCTAGGTTGATTTGGACCCATGGTATTTGTTCCATGTTTCACAATGATTCGTGACTTTTACAGACCTTATGTGCCAAATGGACCTTGAAACTTGTCACCAATTGATTGGGCCACATGTCATATTTGTATTCTACCACATGTCTCCCTCATGGATCATGGCTTTAGACTGCTTGATCTAATGGATTGTATCACTCCCAAATTCTCCCTTCTATGTAACGATTGGTGGTATTTTGGGGCTTTGGAACTCTGGGACTCTGGGATATTATGACTCTCAATTTGTTCAACTCCCCATATTTATATCTACCGAAGTGGTAATAAGGTGATGATGATTGATTAATATCAGTTAACACCTTCGATTAATTTATCCTTCCACTAATGTTATATCTCACGACTAACATTACTCTCAAAGTTCTTCCCTCGATTTAATGGTTTGGTGGGGATTTCAGGGCTTCGGCACTACAGGACTCCAAGATATTACAACTTAAATTTGTTCAAATCCTCTGGAGGGTCAACGTTGGATGACCATGATCAATGTATGGGATAACAATTGATCTATCTATCATATTAGGTGGCTGGTGGGATTTCACGAATTCAAAAATTCATAATTCCATGTCTCTTCCTTGTCTCCTGTTATCACCCCATAATTTATGGGAATCATCTTATGACTTGGATATTATCTGCATCTGGTGATTTGGTTCACAAATGATATTGCACTCTTCAAATAATTTGTGTAAAAGAAAATAAAAGAAAACAAAAAGAAAAAGAGAAAGAGAAAGAGAAAAGAGGGCAGAAAAGAATTGAAGCAAAGGCCCCATGCAATAATAACAATTTGGTCATACCTTTCAAGCATGACCAAGTTCTTTTAAATTTTCAAGGCTGATAGGTTAGTGAATGCATCTGATCAGACCATCTAATCCTGATCAGATAGCCCCTAGGTTAGAATTAGTGAATGCATCTGATCAGACCATCTAATCCTGATCAGGTAG
>ML781251.1:634641-683057 GCA_009831015.1 Picea engelmannii | reverse complement strand
GAAGATCCTTCTAGAAGCGGAAGCTTCTATTAGGTCTTCTTACATCCGCCTTATTCTATTTTATTGAAAGGTCTTATTAATATTGACCTTTATTACATCCGAATACATTGATCTACTTATGTGCGGGTTAGGACCTTAACAATTCCTCACACTCTGCTACAAATACTCTTAAGTTAATCCTCCTTAGGTTTTGAGTCAAAAGACTCTTTCAACGCACTCCTTGCGGACAATATGAACTCCTTGCATACAAAAATCCAAGTTATCTCCCTGAACTTGATCCTCCTCGACACTTTGAACTGCTCAGAATGACTTCTTAGATACTTAGCCAAATATCAATCCTGTGCACACCTTGCAACGGGCTTCATTCAACTTAACTCTTGATGGGAGATTGTGCACTCCTTGCAACAGTCCTTATATGACCCAATTTCTCTTCTTAGACAATATCATTCTGAGTGAGTTTCAACCTATGCACACTTTCAAACTATCCCTCCTGAACTTTCTGAGTCAAAACAAACTTTGTCAACGCACTGCTTGCAAACAAACGTTTCATGTTATCTCTTCTGAGCTTCTAAGACAAAATAGACTCTGTCAATGCACACCTTGTGGACACTATACACTCCTTTCACAGGCTCATAGAAGAGAAAAAATTGAAACTTATATAATATCTCACAAATTCATACATTCAACCATGTAAATTCATTCATAACATACGAACAAGTAATAACAAAGAATTACAATTAACATAAATCCTACCATTCATTCTTTCAAATAGACACAACAACAACAACAACAAAACATTTGGAACAATGTTTCTTTGTTATAGTCATTCAAATGATATGTACATGGGTTCATACACTTGGATAAGCCTCAACAACTTCAACCACAAACATCAACAACTATCTCAATAACTTCAGCTGCAACCATCAACAACTATAATAATAAGTTCAACAACAACCATCAACAACTATAACAATAACTTCAATAGCCTCTTCTAGGAAACAATACATTTATTTAAAAAAAAAAAATCATATATGTTTTCCCTCTAACTACCTTAGCGTTATCCTATCAAATTAAAAGATTTCAACTACCAAGGATTTATTACAATAAATGTTCGAGACAAACAGATAAGATCAAATGCTTTGAATCTGTACTACAAGCTACTACATTAAAGAAAATACATTCCCCATCGATCTCCTATGTTGGTTCAACCTCCAAAAATTTAAGATCGTGTTTAATTTCAATCTTTTCTAGATATTACATTGATATTCCCTTCTTAAATTCAAAAATTACTTCAAAATGCACTATAGAGCGTTGAGCTGTCTTCCTCTTGTGCTTTGCTGAAAATGCTCCTGCATCATACTCCTTTGGAAAAAAATTCATGGACTCTTGTCCATGAGCTCCTGTACTGACTTTTCATGCTTCTGGATATCTTCTTCATTTACCCAACTGGTATCTTCTATTGGGTTTCCTTTCCAATTTACCAAATACTCAAAATAAGTTTTCCTCCTGGTCTTCCTACCAGTCCTCTGATCTATGATATTCTCCATCTGCTTCTTTTCTACTACAGGAATATGCTTCTCCCACTAGATATCTTTCTAATCTTATGAGTCTCTGGTGTCATCTTCCCTATAAGGATACAGGTCTGAAATGTTGAATATGGGAGATATACCCACATATTCTGGCATATCTATCTCATAAGAATTTTCATCAAATTTGCATAGGATCTTGCATGGTCCTATCTTCTTCAGCTTCAATTTGTTATATGTTCCACTTGGGAACCTTTACTTCCTGAGATGTGCTAGAATTTGATATCCCACTTCAAATTGAAGTTATCTCCTATGTTGATCAACTCTTCCCTTGTATTCTCTGCTACTATTCTACAACTTCTCTTTGATATTATTATGAAGATTCTGCATTTCTGCAGTGAAGTCTTCTGCTCCAATGCTTCTGAATTCAATCTGCTCCAGATCTCTCAATTCTGATACTCCTCTTGGATTTAGTCCATACACTATATGGAATGGACTGTTTCCTGTACTTTTATTTACTGAGTCATTGTATGCAAACTCGGCTTGTGATAGAATCTGATCCCACTTACTATGATGTTTAGTGACCAAACTCCTTAGCAAATCTCCTAAGCTCCAATTCACCACCTCAGACTGTCCATTCGTTTGAGGGTGATATGTAGAAATAAGGGATAGTTGTTTTCCAAATTTCTTCCACAATGTCCTCCAGAAATGACCAACAAATTTAGTGTCCCTATCTGAGACAATACTCCTCGAAAATCCATGAAGTCTCACAACTTCCTTGAAAAACAAAGTTGCAATGTGCATTACATCACTAGTTTTCTGGCATGGGATAAAGTGTGCCATATTTGAAAATATATCAACTACCAAAAATATTGAATCACTTCCTCTTTTTGTTCTTGGAAATCTCGACACGAATTCCAATCTTATTGCATCCCAAGGCCTATCTGGAATAGGAAATGGATACTGAAAAATATTGCATCTATTTACAAAATTATTTACTTCTTCTTTCATACCTAGCCAATAGTATAGACTATTCAACTATGAAAATGTCTTTTCATGGCCGAAATGTCCTGCTAGACCTCCACTATGTTTTTCTTTCAGCAGATTATCTCTCATTGAGCATTTTGGTATGCACAACTGGAAACCTTTAAACACCAATGCATCTTGAATTAGATACTCTTTCCACTGGCTTCTATCTCTAAGCACACGATTCACACATGCTTCATATGCCTCTTTAAAATCTGGATCATCACAATACATCTCCTTAAGGTGTTCAAACCCTAATGTTTTCACTTGAAATTTCTGCAGAATTAGACATCTCCTACTCAATGCATCAACAACTTTATTAACATTACCAAAAATATGTTTTGTTATCACATAATCATGTATGAGGGGTGTTTTTCCTTTGAGAAAGGCACCAGGGAAAAAAATGGTGAAGAGTGGGTCAAAAACCCACTTATCCTAAGTTTGGGGGCGCTTGAGCGCTTTATGTTATGCAACGTGTAGATTTAGGTGGCTAGAACATGTGTGCTCAAATCTATAGTGCAGATTTAATTCCAAACCCCACCCTTGGGCTCTTCTGCCTTTAACAAGGGGGGGGGGTCCCGATATGATAGTTTTCTAGTGCGTGTATCTAGGCGTCCAAAACATCCGCACCCAGATCAACGGCTAGGGATAAATTCTAGACCCCCCCCCTGACGTTCTGCCTTTAACATGGAGGGGGGTCTGATATGGGTGGTTTCTTAGTGCGGGGCCCCTACTAACATGGCACCTTCTCCTTGCGTCAAGCATCCCCCTTTTAAAACCACTAACCACCCTCACCTCCTCCTACCATCTATCCTCCACTCCACCTCTTCCTTCCTCCCATCACATCATTCTCTCTCCCCCTCGTCTCATTGTGATACACCTGTCCCTCTCCCTTCCACGTCGTCCCCATCTCAGTGATGTGTTTTTCCCGATCAATCACATCCCACCACCATATCTCCTTTTCCTCCACATAATCTATCTGTAGCTTCTTCCCAACCTTTGTGATTCCTTCACTTAGCTCTTCCACTTCAGAGTCCACGTTTTCTGCCACCTGCATTTGTCAAATCGCCTCTTCCTAGCTATCGCCCATCCACTACCTCGTGTCAAATACTCTAGTCTTCACGATTGCCCCCACGTCTTACTGTGAATCCTCTAAGAAAATCTAGATGGCAGTATGAGAAGGTCACCATGTCCTACAGGCACAGAGTTAATCGGGGCCTTCCTCGATCCCAAGGAAGTAGTTATTGAAACAGATGGTGGTGGTTAGACATCATCTCCACCATAAATGGAAAGTCCATAAAAGGACTGAAAGCTTGTCAATTCATTTGCAGGGTTGCCAGGAACACGATTGCATCTGACTAAGGTGCACGACTGTCCAAAGACGACATGCGCAGTCTGCCAGTAAATATGTAGATGTAACACCTTCAATGTGATGACTCGAAATTGCCGATGTTGTTTTTCTTTGAGTATATGTAGGAATTTTTGACATTTTTGTCAGGATCGATGGTAGATCTAAGCTCCCTATTGTAATTTTTTAATGAAGAACTGGTTTCCCTGGTTATGCATATGTAAGTGAGACTTATTGTTTAATGACAGTCAACTTATTTCATTTCTCTATAACTCATGTGTTATAACACCTGGGCATGGATGATCCAGTCGGGAGTATTTTTGTTGTTGTGATGGAGGTTTGATCATAGTGGCATAACAACTAGTTTTAACATGCTTTTCATGTTATCTCTCTTCTTTCTATACCAAGTAGCTTGGGCATGGAGGATCCAGTCAAGTTGTTATTATAGCGTTGTATCGAAGGTTTGATCACCTCGTTGTTATAGTTGTGACTTTCTCGAGTCATATCCTGGTGTTTGAAGCCCTGGTTCAAGATGAGATTGCACTTGGAGATTTTATTATTGTTTGTTCACTTACTCACCCTTTACTACACTTACTGAATGAAGTTAGATTTATACCTCACCTTCCCATGCTTTTCTTGGTCTAGGATTCTGAGTTAAAATGATATGGTTATGACTTTACTTCCATTCGGTCACCCTTTATAAAACCAACCTGTGACATAAAATACTGATGGGTATCAGGCTTACTCCTGCTACAATCCAGGAGTGACTTCTGGTGCTAACATTTATGGCGCCATTTTCGGGGACGAAGTTGAAGAATTTATTTGGGATTGAATGACATTGAGCCTATGATTCTGAAGGTGCATCAGGCATCAAAGCCTTACAAGATTGCTACTATGCACCTGGAAACTCCATTATTATGACTCCATTGGTGTGAACCTACTGTTTCAGTTGTGGCACCCAGAGGAAGGCACATGAGGTCTACTCCTATGTTTCCCTTGACAACACCTGAAGCAGATCTAGAGAAGCTTATTAGAAAAGGAAAGGCTCTCAAAGAAGGAGTTTCAACTGTTGAACTAGGTATTTCTAATATTTTTCCATCTCCTTCTGTAGAAACTCCATTATCTACTTCTCATTTTCCTATCATGCCTTCTGCTGGAGTTTCTCGAACTTTAAATTTTGGGAGTGTTCCTATTGATTTTTCCCCTCCTGGTCTGGGATTTGAGGGAGAAATATTTTTCACTCCTATTTCCCCTGACGTTGTAGCCTGGTCTGGACCCAGAATGTCTGAATATTTTCCTACCCCAGGATTTACCATTCCTTCTCCTATTACTATTTCTACTATTGTGCCAACACCAACCTCTGTTCCCTCTATCCTAGTAGCCTTCTTTTAAAATCCTTTTATGTTCCCTTTCCCCCCTACAAGATCAGTTCTGACTTCCCCTGTTCGAATTCCTTCTCCTCCAAGTTCTCCTCCACCAAATATCTCTATGGCAGGTGATCATCCCCCTATAAACAAAATGGATTCCATAGTGGTTGCAAGATATGCCCCTTTAGTCCTACCCCATCCCATGAATCCTCGTCCTATTGGAGATTATTTGGAGTATATGCCTAAGCTCACTGGAGAGGTAGACATAACTGTTGAAGAGCATCTTGTTGCCTTATACAGTTATGTAGACAACCTGAACATTGAAAATGAAGATATCTGGATGAGAGTCTTCGTCCAGAGCCTATATGGTGAGGTTAGGAAATGGTTTAGGGGACTGAACCTTGGGTCCATTGTTGGGATTGAAGCTCTGGACAATGCATTCTTGAGATAGTGGGGAGATAAAAAAGATTTCATGTAATATATGATGGAGTTTGGATCCTTGAAGAGGAAGGAAGGAAAGTATGTTTTTGACTTCTCCAAAAGATTCAATAAGATGTATAACAAGATCCCTGCTGAAATAAATCCATTAGAAGCCTATGCCAAAATCACTTATGCTAGTGCCTTTGATCCTGATTTCTACCTCTTGCTCAGAGAAAGAAGAGCTACTTCCTTGGATAACATGCAAGATACAGTCCTGGAAGTGGAATCCAATGTGTTGGTAGTTAATAAGCTCAGAGGAAAATCTGACAGAGACAAGGGAAGAGGGAGATCTGAATTGACTAAGATGATTAAGTCTCTGAATGTAGAGATGGAAAAGATGAAAATGGAGGGGAAACAAACATACAAAAATCCTTGAAATGTTGACAATAGAGGCAACTTCAGGAGGCCAAACAAAAGTGATCCTCAGATTATGCCGAGGGAACCAAAGAATAGAGATAAAGAGGATCAGAGAATCCAAGCTCCCCTATAAAATAACCTTGTTGCGATGAAGAGGAAGAAGAAGAGCTATATACTAAGATCCATTTCCTTGGAGACCCCTCCCCCATTTCCTCATTTAACTCAATCCTCATATGAAGAATCCCTCATGATCAGCCTCTCATAGCAGAAAAACCTACTAAGCTTGCAGCAAACAATTCCAAGGAAAAGAAAACTTAGAATATTCCATCAACAACCAAATATCCTATCCCAGAGGTGAGAGAAATACCTAAGCCTGCTTCCTCCTTTATCTTTGAGCATGAAATTCAAAAAATCAGAATCCCTGTCCCCCTTTCAGAGTTAGTTAAACATGAAGATTTCAAAAGGTCCCTCTCTAAACTTCTGCAACATGAGTCACCCCATCTCTCCACAGACTCGGTGAAACTTCAAGATGAGAAGCCAACAATCATCTTAGGCCCTATGGTGGAGTGCAAAGAGGATTCAACCCCTCCTTTCTACATGTCCCTGAACATACATGATAAGGTGTTGCATAATTTCTTGATGGTTTCATGGGCTTCCCATAACCTCATGCCCAAAATAGTCATGGAAGAGCTTGGGTTGGAAGTCACAAAGGCCTATCATGACTTGTACTCTTTCGACTCAAGGAGGGTGCAATGTATTGGAGTCATTAAAGACCTGGTGGTGTCTTTATTTCAGCTCCCCATGAAAAGTGTGGTCATGGACATTGTAGTAGCTAATGTCCCTCCCAAGTTTGGCATGTTATTATCAAGATCATGGATAAAGAATCTTGGAGGAACGTTATAGATGGACCTCACATATGCCACCATTCCAGTATTTGGAGGGGAGCACAGAAGACTATACAAAGAATCTCATCTAGCCTATATTTTCAGTGATGAAGCAAACCCCACAAATCATCCTATCTTCTCCCTTGATACCGACTTGGGATCCATATTGTTGCAGCTCACCAACACCCCAGAGGCTCCTCTTCAAATCAGAAAGAAGCCAATTCTCCCCCATGAAGTCTCTCCCTCAATTAATTCATTATGGAAAATGTTATTTGATGGGGTTTCTTCTAAAGATGGTGTTGGTGCTAGGATAGTTTTGGTTTCCCCTGCTCAGGAAGTTATTCCACTGTCATACAAATTAGAGTTTGAAGCTACCAATAATGTGGCACAATATGAAGCTCTTGTTTTGGGCTTAAGGGATGCAAAGGACATGGGGATTAAAGAGATAAATGTGTTTGGAGATGCTGAGTTGATTATCCAATAGATCAAAAATGTTTATCAGACCAAACAACCTCGTCTTAGGAGCTACATAAATGAAGCCTGGGATCTCATTGATAGTTTTTTCCTGGCCTTCAATATATCATTCATTCCAAGAGGAGAAAAATCTGTGGCTGATTCCCTGGCTACTTCAGCTAGCAATTTCAAAATTCCTCTGCCACCTAAGCTCATATATGATACAAAAGTGAAATACAGGCCCTCCATACTTGGCAATGTCAAGCATTGGAAGGTGTTTGAGTATGATCTTGAGATCAAGAGATTCCTGGAGACTGTTGAAGAATTTTCAGCACTGCACATTGATCAAGACTCTACCTTTGAAGAAGACTCTCAGGTCGATACTTTTCTCAACAAAATTGTTGATCATCACATTATTCAATTGCCTAGCAATTGCATCCCAAAGGGACTTGTTCCTTTGGAAAGATTGTTTGAAAACAATGATGTAGCAATAAAGGGCCAAATATCAAAAGATAATGTTGATACAGCTGAGTGTAACATTGGTACAAAGAAGGAACCAAATCTTGTCAAATTGTCAAGCATCTTGACAAGAGAACATAGGGATAAATATGTTGGATTATTGAGGGAGTTTGTTGATGTGTTCACCTGGATGTATGAATACCTCAAGAATTATGACACAACTGTCATTGAACACAATATCCCACTGAAAGAGGAGGCCAAGCCATTCAGACATAAGCCAAGACAAATTAATCCCATGTTGTTGCCTATCATGGAAATAGAAGTGAAGAAGTTGTTAGATGCTCAAATCATCGTCCCTTTTAGATATTCTAAATGGGTGGCCAATTTGTTCCTAGTAAGGAAGAAAAGTGGAGAGATCAGACTTTGTGTTGATTTCAGAAATCTAAACATAGGCTCAAAGAAGGACAATTACCCCCTACCTAAGATGGAACACATATTGCAGAGGGTAACAGGTGCATCTAGGATATCCATGATTGATGGCTTTTCTGGCTACAATCAGATATCAGTCCTTCTTGAGGATAGAGAAAATACATATTTCACCACTTCTTGGGGCACATTCATGTATGCCAAAATGCCTTTTGGATTGATGAATGCAGGGGCAACTTTTCAGCGAGCCATGGACATAGCTTTCATTGGGGAGAGGGATCCATTTGTGGTGATCTATCTAGATGATAGAACAATATTTTCTAGATATTATAAAGAACATTGTTGTCACCTAAGGAATGTCTTCTTGAAGTGAAGAAGGTTTGGTCTTTCCTTAAATCCCAAAAAAGCTTTGTTTTCCATGAAAGAGGGAAATTTTTTGAGGCATATAGTATCTGCTAAGGGAGTGATGATTGATCCTATAGAGTGGAGGTAATTCAATCCTTATCACTCCCAAGGTCTAGGAAATAAGTCTCATCTTTCCTAGGAAATATTAACTTTCTAAGAAGGTTTGTTTCAAATTTTTCTGATTTGGTGAAGCATGTTACAACCATGCTCAAAAAGGGGAATGAAGTAAAGTGGACTGTTGAACCTAGAGAAGCCTTTGACCAAATCAGAAAGGCATTGACTGAGGCACGCGTGCTTATCAGTAATGATTATTCCAAGAACTTCCTAATATTTTCTTTCACCTCCATTGATACAATGGTTGTTGTCCCACTACAGAAGAATGATGTAGGGCTGGAGAAACCTATTTCCTTTTTCAGTATAGCATTGAGGGATGTCAATATCAGGTATGGCATTATGGAAAAGAAATACTATGCCTTGGTGAAAGCACTCAAAGCTTTCAGAGTCTATGTCTTGCACTCAAAAGTAATTGCATATGTTCCTTCAGCCTCTGTGAAGGAGATTCTTATACAACCTGACATAGATGGTAGAAGGAGTAAATGGATTGCCAAGATCCTTGAGTTCTATCTGGAAATAAAACCCACCAAGTTAGTTAAAGGGAAAGGTTTGGCCAAGTTGCTGGATGAATCCAATTGTAAAGTGTTGGGGGTTAAATTCATCAACCTTTTCTCAGAAGTTTGACAGGTGGAGTTGTCTGATGGAAGTCCTCAGGGTAGTTTACCATTAGCAGAATGCACCTGGTATGCAGATATTATATATTTTCTGCAAGAATTAAACCCTCTTGATAGAATAGGGAAGAGTAAGGAAAGATATTGAAAGCTCAAAGAAGTCATATATTGACTTATTAACCAGGTCTTGCATTGGAGGGACCCTCTGGGAGTGCTTCTGCGATGTTTAAACCCATAGGGCTAGGTACTATTGGCCCACTTTATTCACTGATGTTTGTAGGAAAATCAGAGCTTGTATCAAATGTCAAAAGTTTTCAGGAAAGCAACATCTCAAACCCTTGCCCCTGAAACCTGTAGTAGCATCCACACCTTTTCAGCAATGAGGATTGGAATTCAATGGGGAGATTCATCCTTCTTCAAGTGGTCATCACAGGTGGATCCTAACTGCAACAGATTATTTCACCAAATGGATAGAAGTTATCCCCACCAGGAGTGCTTGGTACAAGGTAATCATCAACTTCTAGAGGATATTATAGCAAGGTTTGTTTTCCCAGACAGTATCATTACTGATAATGTTTCTTCCTTCAAGTCTGATCCTTTGATCAAGTTCTGTGAGCAGTTTGGGATTTCACTTATTCACTCCACTCCTTATTACCCCCAAGCCAATGGACTGGCAGAGTCTTCTAACAAGAGTCTGATCAAGCTCATTAAAATATTGTTGGAAGATAATAAGAAGGCCTGGGATTCAAAACTTAAATTCGCTCTATGGGATGATCGAGTGACAGCCAAGAGGTCCCTGGGCACCTCCCCTTTCCAACTTTTTTATGGGACAAAAGTTGTATTTCCCTCTCAGCTGGGTGTACCTGTAGCCAAATTCTTTCAGGATTATGAAGGGGAACCAGACAATATGGTTAGAATAATTCATCAATTGGTAGAGGTCCAATAGTTCAGAGAGCAGGTGATGGACAAAAAACTTGAGAATCAACAAAGGATCAAGTAGGCTTTTGATAGAAAGGTCAAAAAAGAGGATTTCCAGCTAGGTGGGATGGTACTAAAATGGGACGCTCCCAAATAGGACAAGGGAAAGAACAACAAGTTTGAAGCCCTGTGGATCGATCCCTTCAAAATATCTGAAGTGTTTTCAAATAATAGCTGCAGGTTGCAGGATTTGGAGGGTGTTGAAGTTTTCAATAGCCCTGTGAACGGGCATTTTTTGAAGAAGTTTTTCTTGTGAGCCATACATTGCTCCTCTATGTTTGTAAATATTGTTCTTCTGTTTTTTTTTTTGGTTTTAATGAAGGACTCCATATCCCAACAGCAAGGCACTGGAACTGCAGATGAGTTCTTGGAATCTCACAGGGAGCAATCCATCCCCCATGGAAACTAATGTTATCACATAATCATGTATGGGGGGTGTTTTTCCTTTGAGAAAGGCTCCAGGGCGAAAAATGGCGAAGAGTGGGTCAAAAACCCACTTATCCTAAGTTTGGGGATGCATGAGCACTTTGTGTTATGAAACGTGCATATCTGGGCAGCCATAACATGCACGCTCAGATCTATAGCTTAGATTTAATTCTGTACCCCCCCTGCTCTTCCTCCTTTATCGAGCAGGGGGGGTATGATATGATAGTTTTCTAGTGCGTGGATCTGGGTGGCCAGAACATCCGCACCTAGATATACGGGCATGGATAAATTCCAGACCCCCCCCCCCTCAACGTTCTACCTTTAACATGGGGGGGGCGCGATATGGGTGGTTTCTTAGTGCGGCCCCCCCACTAATGTGGCACCTTCTCCTTGCATCGAGCCTCCCCCTTTTAAAACCACTAACTTCCCTCACCTCCTCTTGCCATCTATCCTCCACTCCACCTCTTCCTTCAACCCATCACATCACTTGATCTCCCCCTTGTCTCGTTGTGATACACCTGTCCCTCTCCCTTCCACACCGTCCCCGTATCAGCGATGTGTTTTTCCTGAACAATCACATCCCACCACCATATCTCCTTTTCCTCCATGTAATCACCCCATAGCTTCTTCCCAGCCTTTTTTATTCCTCCACCTAGCTCTCACACTTCAGAGTCCATGTTTTTTGCCACCCGCATTTTTCAAATCACCTCTTCCTGGCTATCGCCCATCCACTACCTCGTGTCAAATACTCTAGTATTCATGATTGGCCCCCGTGTATTACCGTGAATCCTCTAATTAGATCCAGATGGTAGTATGATAAGGCCACCACATCCTACATGCACAGAGTTGACTGAGGTCTTCCCCGATCCCAAGGAAGAAATTATTGAAACAGATGGTGGTGGTTAGACATCATCTCCAACATAAATGGAAAGTCTAGAAAAGGACTAGAATCTTGTCAATTCATTTGCAGGGTCGACAGAAACACGATTGCGTCTGACTAAGGTGCACAATTGTCTAGAGACTGCATGCACAATCTACTAGTAAACATGCAGACGTAATGCCTTTAATGAGATGGCTCGAAATTGTCGTTGTTGTTTTGCCTTGAGTATATGTAGGCGTTTTTGACATTTTTGTCAGGATCGATGGTAGAGATAAGCTCCCTATTGTAAAGTTTTAATGAAGCACTGGTTTCCCTGGTTATGCGTATGTACGTGAGACTTCTTTTGTAATGATAGTCAACTTCTTTCATTTCTCTGTAACTCATGTGTTAGAACACCCAGGCATGGATGATCCAGTCGAGAGTAGTTTTTTTGTTGTGAAAGAGGTTTGACCATAGTGGCATAACAACTAGTTTTAATAGGATTTTCATGTTATCTCTCTTCTTTCTATACCAAGTAGCTCAGACATGGAGGATCCAGTCGAGCTATTATTATAACATTGTGATGAAGGTTTGATCACCTCATTGTTATAGCTATGAATTTCGCGAGTCATATCCTGGTGTCTGAATCCCTGGTTCAAGCTGAGCTTGCACTTGGAGCTTTTCTTATTGTTTGTTCACTTACTCACCCTTTACTACACTTACTGACTGAAGTTAGATTGAGACCTAACCTTCCCATGCTTTTATTGGTCCAGGATTCTGAGTTAAAATGATATGGTTTTGAGTTTACTTCCATTCGGTCACCTTTTATAAAACCGACCCGTGACATAAAACACTGATGTGTATCAGGATTACTCCTACTGCAATCTAGGAGTGACTTCTAGTTCTAACATGTTTAATGAAAAAAGTGAAATTTTTCATAAACTCTATCCACTTAGCATCTCTTTGATTTAACTTCTCATGTCTGGTTATGAATTGTAAATCTTGATTATCGCTATACAAAACAAATTATTTTGGAACAAGGTAGTGCCTCCATTTCTTCAAGGCTTGAATTACTGCATAAAATTCTTTATCATATGTGGATTAATTTCTCTCAGTGTCATTCATATTCTCACTCAAATATACAACATGCCTATATTCTTGGATCAATATCACTCCAATTGCAACTCCACTAGCATCACTTCTTACTTGAAATGTATTCCCGAAATCTAGAAAGACCATAATCGGTTGTTCTGTTATCTTCTCCTTCAATATCCTAAATCCTTTCTCAGCTTCTTCTGTCCATTTGAAATAATTGTGGCTCTTCTCCACTGCATCTAATATTGGTGCACAAATTCCACTGAAATTTCTAATGAACTTCCTATAGAAACTTGCTAATCCATGGAAGCTTCTCACCTCGAATATGCTCCTTGGTGATGGCCATTCTTTGATTTCTCTCACCTTCTCTAGATCCATATTCAATTCATTTGAAGAGATTACAAAAACCAAGTAAATGAGTTATGTCTTCATAAAAGAGGACTTCTTCATATTTATCAACAACTCTTCTCGTTGCAACCTCCTCATGATCACTAATATTAAATGCCTCAAATGCTCTTCTTCAATTTTACTAAAGACTAATATATCATCCAGATATAAAATCACAAAATTACCAATAAAATATTTCAATACCTCATCCATCAACCTCATAAAATTACCCGAGGCATTTGTTAATACAAATGGCATAACAAGCCACTTATACAACCCTTCATTTATTTTGAAGGTTGTTTTCCATTCATCACCTTCTCTCATCCTTATCTGGTGATATCCACTTTTCGAATCTATCTTTGAAAAATAATTTTCTCCACTTAAACAATCCATTAAGTCATCCATCCTGTCAAAGGAAATCTATACCTGATGGTTATTTTTTTTATGGCACTTGAGTATGTACACATTCTCCATACTCCATCCTTCTTCGGACTTAACATAGTTTGCATTGTGCATGGACTCAATATTTTTCTAACCAATCCTTTGTCCATCAAATCTTGGACTTGCTTCTTTATTTCCTCGTTCTCTTGAGTTGTTAATCTGTATGTTTATTTGTTCAGAAAACTCTCTCTCGGTATTATATCAATGTGATGGTTGATACTCCTGATAGTTGTAAATGAGTTACATAGCTCATCCACTACTATGTCAGCAAAATTCTCTAACAATGCCTGAATTTATTCAGGAAGATCCTCCATAGAAGTACTTGTAAGGACAACTTTGGGTTTCCTCACCACAAAAAATTTCATCCCATGTTCCTTCTTGACTTAACTCAGGAGTTCCTTCCCACTCATGAGAAGTATACTTGTTCTAGCTTCTTCCTTTACTTTATTTTCCTCTATTGGAAGTAACATGTGGGTCCTACCATTCTTCTCCAAAGTATAAGTATTTTTTCTCCCATTATGAATAAAATTCTTGTCAAACTTCCATGGTCTTCCCAACAAAACATGACATTCATCACAAAAAATCTCATCTCTATATCCTCCTATCTTAAATTCAACTAGGCATTGTTTAGTTACCATTAGCTGGTGACCTTTCTGCAACCATGAGACTCTATATGGACTTGGATGTGCAGTTGTCTCCAGATCCAATTTCTCCACCATCTCTATGGATACTAAATTATCAATGATCCCACTGTCAATTATCACCATACATACTCTGTCTTTAGTCTTGAAAGAAATTATGAACAAATTGTTCCTCTGCACTAGTTTTTCCACTTCTTTCTCAGGCTTCAAGAGAACCTTCCTCATCATCAAGGATCTCCCATCTTCTGCACCTTTTGCTTCAACATTCCACTTCTGAGCTTCTGAAATGTGAGCTTCACCGCCTTCTTTCTTTCTCTTAGGGAATTCCCAAGACATGTGTCTTGCCTTTCCATAAGAATAACACTTCACTTCTCCTCCTCTTCCTCGAGGAAAATAATTTCTACCACCATATTGTCTTCCTTGAGAACTTCCTCCTCTTTCTGATTGACTATGTGGTTTTTGAGTCTCAACCTTGGGCTTCTGTGCATTGTCATGGACAATTCCCTTACCTTTATTTAAAATTCTACCTCTGATTCACTGGCTTTGTTTTTTGTCCAAATTATCTTCTTCCTTCAAGGAAACTTGATAAGAATCCTCCACCGTCCTTAATGTCATCATCTTGATATCATATTGGATTTCATATCTTAGTACATTGATATACCTGAAAACATTTTCATCATATTTGTATCTCTATCCAGCCCCGATGTTCAGCTTGTAGAACTCCTCTGTGTACTCTTTCACTGTCATTCCCTTATGTCTTATGTTCTGAAACTTCTTGAATAGATTTTTTTGATAATCCTTGGGTATGAATTTATCTTTCAACTTGGATACCATTCTATCCCAACTCTTAATATTTTTTTTTCTTTGCTCCTCTTGTCAGCCTGCAGTTCATCCCACCACAACATTGCATGTCCTTTTAATATAGTGACAACATGTTTTACCTTTTTCTCCTCATAGATGCCTTCATAGTCGAATTACCTATCCATTGCTCATATCCAATCAAGAAATTATTCAACATCTAAATTTCCTTCATACATGGGGATGTCTATCTTTTCTCTAATTCCCAATTTAACAACAGATTTCAACAAGCGTTCTTTTGTAGCATCCTCTGCTCCAACTTATTCAACTTCTCTCTCTTTTCTTTCTGCATCACTGACGTCTCCAACATTATATGCTCTCCTTTGCACTGTCTCCATCGCATCCAACCTTGCACATAGTTCTATCATCTCCCTTTCCACTGCTCAATTTTTTATAGGTGGCTCTGCATGTCTTCTAGGAGGCATTGTGTTGAATTTTTTCTTCACACACAAAGAACAATTTGAGGCTCTACTACCACTTGATGCATCCCCCCTTCCCTCCTAGGGGTTGCGTGACATCCCGGTCAAGGATATTCACACACCTGAGTCAAATATTCTCCTCAGGCCTCCAATAGAACTGAAAACAATTTACACAGGTCCCCTTGATGTCACCCTCAGGTTCAATTCGCCTACACCACTGGTTCCTGGTGCCTCTGAAAACATGAAATTTTGAGTGCTAGCTCTTGTGCTATACTCCTTTTCCAATGTGACCATGGGCTATGACCACGGCCCAACTCCCATCGTGACTTTGCGCTTCAGATATTTTGCAAGCAGTTGAATCTCAAATCCCTGAACTCCAAATCGACAAAATCCCTTTGGGAAAGATCTACCATTCTTGTCTCTCCTACAACCAACGACTATGATCCACTTTGGACTCCAGCCTTCAGGAGTTTCGAACATCTTAACACTCCTTTTCTCTAAAGTATTTTGTACTTGGAGATTCAGGTCAAGCACTACGTGCTTCTCTTGATCAACGACTGAGATTTGTCCCTTACTCCGCTTCAGATGACTGATAGTCGACTCGCCTCTTTCTCCTCAACTCTTCTTCAAAATTCATGAACTAGTGACATGTGTCCTTCCTAGATCAACGGTTACGATATACTTCGCTAGTTCAGCCTTCAAAAGTCTTTGGGTACTCCTCCTTCACCTTTCCTCTGAAGGAATATTCCTCCTAAACTTGTGGATCTCCACCAAATGTCCTCTCTACATCTGATGATCCAGATATCCCCTCTCTTTGCGACTTCATGAAAAAATCAAATTTTTCTTCGCGCAAAAGTTCCAGAACTCTACCTTCCGAACTCTCCAATCTACTACCATGTATCCTCGCTGCAACCAACAGTTGGGATCTCTTCGTGGCTTGAGGACTTGGACAATCCATGCTACTCAAACACTTTAAAATCTCTAAACCATGAAGTGTCAAAAGGCTCCACGACTATCCTCCATGCAACTCTCCCAAATCTAATAGTCTGGAACGATCCCACTTCCTCCTTAACGGATCCTACTTGTTAATTTGTGAAATCTTAAAGGGATCCTCCCTATTAAAGGATTTTTGTTGCTACCTCTTCTGAGCTTGTTCTTTCTTCGAACTTTTACTCCTTAGAGTGTTTTCTTTGACACTTAGTTTAAAATGACCCTGTGCATGCCTTGCGACATGTCTTCCTCCAAGACTTAGCTTCTTTGTGGACAACTGTGCACACCCTACAATAGTTCCTCACACTCTTTTGAAAATACTCTTAAGTTACTCCTCCTAAGATTCTAAGTCAATAGACTTTATCAACGCACTCCTTGTGGACAATATGCACTCCTTGCATATGAAACTCCAAGTTATCTCCCTGAAATTGTTCCTCCTTGACACTCTAAAATTCTCAGAATGACTTCCTCGATACTTAGACAAATATTGATCGTGTGCACACCTTGCAACAAGCTTCCTTCAACCTAAATCTTGATGGGCGACTGTGCACTCCTTGCAGCAATCCTTATATGGCCCAAATTCTCTTCTTGGACAATATCACTCTGACTGAGTTTCACCCTACGTGCACTTTAAAACTATCCCTCTTGAACTTTTTGAGTCAAAATAGACTCTGTCAACGCACACCTTGCAGACACTATGCACTCCTTGCAAACAAATGTTCAACGTTCTCTCTTTTGAGCTTCTGATTCAAAATAGACTTTGTCAATGCACACCTTGTAGACACTATGCACTCCTTGCACATTCTCGTAGAAGAGAAACAATTGAAACTTATCTAATATATGAAAAATTCATACATTCAACCATGTAAATGAATTCATAACATAAGAACAAGTAATAACAAAGAATTACAAATAACAGAAAGCCTACCATTCATTCATTCGGATAGACACAACAACGACAACACCAGACATTTGGAACAATGATTCTATGTTATATTCATTCAAATGATATGTACATGGGTGCATACACTTAGATAAGCCTCAACAACTTCTACAATTACAACTTCTTCGACAACAACTATCAGCAGCTATATCAATAAATGCAGTCGCAGCCATCAACAACTATAACAATAACTTCAGCAACAACCATCAACGGCTATAAAAATAACTTCAACAACCTCTTATGGGAAACAATACATTTATTTATACAAAAGAGCTCATAGATAGGATAGAAGAGGTTGGATAACTAAATTTTACATAAAATCTAATACAAGTAAAATTTATTGGATAACTAAAGGATTTCATGAACATAATGGCTACACACCCAAAATTTGTTCAATTGATTGACATAATTGTAGTAGATATCCTAGAATCTTATGTACTGCTACTTAGTCGAGATTGGTCCGAAAAACTTAATGGATACTTTAGCACGGATTGGGCTCACCTCTCGTTTCCACTAAAGGGACATACCAACATGATTAAGATTGATATGGAAAGATATATCAAACATAATGTCATCGATCTAGAATCCTTCAATGAACCCTCGTTGGCAGCTTTCCCCATGCTAGGAAACTAGTCATGCAATTTTGATTTTTGTAATTTCTCTCCTCTCTTTTCTGATATACCCCTCACTCAAAACTCCGAAATTAATTTTCAAGTGCATTTACTAGAAGCAGCATAAGAAAGTGGCATTTATAAATAACCTCTGCTAGAAACATCAAACAACATATATGAAGATGAGAAAGTAACTCGGCCTGAAGAAGTTGCTAATTTTTTCTCACAAGTTTGGATGAGGTACTTTGATGGGTGTTAATCACAAGAAGGGTCGGGAGAAGGATGTATTCTTATTGACCCAAAGGGAAAATGAAAATTCCTATCCTGTAGACTAGAATTTGAATGCACCAATAACACTTATGAGTATGAAGCTCTAGTTAAGGGACTAAAGAAATCCATAGAATCAAACATTAAAGAAAATAAATTTTTGGGGGACTCTAAAATTATTGTTAGGTGAGTGAAGAATATTATACATTGAAATTCACCCCACTTAAGGAATTACCAACAAGAGGTGCATAGAATAATAGAACATTTTGAGGCCTTCAATATTACTGTTCTTCCTAGGACAAAGAATACTCTTGTTGATTCCCTAGACACTCCAGCCTCGAGGTTATCCCCTTTAGAAGAATACGAAGCCTCTAGGTTCACTGTGGAACTACTCTACAAACCATCAATACCCAACAATATTTCTAATTGGAAGGTTTTTGAAGGAGATGAACAGATTATATATTTTCTAACCAATCAAGAGAATTTTAAATATATGACTATTGATAATGAAGTATTCCAGGAGCAACTGGAAGAAACCAATTTCCACGAACAAAAGGGTGGAATAGATTAATCTAATAATAAGACAAGGTTTCACATGATACTGAAAGGAGTAGCCAATTTGGAGAACTTGTTTGACCTGAAGGAAAGATTTAAAGGGTCAAAGAACACAAATATAGGGATTTCATGTCCCATGTACGAAACTATAAACCTAGGAAACCCGGAAAACCATAAGAATGTAAATATAGGCAAAACAGTGTCTAAATAAGATAGGAAATCCTACCTCAAATTTTTTAGAGAATATCAAGATGTTTTTGCATGGTCCTACCAAGAATTGAAAAATTATGACACTCGCATTATCCAACACACAATCCCATTAAACTCTAGAGTAAAACCCTTTCAACAAAAGATCAGGAAGTAACATCCATATATGGAACCCCTGATGTATCAAGAGTTGAAGAAATTACTAGATGCTAAGATTATCTTTCAGGTTAGACACTTTGCCTAGGTACCAAATTTGGTTCCTGTCAGGAAATATTCTGGGGAGATCTGCCTGTGTGTAGATTTCAAAAACCTTAACAGAACATCAGAAAAGGATAACTACCTAGTCCCACGCATGGAACAACTCTTGTAGACTATGTCCAGTTTTGAAATTTTCTCCCTTCTAGATGGTTTCTCAGGTTATAATCAGGTACTAGTGTTAGAGGACGATCGATTGAAAAATACCTTCCGAACTAAGTGGGGAACTTTTTCTTATAAATGCATGCCCATTGGGTTGATTAATGCAAGGGGAACCTTCCAAAGGGCCATAGACATAGATTTTCGAGGATTGATTTAAAAATGTGTAGTAGTATATTTGGACGACGTGACTGTGTATTCAAAGAACAATGAAGATCACATCCAACATCTAACCCATATTTTCAAAAGGTGTAGGAAATATGGAATATCTTTAAACCCTAAGAAAACTATATTTGGTGTCGAGGAAGGGAAAATGATAGGTCATACTATATCTGAAGCATGAATTCATATATACCCGGAATGAATAAAGGCAATACCTTGACTTCCCTTACCCCATAACAAGAAGGCTATGCAATCCTTCTTTGGGAAAATTAATTTTGTGAGAAATTTCACCCCCAATTTTGTTGAAACTATCAAACCCTTACAAAAAATGATTCGCAAGGATGCATATTTTAAGTGGGATGACGAGTGAAAAGATTCTTTTAATAATATCAAAACTGAAATATCTCAAGCTTTGGTGCTGCGAAGTCCCAAATTTAGTAAAGATTGTTTCCTCTATACTTTCACCTCCGACCAATCCTTAGCTACAGTATTGACCTAGAAGGATGATGATAACAATGAGGCATCAATATCATTTATGAGCTCTAATATCCAAGGATCCAAATTGAATTACTCTTCTATAGACAAACAAGCTTATGTGATGTACAAAGTAGTAAAACATTTCAAATCTTACATCCTAAAAAATCACACCAAAGTCATCAAGCCTCATCCCGCAGTTCGATCCCTATTCACTCAATAGGAGATGGGGGAGAAGAGGAAATTGGATGGTAGTTGTCCAAGAATTTGATCTATATATAAAACCTTCCAAATTAGTAAAGGGACAAGGATTGTGTAAACTGGTTGCATAAGCCCAATATCAAATGAATGAATACCTTGGGTGGGAAGATGAATTAGAATTGTGGTGTAGTGAAGCTTTATACATTCCCCCAGGGACAAAGTACTGGTATGAAAAATTTTCTTACCTCCTACATCATGGGACTTTCCCAGAAAACCTAAGTCCTAGGGAAAGGAGAGCTCTCAAGCTAAAATCCGCGCAATATCACCTCGTAAATTCAATAATTTTCAGCGTAAATTATGATGGAGTACTCTTGAGATGTCTCGAACGTGAATATGTTGAAAAGGTTCTGAAAGAGCTCCATGATGGTCCTACAGGTGGAAAATTTTCAGGAAATACCACAGCTCACAAAATATTAAGAGCCAGTTATTACTGGCCTACTCTATTTAGGGATTCTCATGAGTACGCTAGGAACTGTAAATCTTGTCAAATGAGCATTGGTAGAGAAAAGAGAGTAGTTTTCCCACTCAAACCAGTGACCATATCCATACCATTCGAGCAATGGGGATTAGACGTCATAGGAGAGATTACCCTGAGTTCTTCAAAACAACATAAATACATATTGACTGCTACAGACTATTTTACAAAATGGGCAGAGGCCATCCCCTTAACTCATGTGAATGAAAAGGTTGTAATCCAATTCATAGAATAAAAACTGATCACAAGGTTTGGGATGCCATCCATTCTCCTTTATGACAATGTTTCTTACTTTTCTTCTACCCTATTAACAAAGTTTGCTCTAGACAAAGGAATCATAATAAGATACTCTGTAAATTACTATCCATGAGGAAAAGGGGTGGCAGAATCAACTAATAAGAACCTAGTGAGGATCTTGAAGAAAACAAATGCAGACAATCAGAGGAATTGGCATAGCTTGCTTCATAATGCCTTATGGGCAGATAGAATATTACCCAAGGAAGCTATAGGAAACTCTCCATATTTTCTGGTTTATGGACAAGAAGCCATTCTCCCAAATGGTTTATATCTTTCGTCACTTCAACTTGCTCAGGGTTGAAGAGGACAACCCTCATCGGTTATTCAACAAAGAATTGATACCCTCCTCATGCTTGAATAAGAAAGAGAGAAATAAAAAACCAAGTTCATTTCTCATCAACATATAGTTAAAAGATGGTTTGACAAGCATAAGTCCAAAGAGAAGAATTTTGAAGTAGGAGACTTAGTCTTGAAATGGGATAGAGAAAACGAACCTAAGGGAAAACATTAGAAGTTTCATAATCTATGGCTCAGAACTTTCCAGGTATCTGAGAAAATTGGAGCAGGAATGTATCAATTGCAAAATATGAGGGGGGAACCCGACGCCCTCCCAGTGAATGTCCAAGTCATAAAAAGAAATTTTTTTTATGTATATGTGTGTGTGTGTGTGTGTGTGTGTTTGTATTTTTCATATTAGGATAAATGTGTAGGTTTAAGGTAGACTGATTGCAGATTCATTTTTATTTTTGTCTTTTCTTTTTCTTGGTATTTTCTTGTAATAAAGTTTTGTTCCATAAAACATTGGTCGACCTTAATAAATATTTTGTAGCAAACTCTGCTCCTAAATAACGCTTACATGCAACATAAGAAATGTTGGGCAATTGCAAATTTATTCAAGGATATCTATATCTTGTCTTCATAAAACAAACGACCTTGATAAGTGATGAAGTGTCTATCTGGTGGTCTGGTAAAGCCTGAAGGGAAATATGGCAAGTTGGGAAGGACCACATGTACATCTAGATAGAGCTAGGAAGAAGTTCACATTAACCATTTCATATTGTAGATAAAAAACATCCTCCTCTCCAACTCACTTAGGGAATTTCTTCCAGAAATAAATCGATTATATTAAATGTGTGAAAAGTAGGAGAGGGTATGTAAAAAAATACACCGGGGCTATGGACGCTTGCTGGTAGCAGAGCAAGGTATGTGATGTCAGGGTGACTCGATCGGGGCTGTGGATGCTCACTGGAAGAGAAGCAACACCGTAGTGAGTGAATAACGATAACTAAAAATTCCTCAAGCCAGTGAATTCCTTACCTTACTCTTGCCAAAAGGGGGCATGGGTCATGGTCAAGAGGAATGAAGGTGGGATAAGGGTGAAACACCATAGGTGGACCCAGATTCACGAATCAGGGAAATTGTACACTCATGGATAGGAAATACTCTAATAAAAGCGAAGCTAGTTAGTTTCTCAACTAGCTTCTGCACGAGCTAAGCCTCAAGGAAGGAACTGGGATTCTTCTTTCTCCTAGAGAATAGCTATTTGTTGAGCGCTCAACACACCCTAAAAGATTTTATGAAATTTTGTCTCTTTTGGGTACCATTTTTTTTCTTTTTGTTTTTCTTTCTGAATTGAGTCCACGGTGGAGGGATTGTTAATTTTGTTTTCATGTCTCTTCATTGATCAAATTGGATTTGTTTGAACTTGTCAATGTGAAACGTTTGTGTCTAAAAAGAACTTGGCATTTTAACTAAGAATCTACAGCTAAAATTGTGACCCGCACACTTATGTTAGACGTCGAAAAAATACGAGAAAGTAAAATGACCACATGGTAACAATAATCATTGATCGTCGATGTATCATTGACATTGTTAAAAAAACATATTAGATTTGTGCTAGTTTTTCGTAAAGAAGATTGAGGAGGTTATCGATTTCCCATCAGCGTCGATGAAATACGAGAGGGATAAAATTTGACATGGGCCATGATGAACCCCCGATAGCCGATCACTGATGCATTTTTTTGGGGTCGGTGAATTATCAAATATTTAAATCATGGAAAAATTTCTCATTGACATATCGTCGATCACTGATCCCCGATTCATTTTTGATATCGAAAATTTTCGAAGGGGGTTGTTGGCCCTTGGTTATGGAAGAAAGAAAGGATTGAGGAAGAAAAGGTCAAGCACAAAATGCACGAGAGACACAGTGACTGTCACTGGGTCGAAGTAAGAAAATGAGCAAAAAAGATGGAGCAAAGTACAGAAAAGCAAGTCGTTGAATGAGGAGATCAAGGATGATAGACCAACAAGAGAAAATAATCGTAGACAACTCAGCAAGCAGAGAAAGACATCATTGGATGCTTTGGAGAATCATATGAGAAGGGAGGAAAGATAGGCTGGCGAAGCCCTGAAAAGGTGGGTCAAGTTGAACTAGGGTTTTAGACACCTAGGGTTTTGGGTAATTAGGGTTTTGACACCTATGTTTCGACCTAAGGCTGTCAGTGAGGGACTATAATGTATAAATAGAGGTCGAGAGGACCTAGGTCAGGTCGGTACTGGTGTTGGGTATAGATATTGATTGTTGTTTGAGAGATTATTGTACTGTGAGAGAGAGGAGTGTTGAGAGTGAGAGCCTTCTGGTATTGTAAGATATTCAGCTATGTGTGAAGATCAAGTCCTGTAGTTGGGTGTGCAGGAAGGTGGGAGACAGAGAGAAGAAGAGAGAATATCTGTTGAGTAAGAGCACAGATCAAAACTATAAGCTTTACCTTAAAATATCATGAGCACAGTTATGTGGACGTAGCCCTAGATAGAGGGTGAGCCACGTATATTTTGTGTTGTATGTGTGATTGATGCCTAGATCTCTGTCATTGTTAAACTGTTATTTTCATTATTATGTTAGATCATATGTATATCTATGCAGAGTAGATCTAGCTGATATGAGATATATGAATGATGCATTATTGTTGTATTAGTTCCACTTGATATTCCCCTGGTTGTAGACATCTCTGTCCTACAACCCCCCTCTTAGTTTCTTTGGGTGAGACTTCATCTGCTTCGTAGGTGTTGCCAAAAGGGTCAATAGTTAGGGTTTTGTTGGTGTGTTGTTGAAGTGTTGAACCCTGGGTCTGCCCCTGTGCCAACAAATGGTTCTATTGTTGAGATGCGAATATGTTTAAGGAAATATCGAGGTGGTTCCCATCAAAGAATGAGATTCAAAAGTTGATAGAGGATCAAGAGAGGGACTTCATTGAATCCCAAAACAAGAACCCTAAACTGAGTACTGAATATTGGCTACAAAGATACATCTTCATTGAAATTCATGAGATCTTGTTTGGGGGAATCCACCAGGAGTTGTTTGAATGGTTGGCTAGGTTAACCGATACCCAGTTCGAGATTAGGTCTAGACCTCCTGTGGTTTGGACGTCGACACTGATCCAGAAGGTCAAGAGAGTTGACAAAGTTGTATCCAGAGAAGTAGATCATTGGTTTGATAGTACCATTGGAGGGTATATCACCGAGTTTTTTGTTGATAGAACATAATTGTATAGCCAAGCCGAGAGATACTTTTTCAAAGGACCTAGAGGAGAATTTTTGCACTTTCTGAATATGAGAATCAAGATGCTCTTGCATGAAAACCACATCTTGAAGATACAGTAGATTGGTCGGACCTGAAAAGGCTAATGTTCAAGATCTTGAACAACAACAGTGACACAAAAGTAGGACATACGCGTAGTGGGAAAGTATTTCGAGGGGTTCACCTTGAGAACTTGTTTAAGCAAAACTACGAAGAAGAGGGTTTCTACAGTGGAGAAGAGGTAGATCTAACTGATGAAGAACATTCAGAGCCCACCAGAACAGAAGAAGGGGAAGCTGAAAAACTTTTCCAAAGTGAGCCAGGAACCTCAGGAATTACACGAACTACTGAAGTAAGTAACATTAATCTTCCTATTGTCTCAACAGCACTTAGCAGTCAGAATAGTTAGAACCACCAGAGTCCTCAGAGCACTATTACTCATAGCTTAGCGTCTACTCAAACAAGAAGCCTAGTCAGCTCTATGGAAGATGAAATGAGGCTCCCTATATTTAAAGGAGGTGGATTTGAAGATCCATATCAACATTGGTTTCTGTGTGAAGTCATATGGAATATTAAAAGTATCACCGACGAAGCCATCAAGAGAACACAGTTCAACACTACGCTAAAGGACCGTGCACTGAGATGGTACATGAAACTTGTCCAAGGACTGGTGTAGCCTAAAACATTGAATGATATCAATAATGTGCTAATTGCAGAGTTTAAGAAACCTAAGTCGAAGTCACAATGTATTACATTGCTAGAAGAAATCAAACAAAAGCTAGAAGAACCTGTTTGTGAGTTTGACCAGAGATTCAAGACCCTAACAGGTTGATTAATTTTTTAGATCCCCAATGAACAGAACAAAGAATGGTTCATCACTATGCTTTTACCATACATCAGAGTCCCTATGATGTAGTAGAATATTGCATCACAGGAAGAAGCTTTGGAAATCACCATGAAGCTTAAATCAACACCTACAGGAGAATCGAGCTCAAGCATGAGCCAGATCTTGAGTCAACTAACCAGTTTGTCTTTATAGGTTGAGGATATGAAGAAAGATAAGGGAAAATACAAAAGGGAAGATGTCTGGTGTGTGAAATGTAGATCAGAAGGTCATGATAAGGAACATTGTCCCTTATTCCATGAGTATTTGGCCTCAGGAGTGTCGAGCCCCTTGAAGAAAGTTAACCTACCCTAGTGTGATGTGTGCAGAAATAGACATCGCCCAGGTGAGTTCTATTACATGCAGAAGTATGTTCAGACACCCAAAAACTTGTACTACACATTCTGTAAATTAGTAGGGCATGATGATAGAGATTTTAGAGCTTACGACCTCATGCATGAGAGGTCGAGAGACATATACACGATTTAGGGTGAAGTAGAACAAGAAGGAAATATTTTGCAGTACAACTCTCCAGGGAGAGGAAACTTCACTCCTCGTAGTGGATACAGAGGAGGAGGAGGAGGAGGAGGTATGAGTCAAGGTCAAGGAAAAATAATCTATTATAACTTTTCACAACTAGGACACTTAGCAAGGGATTTTCAGAACCCTTGCACAACCTATAGTTATTGTAACTCTTTTGAGCATGCCATAGAAGAATGCCATGTCCTACTGGCTAAGGTTCAGGAAATATGAGGACCCTAGTAAAACCCACAAGTACAACTGATATATGCTGAAACTCATGGAATCGGGCCTAGAGTCGATGTCATTACTCGAGAAGGCACTGCTACATGAGAGGATAGAAAAACCCAAAGAAATATCGTAGAAGAGTTAGGTATCAGGAAAGATGAAGAGAAGACTCAAGCTTTTGATGCAAAGAATGAAAGATAAATCTTTGAGGAAGCAAGACAAGAGTTCAAGAGGAACCAAGGATCCTCATCTAGAATGCAACCAAAAGTAAAAGAGTATGAAATGCCTCGGGCATTTGATCAATAGGTTGTGCACAAAGAAGGAAAACAATTAAGTACACTCAACGACTTTCTATACACTTGTCTTAAATTAATTCAGGATGAGAAAGATGTACAAGAGTTACAAAACCTAATCAGGCAGTATGAGCTAGGAAAGGTAGACCCCTTGCTAAACAGGGAAGTACACCAGATTGGTAAGAAGAGAAGAACAAACAAAGAATTACATTTGAATGCTCAAATAGGAGAGTACGATATAGACTATGTGGTCCTCAATTTAGGGTCGGAGGTCAACATCATGACGAAGCAAACTTGGTCACTGTTGGGAAAACCCAAGCTGATATATTCTCCTATCAGGCTTTGCATGGATAATTAGCAAGCTTTCATCCCATTTGGATGATTGGAGCATGTCCCCATAGACATCGACGGAGTTAGAACCTTTCTAGACTTTCATGTAATTGAAATTGTTGATGATAGCTGCCCTTACCCTGCATTACTAGGAATTTATTGGGCCTTCAACAATTCTGCTGCGGTCGATTTAAAGAAAAGATGCATGAAATTTGAAGGAGATGGCCTTAGGGTCATTGCACCCTTAGATATGGATGAAGGTCCATGGTATACAAATCCCATCAGAGAAGAAGAATACACATATGAGCTGGAAAACATCTATAAATTAACAGCTAGACAATAGGATTACATTAACCCTACTGTCGATGGGAATCTAAGCTGGCGAAGTGATGGCGCATGTTCATTAGATTCAGAAGAAGCATTGGAGAACTGGTAGAACCATATGTATGAAGTATCCACAAGGAGATGTGCTCGACTGACCAGAGAAGTTCAATGGATTGGTACAACAACAAGTAACTTACCTACCTTTGACGGTCTGAATCCTTTAGAATCCTTCTAGATGGACTTTGAAAAAATTGTACCAGCACAATAGAGGTTGTTGGCGATGGATGAGCCTCTGAAACCTACACCATCAAGATGGTGGGGGACACATAAAAGCAATATCAAAGATTGGACACAATGTCGAACCTTGACGACAAGACGATTTTCAGCATAAGTAGGAAGCTGCGAAGTGAGGTACATAGATCAAAGCTACCCAAAGGACCATGTACGAAGTTGTGAAGAGGCCTGGAGTGACATTCCTCGAGAAAAATGGGTAAAAAAATTCATTACATGCTAGACATGACCCCTATTAACTGGTACCTTCAAGAAGAACTGCAACTTATCACCACCGATTGGGAAGGTATGCTTTAGAATTTTATAACCACCTTTTTATTTGAAAGTGAATTTCCCTCAGTAGATCAAGCATTAAATGTTGTGAGGTAGAAATTATTTAAAGAGTCATCTAGCCTCCCTTTGGAGAAAGAAGAGGACGAATGGACTACGCCATTCCAAAAATTACAAGGATGTTACAACATTAATGCCGACAAAGATGATGATCTGAGGAAGGTAAATATTGTTGAGACAGAAGGCCACAGGGATGTGGAAGGACCAGGAGTTGAACTACCATTCATTGGATAGCCGATCAAGATAAATAAAGTTAATATTGGGACAGAGGAGACATCGAAGCTTGCCAATGTTGGATATTACTGAGATGCTTCTACCATCAACAAAATTACAGAATTACTGCACGAGTATCAGGACTTATTTCCAACCAAGTTCACTGATATGAAGGGTATCAAAGGACCTATGGGATAAATGATAATACCTTTGAAACCAGGTGCGAAGCCAGTCAATAAAATACCCTAAAGATTGAACCCAAAATATAAGGAAAAAGTGAAGATTGAGCTTGATAGAATGCTAGAAGCAGGGATTATTGAACATGTCGAAGAGTCAGAGTGGATCATCCCTATGGTAGTACAAGACAAGAAGACATGCAATATCAAAATATGTGTGGACCTTAGAAAGCTGAACAATTCCTATTTTCATGACCCCTTCCCTACACCATTCATAGATGAAGTATTAGACAATGTGGGAGGCCATGAGGTATATTCTTTTATAGACGGGTTTTCAGGATACCATCAGATATGGATTACCAAGGAGGACCGCCACAAGACCACATTTTCCACAGAATGGGGATCCTACCAATACACAATGATGCCATTTGGACTAAATAATTCCCCAACAATCTTTTCTAGGGTGGTGGTCGAAGCGTTCAAATAATTTTTTCATAAGTTTTTAGAAGCTTATTTTGATGACTGGATTGTTTTTAGGTTGCTGAAAAATCATGTTGAATGTCTAAGGCTAATGTTGGATAAATGCAGGGAATATCAAATTTCTTTGAATTTGAAGAAGTGCATCTTCTTCTCACCATTTGGAGTATTATTAGGTCATATTGTATGAAAGAAAGGATTGTTGGTGGACCCATCCAAAATTGCAATTATAGTTGATTTTCCACCTGCTACCTCAGTCAAACAACTGCGCACTGCGCTAGGACATACTGGCTATTACAAGAAATTTATTAAAGGATATGCTCAGATTACTGCGCCAATGGAGAATTTATTAAAGAAAGACTGTTAGTTTGGTTGGACAAAAGAATGCTAGCATAGCTTCGACACACTCAAACAAAAGATGGTGACTGCGCCTATTCTGGTCTTTCCAGATTGGATCCAGGAATTTCATGTGCATGTTGATGCGTCTTCCATTGCATTAGGATCATTACTAGAAAAAATTGGAGAAGGGGAGGTTGATCATCCATTAGCATTTGCCAGTAGAAATCTATCTACAGCTGAAATCAATTACACTACTACAGAGAGAGAAGGATTAGCCATGGTGTACGCACTGCAAAAATTCTGCCATTACTTACTAGGAGGACACTTTAAAATGTTTATTGATCACTCTGCGTTGAAGTATCTGGTCAACAAGCCAGTGTTGGGGGGGAGAATATGAAGATGGCTTCTCCTATTTCAAGAATATGACTTTAAGATCATAGTTAAGTCAGGAAGAATGAACAAGGGACCTGACCACATGTCGCTATTGGAACATGGAGAAGAACCCACCAGTCTGGAGGATACACTATCGGATGCACAACTGCTCACCATTAGGAAGATGGATGACCACTTCACGGACATAGTCCAATTCCTGTCAACAGGAATGGCTCCAAGTGAGTATATAATTTCCCAGAAGAAACAACTAGTAGTGCACGCTACAGAATTTTCACTAATAGTTGGTTAGCTATATAAGATGGGACTTGATGAGATACTAAGAAGATGTGTGATGGAGGTAGAGCGCCCACTGATCCTCGTAGAAGATCATGAAGGCCTCGCAGGAGGACATTACGTAGGCAAAGCAATTGCGTAGAAGGTTCTACGAGATGGCCTTTTGTGGCCTACTTTACACAAAGACACTAAAGAGTATACCAGAGCCTATAATGTATGCCAAAGAGTTGGAAAACCATCCAGAAGAGACCAAATGCCGCTAGCACCACAGATGACCCTACAAGCATTTGAAAAATGGTCCATTGACTTTGTGGGACCTATAAACCCACTAGGAAAACGCACAGGAGCAAGGTATATTATCATTGTGACAGAATACCTGACTAGATGGAATGAAGAAAGAGTAGTGAAGGACTGTAGTGCAACTAAAACCACACGTTTTATATTTGATGACATAATAACCAGGTTTGGATTCCCTAAGACCCTTATGAGCGATCAAGATACTCATTTCATCAATAAGATAGTTGAAGCTCTGACTGAAGAATTTGTAGTCCACCATTAGAAGAGTACACCTTACCATCCACAAGCAAACATAACGGTTGAAGCATTTAACAAAATATTGGAGACAACATTGACAAAGATTTGCAATGTGAACAGCGATGACTAGGATTTAAGAGTACCAACAGTACTCTGGGCTTATAGAACCACTTGTAAGAAATTAACAACATAGACCCCTTTCAAGTTGGTTTATGGTCTTGAAGTTGTTTTCCCGATGGAGTACTTGGTACCGAGCCTAATAATTGTTGCATTTACATACATGGATGATATTGGCATTATTCATGAAAGGCTTGCCTATTTGGTTGAACTAGAAGAAGATAGATTTATGGCAGGATTCCATCAGTAGGTATAGAAGGAAAGAGAGAAGGCCTATCATGATAGACACATCAAGAAGAAGGCATTTAAGCTAGGTGATTTAGTACTAGTGTATGACAGTAAATTTATAAGACATCTAGGGAAGTTCAGAACGCATTGGCTTGGACCATATGAGATCGCCTTTGTTACAAAAGGAGGAGTTGCACAACTGAAGACATTGAAGGGAGAATGGAAAGAGGGATTAGTAAATGGGAATCGGCTAAAGTTGTACTATGACAACCAGCTACCTCGCAACTCTTAGTAAAAGCAAAGGAGAAAAGGTTCTAGGTACCAGGTGTAGTTGAAATTGGGTACCAGACACAGAAAATATAGTTTTCACAAGGATGGGAAGAAGACATGGAGCAGAAAGCAAAGGCTGCACTCTGCTATCCAAAATCGAAGTGACATGGAAGGATCAGAACTGAAGTGCCTCAGGACGAGTCACAGGTAAGTGTTGGGGGCCTGTTGGCCCTTGGCTATGGAAGAAAGTGAAGATCAAGGAAGAAAAGGTCAAACATGAACTACACGGGAGACACAGTGACTGTCACTGGGCCGAAGTAAGAAAATGAGTAGAAAATATGGAGTGAAGTATGGAAAAGAAAGTCGTTGAATGAGGAGATCAGGGATGACAGATCAGAAATAGAAATGAATCGTACACAACTCAACAAGAAGAGAAATCCATCATTGGATGATTTGGAGAACCACGTGAGAAGGGAGGAAAGACAGGATGGAGAAGCCCTGAAAAGGCGGGTCAAGTTGACCTAGGGTTTTAGACACCTAGAGTTTTGGGTAATTAGGGTTTTGACACCTAGGTTTCGACCTAAGGCTGTCAGTGAGGGACTATAATGTATAAATAGAGGTCGAGAGGACCTAGGTCAGGTCGGTACTAGTGTTGGGTATAGATATTGATTTTTGTTTGAGAGATTAGTATACTGTGTGAGAGAGGAGTGATGAGAGTGAGAGCCTTCTGGTATTGTAAGATCTTCAGTTGGGTGCGAAGATCAAGTCCTGCAGTTGGGTGCACAGGAAGGTGGGAGACAGAGAGAAGAGGAGAGAAGATATACTGACTAAGAGCGCAGATCAAAACTGTAAGCTTTACCTTAAAATATCATAAGCACGGTTATGTGTATGTAGCCCTAGAGAGAGGGTGAACCACATATATTTTTTGTTGTATGTGTGATTGATGCCTCGATCTTTGTCATTGTTATACTGTTATTTGAATTATTGTGTTAGATCAGATGTACAACTACGCAGAGTAGATCTAGCTGATACGAGATATATGAATGCTACATTATTGTTGTATTAGTTCCACTTGATATTCCCTTGGTTGTAGACATCTCTGTCCTGCAACCCCCCTTTTAGTTGCTTCGCGTGAGACTTCATCTGCTTCATAGGTGTTGCCGAAAGGGCCGATAGTTAGGGTTTTGTTGGTGCGATGTTGAAGCGTTGAACCCTGGGTCTGCCCCTGTGCCAACAGGGGTAATTCAAGAACACTTGTTTAAATTTATCATCGATCATCAATCCCTGATGAATTTTCAACATCGATAGGGTAGGACTTGTTGTTAAAAATTTTAGCTAATGAAAGTCCCCAATTTTGAATAGCACGATTAAACAAAGATGCCAATTTTAAGTGCCACGTGTCTTTGCCACATAGGCATTTTATACAGCTTAGTTTCATCCCGAGTCACCTTAGGTTTCCCCATGGCATAGTCACACTTCCAAGTCAGCATTTCCACTTCAACACAGTATGACAAGATGGGTTGGCATCAATGTTTTTTCTAAGAGATATCAACGAACATTGTCTAAAGAAAATCCCCGACTCCCAATTCACCCATTAATTTAGTGGAATGATGGGACAATTTAAGCACACAATAAGATCAGATTCTTCCATTTAATAGGCTAGTTAATGTTTTTCTTCGCATACAATCTACCTCATGTGCCGATTGAACAACGAGAATCTGAAATCGTCGATGCACCACATTTTATCCCATGCATGCGCCACCAACCTACGACTGCATTTAATCTTGAACATAATGAAGATCTGGCAACAGATTTTGTAGAACCACACTCATACCCCAAATTGAATAATTGATGTGACAAGGTAAGTATTATGTCTATTTAAATCACTAAGACAACTTCGAACACCTCCATTCTACACACAAGTTTCCTATTTTTAGAGAAACCGAAGAAGCGTAGAGAGTTTCTCAAGAGTTGAATTTGATTCTCAGACTTTCAATAAACCAAGTTAAGCTAGCACGAAGAAGAGGTATATGCTAATTTTTTATCAGTTCGGTGGTCATAATTTTTATATATCATCATCCTATTTACAACACAATCTCTAATGTTGTTTTATTTGCAGGGAAAATGCCTCCAAGGAATCCAATGAACAGATGCTCACAGAGGGCACCAAAATTAAAGGAAGTAGAGGTTGGTGAAGGATCTTCTCCCGACACTGCGAGGCAGTTGGATTTTTCTCCTAGGACAGAACCAATCATTAAAATGTTGACGAAGAAGGAATTTATTCAACCCCCCACTTTTGGTGATATAGAAGCAAACACTAGATCAAAAATAATTCTCCCACAGTGGGGAGATTTATTCAACAGAATCAACCAGGAAGATTACTCATATTTTATCCCACACAATGACCTAGATGTAAGGGTGCTTGATGACTAGGTTTTCCTGAATATCCGACGGTCATGCTTGCATATGGTATCCTTCTGAACTCCAGTGTTTCCTTTCATTGAGAGTTTGATTTGGATAATCTACCACACAGATGTGAAAAAGTGCCTAATCAATGATGAGAATGGCAGATGTGTCGGAGTGTTTCTCCCGATAGAGGTCTAGAAGTATTACAAGATTAAGGACCTAGAGGAGAAGTTGAACATAGAATTCATGGTGAAGTTATACGAATTCCATGACACCATCCGATTAATGGCCTCTTTGTGGAAGGAAGAGAAGAAATTCACAAACTGGAGAAACAAATGGTATGGGACAACAAATTTGAAGGAGCCATATATATACTTAATGGATCTAATCTATCGATTATACAGAGAAAAAGAATGTGCCAAGTTTTCAAAGGCATGGATGCCACTGGCATACACTGTGGCTATTTCAGGGAGTAGCTTCAACTGGGGAGAAATTATCTCCAATAAATTGAGAACTAGTATACTACAGGCTCAGTCACCAAAGTAGGGAGAAGCGCCCACTTTTCACATGGCCTCATATCTTCTAGATGTAATCTGCATAAGGAATCTCTTGACTGGTATGAATCTGATCTGGCATGTTGGAGAGATGCTTGCACATTTCTACTTCAACATCCTATGGGAAAATAGGTACAATAAGTCTTATGCTCTTATTTGCAATGAATTCATCGCTCAGATTTATTTCATTATATTTAAAACGGAATTCCCAATTCTATCTGTAGCAGCCAATAAAATGATTTCGAAATTAGGCCACTGGTACCTATATGAAACCACAACCTATATTATGATGTTTGGGGACACTAGAGAACCACATTTTCTCCCCCCTCATGTCCCAGACTGGCTCATTGTATGAGAAATATGTTACCAGACTATCCTGCACGGCTATAACGCCACTTTGGTTAATGACAAGAAATGAGAATTCATACCCTACGGTTTCCATATAGGGTTTTTCATAGTGAAGGACACTACTCATGCTAAACAAGAGGGTTTGAGTTAGCTGGAATATAGGTTCCCGACAGGACGATTTCACAAGCATGACCCTAAAGGCCTAGTTCTCCAACATGCTTCACAAGTTTGTTCCTGCTGGCCATATGCGTATGAAAACTTTCAAGATGAATTTTTTACAGAATGTTCTCAGGACTGGGATGATGTAATATAGAGAAAATCTAACCCAAACATGACTAGTTTCAAATTTATGAGCATGGATGAGCAGGTCAAAACAATAGACTAGTCGGCTCAAGAAGCTCTCAGGTTTAGAAGAGAAATCAAGGTAGCAAAAACCACTGAGGAACAAAGGAGGGCATTTTTGTTACTATAAGGAGCCCAAAGAGTCATCGACTAGCTAGAGAATGATCCTTAACTAGTATAAATGATGAGCATTCCCTCGTACAACCCAATCACAATCAGAGAGGATATTAATGGCTCAGAGTCAACATAACTAGAGGAAACCACCGGTCTAGAAAATCCTAGAGTTCCATCACCACAGGACAGATCGTTGGTGACCATTCCAACCCAGCATGAGGTTCCAAGAACACTAGGTGAAATGAGTGTTCCTAATCCCATGTTTGATCTAATAACCATCTAGACTGATGAGAAGAGTTCATAGGTCTCACTTATAACTCCCATACCAATTACAGAGGAGAAATAACTAGGGGGGAAATATTCTCCAAGTCTCAATGCATCCATTCCAAACCCTCTACAGGGTGACCATGAGGCTGAAATAATCTTAGACACTAAACCTCTCAACCTATCAGGGCCCCCGAAAGATAGCTCCATGGATGAGCTAGGTTCAAGCAGACAAAAAGAGGAATTTCAATAGCCAGAGATCAGGACCTCGATAGTCGATCACCAAGTAAGTACTAATCCTATCACTGAATATTCAATTCTAGACGATACCTCACCATCCATTGAACACCAAAAAAATGTCGAGCCATCAAAACATATGGAAGAATTACAAGAACTGGTCCTAGAGAAAATAAATATAGAAGGAAGCTTGGGCAACACTCTGACCTTGGGAGAATAAAAAATCCTTGAGCCCATTGATGAGGTCATCAATATATAGGTGATTTGTTATGACAGGAAGAGGAAATATATCATGAGGAGGACCACCAAGAAGAGAAGACTCACACTGGATATCTCGATTCTCATCACCACATTGGAGAAGCGACTTAGCAGAGAAAACACAAAGACATATGAGCTCATCGACGTAGGGATGGCTATCATTAATGCCACGTTGGATCGAGAAAAGTGAGATCAAAAGGAATTTTCCACTGCACTGAAGGAGCTATACCATTTGGCCATTTGGAAAAATATTACAAAGACTCAACGCAGACCACAATGTTTCTGAGGAGTGAGTTCCAATATGCATATGCAAATTTTACAAGTGAAAGACATATTTTCACTGCATGTGTAGCCAATTATCAAGAAGATACCCTTATGGCACTGGAAACCTATAAATATGTGTAGATATGGTATGAAAAGGCATACCAAGTTGTATAACAAATTGACTACATCAGTGCAGTGTAGAAGGTATGAGACACGGAGGAGCATGGTATTCAAGTTCTAATGGATAAAAACATTGCCTGGATCAGGACAAAAACCGAATATTGGGTAAGTATGGCCTAGGAACCTCAGTGATAAATACAAAAGAGATGGGCAGAGTGTGAAAAAATATGGAAAACGATCAAGCAGGAGATGAGAGACATTGGCCTCCCCGAGTTCATCTCACCCAAAGACTTCGTCGACTTGCATGACATAGTCAAACAACATGCAGAACAAGACTCAGAATGGGGAGTGGAGATCACATAGGTGGAAATAATGACACCAGGTAAAATACATAAGTTTATGGAACATTCAATCAAGGCTCATGCATTTCTCTAGCGTTTAAGTGCCAAAGTCATCAAATATAGATAGCGAGTAGTGGAAGTGAAGGAAATGCTTGCAGATCTCATGGATCAACACAGATTCCCGTATGCTAACACATGCAAGGATCTCTTCGTCAAGTGGTCAGAATATGAGAAGATTCATCCACTCCATTAGAATCATGAGATGATTTCCAGAGAACAAAGAGATCAAGCGCCACATGGTGATTTTTTGTTTTACTTAACACAAACTTGTAAAAACTATTTTTAGTTAGTGATTCTTTATAAATATGGGGATTGACCTTTTAGAAGGCATCAATGGTTTTGGGAAGAGACCCTATTTTTGAGAATTGTAAAGAACTATTTCTGAGCAACCTTAATTGAGAAGTTTTGTTTAGAACCAGAGATAAAACTTTGTTTTTCATCAAGGCGTTATGTTATTGAATTGAGGAGGAACAACTTCCAACTTTTATTTCAGTAATTGATGTTGTAATGAGTAATAGTTTATGAATCTATTGATGAGTTATTTGTTTCAATATTTTAGCATTTCTTTTGTTCTTAATGATGAAAATCAAATCATTGTGTTAATATGTGATTGCTGGTAGAGCTAAGGAAATTATTTTTCTTGCACTCATCTTATTGCATGTGTATTTTACTTCAATAATTGTATCTCAGTCACTGTTGAAATACCAACAAGTTAATGCATTACTACTAGACTTGTAATAGGTGTGAATATTGTCTTATGCATGCTTGAGCATGAGGGTTATCCCAGGCTCAACCTTCTTCAGTAGTTAATAATCCCTTATATCAGTTGGTTTATACAAGCACACCTCACTTTATCAGACTCATCTAATAAAAGAAAATACAAAAGAGAACATTTAATCTTAAGGAGGAACTTTCACAAAAATATATCATGTCAATCACTAAGTAAATCCCATCGATAAATTAGCTATATTGAAAGATCTGTAGAACCATTCCACCATCAAATGATGCAGAGTCTAATTGGGCCTCTAAGGTAGGTTTGGTTCTTACTGTTGAGTTAAAGGGATCTTAGATCCCTCAACACTTCCCTCTTGATATTTAGGACCTATTCTCTGCTTGTTGCAGTTAACATTAATGACAAACAATCTTTCGATAGTCTATTATTCTCTATTGATTTATACTTCTCATTATATATTGATGATATACTATTGATGGTGTTAATGATTACATATTCTGGTTAAAAGTGATATAAAAGTGATCATTATACTGATTCAGCCCCCTCCTCTCAGTATTCCAACAAGGGGGACTATCATAATTGACTAAGGGATTCCATCAATGACAAAGGAGGAGATTGTTGGAAATATTGTTTTCATTGATTTCAAATACCGGGGGAGACTACATATGTCCAAGATAAAGATTGCAAGATGGAGATTGTTGGAAATATTGTCTTTCAATTTTTTATGCTCAGTTTGGATACCCTATATTTGAAGGGATTTTTACTTTAAATACCTAGCTCAAATGGAAGCATATGTTATATGGTTGGAAATACTATTTCTATACCTTTCCAATGGTATATGCCACTCTCTAACTCCTTAGAAATAAGGGGATATGATTTTTTTTGTCATACAACCCATCCATAAAGTTCAGGTTGGCCCAACCAATATTTATAGGTCGACCTTGAAAGTGAGCACATAAACACTATAAATACATGATATATGTTTTCATTTGAAGAAACTCCAAGTAAGAATATCAATTTTGAGGTGCGCAAGAGGATTTGGGGAGTCTTTTTTGGGTCTAAAGATGTGAAAGAGGATTTTTTGGAGTTTTAAGGGTGCGCTATGAAGGAACGAGGTCAATAATGCTACAAAGTGAGTTGTTTTGAGGTTGTGATGTTTCATTCTAGATTTATATTTTGGGAAATACACTATGAGGTTTTCTATGGAATGAAGCCTAAATCTGACTAGGGTTTGAATCTATGTCTTGGGTATGAAGAAAGGAGAGGCACTGGAACATGAAAGTTAAGGGTATGATGATGTTGTGAAATACATGAAGTGTGAATCATGTAGGTGGAGTCATAAGTAATCTATGTATGAATATATTAGATTACTATCTATATAGTTCTTACTGAGTTGGTGCTCAACTGAGGATATTAGTGTCTCTAGTAGGTTGGTGCCTACAAAATATCTTGTTGAGTTGGTGCCCAACTTAGGATATTGGTGTCTCTAGTAGGTTGGTTCCCCCAAAATATCTTGCTGAGTTGGTGCTCAGCTGAGGATATTTTTGTCTCTAGTACTTTGGTTCCTACAATATTTGTAATAGTAGGTTAGTGCCTATAGACATTTATAAAGATATTGTTTGTGGTTTTCTCCCGCAAGGTTTTCCAAGTTAAACTTTGTGTACTATGATTTGAGTTTATATGCATATACTATTTTAAAGTTAATGATTGATTGATAAATGGTCACTTAAAGTAAACATAATCTTATACTAATTCACCCCCCCTTTCATTATAAGCATAAGTTCAACAAAACTCTCCTTTTCTTGACCACTTGTTAAAAACTTCCCCTCCTATGTGGAAGCATGAAGAAATTTATGTTTCACCATACCAATGTATTCCCACACCCACATCCCAAAAAAGAATTGTAATGTGAAGGAAGAGAAATAACACTTGACCCATCCTCCCATACATGTATATCCTCCCACACCTGCATATCCTCCCACACCTGCATATCTTCCTGCACCTGCATATCCTCCCGCACCCACATGTATTCCCACACTTCCATGTCCTCCCACACTCACATTCTGCATGGAGCATGATTTCTATTTTCAGTATAATTATGGCACATCTTATGCACATATTTCACATGATATGGATGACTATAGTTAATTGATGAGGCTTATCTTTCGCACATTTCCCCCAAGTATTGCACATGCAATTGATAGGTAGCATTAATGTATGACACACACCAAATGTATAATGAGGGAAGTATAAACATGTGTGATTGATTTCTAATTAATGATTACCTGGGTTCCCATTGAACGAAAAATATAATTTATACATGTAATGCTCACATATACCTAAGCACACTAAAAGTGAAAGAGATGGCGAGAATGAAAAGGGGGGAACCATTTTGTGGTGATACAATGAACTCTCTAATCCATGAAAATGGGGATTTCTAGTGATATGTAGCCTACAAGTGGTATTATAAGGTCTATCGAGAAGATAATTTTATGAACAAAGTGTGGATACCCATGATAGCCAAAGCCGGGTGCATGCCCGAAGTATTTGATTTCATATAGTTAGTATCATGGTGTGTTATTCTATTTGATTCCAAGAACATAGTGGTAGAGATAAAGGGAAGTGGAAAGACACATGTCCCCTTGACTTTAAATAATTTTAGGAGGATATTACAACTACCAATACCATATAGAGTCCTTAGGCTGTCTAAATTGGATTATTTCTTGGATGCTCAAGGTGGCAGGACAAATTTTCTCAAGGATTTTTTGGTTCAACCCTTTGTTAGGCTTGATATTAGGATAATCCCAACCATATTAACATATGAATGTTAGCCAAACCATATAAGGATTTCATATGGATCTTTGAATACCTAGTGGGTCAAGAATCAATTTCCTATGTCCCCAGGTATTTCCTGTATATTCTTTGTTTCTCTGTACAAGTGGGGGTGGTTTTCAACCAGAAACAAATGATCTCTAATGAGATTTCTCACTATCTTTCAAATTTCATTTATTCCAAGAGGTTCTCCATGGCCTCTTATATTGATTTCTCTCTAATTTATTGCAACACATTTTAGGATATTCCACTAAGAGAAATGACAATTTTGATGAGGAGCCACCTTAGTTTTGGTATCCCATGTTATGGAGACATAAGGTACCTTTTCATTTTTATCAAATTAAAGATTCATTTGTTAGGGAATTTATATGTATGCTTATAGGGATGGATCCAAACAAGCTCATAGATGAAGATACAAGTTTTCTTGTCCAAAAAGGATTATATCTCTATATATATATATATTTGTGGAAAAATTCACATACAAAATATTTCTTTGTTTTGAAGGGAAACCCTTCCTCCTTCCTCGTTTTGAATGTGATAGATTTTTCATTTATGAGTTGTGTAGAAAATACAAAGTGTGGTATACTTTCTTTGATAAAAAGAGAAATAAATAGTTCATTCCCATGCCTTTTAATATTATTGGTATTTTAGTGAAAAATTCATCTAACTTGAATGAGATGGTCAGATTCTTTCATTCTTTCCATGTGAAGGAGGCTAAAGCACGTAAATTTTTTGATCTAGAAGGAATTTTAATGGCTCACATGGTTTCAATTGGGTATGGTTATTTTTTTACAAAGGTAGATAAAATGATGGAGGTAGTAGACAATAACAAAGACACACACGTGGGTACAAGGGTTGTTACTACGACTACTAAAATTGTTCCTAAGAAGAAGAATTAGTAGGTCACCTAGGATGACCTATCTAAGAGGAAGTTGACCTGTAATATCCCTAGGCTGAACCCAATTGTAATGTAAATGAAAATGTACTTAAGTTCGTGAGCTGTTTGAAATCAATTTTTTTGTATGCACATTTCATGGCATAGTGCGCACATGTACTACACAGTAAAATGAGGAAGTTTTCACATTCCAAGATACCATGTGCAACAACATAAGTGCATGCGATTTTGAGGCCAGGTAGCCTTTTGTGTATATGTTGCATTTTATAGGCCGGTTAGCCAGTTATTATAAGCTAGGATTCTTATGTTTGGATTAGGTCGGAGAGCCTAGATGTTAAAGGCCAGTGCGCTTACTTTTGTATATATCTCATAATTAATATAAAATTCATCATTGCGCGTAGACTGACCACGACAAAAGAGATTGGGGACTAAACTCCACTGGTTAGGTAAAGGGATGGGCCTAAAAGTTAATGAAAATGGCTAAGCTAGGGATCTTAAGCCAAAAAGGAATATTATATTAATATTTATTAAATCATAAAGTATGGATAATTATTTTATCCTAAGTTCTAAAGTTTGGTACAAGTGGGCGAAAGTAGCTCCCAACATGAAAAGTTTCAAATTGGGGACATGCATACATATTGTTGGGACTTATTTCATTTTATATCATCTTTTCCATCATTCTTCCCATGATTCCTTCCATCATTCAGTCATCCAGTCAATCATCGATGAGCATGCACACACCCATTGAGTTATCCTTTGTATCTTCATGACTGTACTTGAACCCGTATCCATAGACATTTTTGTGTTGGTGTATCTGGTTATCTTGGGAGCTGGACTCAAGAGGTGGTTTGTCAGGCTCGTGGGATATTGAAGAGGCTAGTTGTCAGGCCCATGAGCAATTCTCTGGGTGAGAGAAATGTTGGGGATTGATTTTATGAAGGTGTTGAACTGCAACTACAGTGCTCTGAGACTTCTTGTCTGGCCTGTTGCTGAAGCCCAGAAAGGAAGTGGGGCAGCTAAAGGACTGTTGAGCAGAGAAGGGGCACACTTCCTAGGTGGGACATGCATGTGGGGAATGAGGGACTATAGGTTGTTAGTTTGAGTTGGCACCTGAGACGTAGTCTTTCCTATTGTCTATGAGCCTTTATCATGGTTAGGAATCCCTTTACCTGGGTGGAGTTTAGTCCTAGCTCGGAGGTGACTCACTGTTGAGAGTGATGAATAGTGTGGTCTAAGTATGGGAGTTTCGTGGAGGGTTTGCACATAGTTGGTGACATTCTTAAGAAGATAAGTGCCAATTGTGTGATAAATTTACATGATGCATTGCTATTTACATGCTTATTTTTATGGGTTATCATATGTGCGGTTATAACTGTGTTTATTTTTATGGGTATTTCTTGTATATGTTGCATGTATATGTTTATTGTTATTTCATTGTGAATCTGTTTCTTTACATATGTATTTGTATGTTTACGTTTTATGTATAATGCTTCCGCAAGAGTTCTGTGTGTATATATTTTAATTGCATACAATTCGAAAAATTTATGGGGCATAACTCAGTTAGATGTTGGGTATGTTATAGTATGTTCTGCAGAGAGAACATAAGAGTTCTCTGGCATAGCATGTCCCAACATGGATGGTCAGGAATGTTACAACATGGTATCAGAGCTTCAATTTTTTACACTGAGCCTGGATGGGCTGAGCAAGTTGAGTTGAAGTGAAATTACATGGAGGATTTATTTCGAAGTGGCCAAATTTAGAGTTCCAGAGTGTCCATGGTAATATTTAGAAGCAACGACGTGGAATTGGGAAAGGCCCCAATTTATGTTGTTAAATTCATGAGAAAATTGAGAAATTCGGCCAAGTGGTGAGATATTAATGTTTTAATATTTGTTCTAGCAAATTCGGACCTGGAATTGGTCGAATTCGAAGTTACAGTGAAGCCATGACAGATGGAGCGAATTTAGTAATTAAAATTCTCAATTCGTAAATTGATTGCGGGTAAACTCATTCTAGAAATGTCAACCCACAACGATTTATTGTTGCAGAGGTTGATTTGGTGTTATCGGGGCGAAATTGAACAAATTTCATGGTTGCAGAATGTCTATAGTAAATTGGGGAAAACGTTAAGGAAAAGCCCCAATTTTTGCACCGAAGTTCATGAGGAATTGTTGCGCGAAAAATTTTTAGTGTGCAGGTGTGCGTGCTAAATTTCGATGTCGTGCAGAAAAATGTTAGTGTGCAGGTGTGCACGCTAAATTTCGGTGCCACGCGGAAAAATTTTAGTGTGCATGTGTGCGCACTAAATAGCGGCGTCGTGCGGAAAAATATTAGTGTGCAGGTGTGCACACTAAATATCTATGCCGCGAGGAAAAATGTTAGTGTGCGGGGGTGCGTGCTAAATTTTGGCTTCGCGTGGAAAAATGTTGGTGTATAGGACCACGCAATAAATTTAGCATTGCGCAGTGTGCACACACATAATAATGATGCATGTGGTGTGTGCAGTGTTGGCAGAGTGCAAAGGAGTTTTGTTGATGCACACGCAATGTGGGTATATGTTTTCACGTGACAACATAGTTAGTGGTGCGTTGTAAATTTTGTCGCGTGACACAAAAGTAGTGCGCAGTTATTGGCGCGACAGAGAAGTGATACATAGTGGTTTTAAAGTGCACGAAGAATGATTTACCTTGTGTTGTTGTTTTTCATCGTAAATATGGTTTATAGGTTGAAGTTTTTGCGTGCGAAGTTGTTTGAAGTGTGAACAACAGCAGAAAACCAATTATTTTCTGACATTTTATATCATTTGAACATCATCTTTTTGCAATGTGTTTTTTAGGCGCTTAAGAGCATTTTTAGGCACTCGAAAACCATGAGAACAGAGTGTGCCAAGGCACACTGTCTTTGCAGCTCAAATAAAATAGCTCGGAGAGAGCTTTCTAATGGTGTAAACTATTCGTCAAACAAAGATTTTATGAGAAAGTTACAACACAAACAATGGAGGGTAAATTTTAAGACCCATCTAACTTCAAAGAGCCATAACTTTCTACTCCGGAATCAGATTGAGTTGAAGGAGAAGTCAATGGAAATATATTGAGCCATAGAAGACATTACATGAGCTGAATTAAATTTTTTTGCGTGTTAAAAGTGTTTAATATGAAAAAGAAGGTACCTGTAGCATATTAGTTACAATATGGTATTTTGGCCTAGAACTTCAGCCGGCTGTAACTAGTAGCCTGGAACCCAGCAAAAGGTGAATCTTGGACAGAATGTCCATAATATGTATATGAAGAAACCCAATTGATTTCCTATATAAAATCCAACAGAGTAGGTGCAAAATTTCATATTTCCAGCACAGAGCTGCGCCAAGTTGAAAAATGAACAAAACAATTAATGGACAATTTTTAAATAGCCATAACTTTCTTCTCAAGACTCAGAATCGAGAATGGGAGCAGGCATTGGAAAGGTCTTGAACAGTGGAATCTAAATATCCACCTATAAAACTGATCTAGGCATTAAAATTTCTAGGGAATTAGAATAAATAATTCTGATATATATTGTTGAACTAGAATGGTTCATATTTTCATGAAATTGTTGAAATAGTTAGCCTGACAAAGTTTTGTTGGCTGCACATTTTGTAGAGTTAACAAAAACTAGATCAGATCATAATCAACAAAAATTCCATAGTAATGGAAGAGGCACAAGGGACTTATATTCAGGAGGATCAGATTAGAGGGATGGATGTCCATTTGGGCATTGAAGGAACAAACTCCAATGGACATGGAGATGAAAGGAATGAAAACATGAATATGGCAGAGACCATTATAAATTTGTAGAAGGATGTCCAAAGTGATAAAGATGATAATGAAAGGATTATGAAAGATAAGTAGCAACAGGATGAATTCAACATGAAGTTATTGCAAAGCTTGAACATAATAGAAAATAAATTGGACAAGGAAAGTGGCTCAAGCAAATCTCGCAGTCACAGGCCTCCTGATGAGAAAAGAAGAACAAGAAGTGTTAGCAGACATCACCATCACTCCCCAATGAATTCCAATAAGATATCACACAACATCTCAAGTCCATCCCCTGTCAAGAAACATAAGAGGTCTTGGGTGGATGAGCTACGAGGAGAAATGAACAAAATCAAACCTCTTACATTTGATAGTGATCACAAGAAGGATGAAGACACATAAACATGGTTGTTGGGCATGAGAAAGTATTTTCAATTGCATAATTATTCTTCTCATGCAGAAGGTAGAATCGATATCTATCGAATCAAGGGAAAGACATCCATGTGGTGGGATCAGCTTGTGTAGGTGTAGCACATTAAAGAGAAAAGTGTTACTTGGAGGGAATTCAAGAAGTATTTTGAGAAGAAATACTTGACTAAGATATTATGACTAGAAAATGAAAGAGTTCTTTGAACTCAATCTTGGGAGTATGACCATGGTGAATATGAAAGAAGGTTTTTAGAACTGTTGAAGTATGTCTCTTTCATCAAAGATGAGACAGTTAAAATTCAGAGGTATTTGAGTGGATTGCCATCATTCATCAGTGACAAAATACAGGATGATGATTCAAATACATTGGAGGAGACCATAAGGCGAGATAAATGCCTTTATGATCAGAAAAAATCAAGGACAACTTTCCAAAAAACTTGGGAAGACAAAAAGAAATTCAATATGGATCCAAGGAAGAAGGGAACTAAGCCACCATTCTTCAGAAATAATACTCAGGGACATAAAACTTCTAGAGAACCTAGAACAATTGAGGCAAGGGGTAAAAGGCCAAGGCAACCACCTATTCAATGTTGAGGTTGTAAAGGAGATCATATGTACAAATATTGTCCTCACAGAGGTGAAAAAGTGAGAACTGTTCACAATGTACATCAAGCTGAAACAATGGAGGAAATGTTAAGAAATGTACCAAGGATCTATGCAACCCTAGACAATAAGCAAGCATAATATCAGTCACATATGATTAAAGTGGAAGGTATGATCAACAACCAAACCATTTCTATTTTAATTGATTCAGGAGCTAGTCATAGTTATATAGATCCTAAGATGGTGGAAATTTTCATTTTTCAAGAAGAAAGCATGGAAAATTTTGGTTGGTGCAGTTGGCTACAGGAGCCAAAAGAAAATTTAATGATATGGTCAAGTCATGTCTTATGGACATGAATGGACTGAACACCAGGGCATATTTGAACATATTGCCTTTAGGTTCCTATGACTATCTAATTGGGATGGATTCGTTGGACCAACATCATGCCATCCTAGACTGTCATAACAAGGCATTTCTTACTTGGATTAGGAAAGGACCCTAAGGAAAGAGTAGGGAATTCCTAGGGCAGTAACCATTAGAGAAATTTCAGCATTGCAGGTGAAGACATTTTACAGGAAAGGATGTCAAATATTTGCAGCTCATATGGAGGAGACACCTAAAGATAAGGTGCCAAGTTTGGAATATTATGCAGTCCTAAAAAAGTTTGAATATGTGTTTAGGGAGATACCAGGATTACCCCCAAAGAGAGATATTGATTTCTCTATAAATTTAATGCATGGAGCAGCTACATTGTCAAAGACGCCTTATAGAATGAGTACACAAGAGCTGAAGGAGTTGCAAATGAAACTTGAAGAGCTTCTAAAGAAGGGGTATATACGCCCAAGTGTGTCACCTTGGGGTTCCCCAGTATTGTTTGTGAAGAAGAAATATGGAACATTAATATTGTGCATTGATTTCAGATAGTTGAATAAAGTGACTATTAATAACAAGTATCCTCTGCCAAGTATTGATGATCTTCTTGATCAATTGAAGGATGAAAATATATTTTCAAAGATAGATCTCAGGTAAGGATACCATCAAGTAAGGATTGAATAGGAAGATATAAGAAATACCTCCTTCAGGACAAGGTATGGTCATTATGAGTTCACAGTGGTGCCATTTGGGTTGTCAAATGCACCAACTATTTTCATGTGCTTAATGAATGGTGTTTTTGGAGAATATTTAGACAAGTTTGTCATTGTCTTTTTGGATGAAATTCTTGTATGTTCCAATTTAGAAGAAGAGCATGAGAATCATTTGAGGATGGTGTTGCAAGTGTTAAGGGAGCATTAGTTCTATGCCATGTTGAGCAAGTGCTCATTTTATCTGAAGCAATTTCATTATTTGGGTCATATCATTTCAAAGGATGGGATAATAGTGGATCTTGAGAAGATAGAAGCCATTAGAGAATGGTCAGCGCCAAAGAATGCGAAAGAGGTCAAGTCATTCATGGGCCTTGCATGCTACTACAGGAGATTTATTGAAGGATTCTCAAAGATTGCACACCCAATCACTTCCTTATAAAATAAGGGTGTGAAGTTTTAGTGGACATTGGATTGTGTGAAACAATTATTAACAAGTTATCTAATACTAAGGGTTGCAGACCCAAATGAAGACTTAATTGTATGCATAGATGCATGCAAAGAGGGACTTGGTTAAAGGAGCATGAAATACACTTATCATCCAAGGATCAGATTCAAAGAGAGGGTGATTATGAGTCAAGGAAGTTAAAGGAGCATGAAATACACTATGCCACTCATGATTTGGAGTTGGAATCCATAGTGCATGCCTTGAGGAAATGGAGACACTACCTCATGGGAAAAAGGTTTGAGCTAAGAACATACCATAATGGTCTGAAATATTTATTTGATAAGCCAACTCTAAATGCTAGATATGACTTTGATATAAAGCATATCAAGGGGAAAGAGAACAAAGTAGTTGATGCACTCAGCATAAGAATGCATGAATTCCATGTTGCATCCATTAGCATGTACCAATTAGATTTGAAAGAAAGAATTATAGAGGTTACCAAATCATATTTTCAATACAAGGAATTAGTGGCAAAATTACAACAAGGTATTTTGCAGCAACAAATTGAGGAATATAAGCTAGATAATGATGAAATTCTCATGTACAGGTGAAGAATTTATGTACCAAATTCTAATGAATTGAAAAAATCTGATATTGAGAGAAATGCATAATGTGCCTTATGCTGGTCACCTAGGTTATCAGAAAACTATTGCAGGTGTCAAGAGCCAATATTATTGGCCAAGCATGAAGAAAGAGGTTGTTGATTTTATTGTCAGATGTTTGGAATGTCAAAATGTAAAGGCTGAGCATAGACACCCAACTAGTTTTCTACAACCATTACCCATTCCTGAGTGGAAATGGGAAGTTGTAACAATGGATTTCATCACCAAACTTCCCAGAACAAACAAGCAACATGATTCTATCATGGTAGTGGTGGATAAGCTTACTAAAGCTTCCCATTTTGTTCCAGTTAAGCTCATTCACAAGGCAACCAACATTGTTGATGTTTATATGAAGGAAATTGCTAGATTACATGGCATACCCAAAGACAATTGTGTCTGACAAAGATCCAAAATTTACCTCAAAATTTTGGAAAGGATTGTTTAATGGATTTGGAACAAATTTGAATTTTAGTACAACTTATCATCCAGAATTAGATGGGAAAACAGAGAGGGTGAATCAAGTGATTGAATATATGTTGAGGATGTACGTGATGGATAAACCATAAAAATGGGAAAACTACCTACACTTGGTATAGTTTGCTTATAACAATGGGTACCAAG